>OY728133.1:120972451-121463451 GCA_963277665.1 Viscum album | reverse complement strand
ACTTTATTTTAATTAAGTTAAAATGAATACAAAAATGACATAAGCATATATCTTTTAGAAAATAAATTTTTACATAGGGTTATATATGTTGGATTTTAGACTACAAATATTAATTATAAATCTAAAAATATTTCCTACATAATGGTATTTTATTTATAATTTTTAGACATTAAATAATTTAATTTATTTATGACACAATGGTGATGCAGTAATTACCATAATAGTGAAAAATTAAAATTATTGATATTGTAGATACAAAAATAAATATAATTTGAGACTTTTTATGAATTAAACTAATTTTATAGGTTAATATTAAATGTTAGAATTCATTTAATTAAATTTTTTCTAAGTAATAATTCTGTTATGAGTTTTACAAAAATCAATTATTGAATAGTATCAAAATTGACATAAAAGAGTTTTTAAAACAAATATTATATTATTAATTGATATTAAATTCTTAAAAATCTAATGTTCGTCCAAGAGACTTATATCATGATAGGTGTATTATTAATGGACCAGTTGGGGGTCTCTTGTAGGTATATAGTAAGTTTATTAACCATATAATATAAAAATACAAAGAGACATTGTAAAACTGAAACTAATTAACTAAGAGTTAAAAATAAAAGATAAGGTTAATATAATGAACCAAACCTGTATAAATTCTATTGGTTGAGTGGTTTTCAACCCATCACCACCTTAAACTTTAAATAATCTACTTTGGATCCATTAGAAACTGAATATGAATTTATTATAAAATAATATTTCTAGCTTTTCCAAAGGTGCCCTCACCCCTCTTATAAAAGGGCACTCCTCCTTCTAATTAATCCACACCTTCAAAGCCTTTTGGTTCGTCCAAACCCTGCCCAAATAATCTCTCAACTTCCCTCAATTAATCCTAGAGGCCTTCCTTTAGTCAGAAAGCCAACCTAAGGATCCCTTTTGATCAAATCAAAATGAAGAACCCGAAGAAGAGGTAATGTTTTCACCACCATTTTTCAAGTTCCTTTCTTCTTCCACTTCTTCCTTCTTTGTTATTACCATTCTAAAATAATAATTCCAGTATCTTATATATACTGTGATGTTATTATAAATATGGTACAACCATATTCAGTACTCTATCCATCATTTGAATAACATTTCACCATACGTGCGTACGTACGGCTTACCGTCTCCACGTCGTGGTGTAATTGTCATTAAATAAATTATTATTTGGATGGGTATAATGATGTGTAATTAATGTAAATAATAAATATAACATGATAATTATTCTGTCTATATGGTATACCATCCAATTATATATTATTTTAACATCATAATAATGATATTGTCGCTCGTGCGTACGTACAGACTACCGTCTCCACGAATGCGATGAGATTCATTCTCCATCATATTCATTCAAGTATAATTATCATTTTATTATTTAAAAATAATTTTTAAGGACTTGATATCATTATGGATATGAATAATATAAAACCTATCAATTACAAACATGGCTTACGTAACAAAACATATAAAAGAAAACGAGTAAGTTAACACCCGAAACAACGATAATACTAAGATATTATTAACTAATCAATGTTAAAAGATCATATATGATATCATATTAATGTAAATTATTCTTGTATAATTAAATAAAAATTATTTCACCATTATACAGGAGGTTAAACTACCGTCGACCAAGGAAAAAGTACAAAGTAAGGGATTTTCTTATCTCACTTTTAATTCCGTGAGAATTCCATTGTTCACCACTTATTTATTGCATGTGGTGTGTGTACTGACCATGATTGTATCCATTGTGTAATATACTTTAATTTATGGATATTTACATCATCATTGTATTATCCTTCTTTCATGGGTGTATGTTTCTTAAGTTACCAAATCAATAAGGGAATTTGAAATTTCAATTTCCACTCATTCGGCTTTACACAAACTTCATTGATTATTTTACTCCGAGATTATTTGTGGAATAACTATTCATTTGCTTATGTCATAATTTCCACTCCCCTTTTCTTTGTATATACTTTTTATAAACATAATCACTCCATTTATAATTTCTCAAGTCATCAATATGAATTTGATAAGAGTAATTTTAACTCATTCTCCATTTGTTGAGTTAAACATCCAATTCATTGGTGTTGTTTTTACAAGATTATGTGTGAATGTCCTTTGATTGTTTTACACTAAATATCCAATCATATTTAGTGTATTTATATTTGTCACACATAACTATGTCGTTGATTTATCCTTAACTTAAGGATACGACCTTTATGAGAGATTTCATCTCAATTTACATTTCATTGAGACTTCTTTGTTGTTATATACCAAATCACTTTTATGTGGTGTATATAATGTACTTTGACATTGTATATCATGAATACATTTATTCTCATGATATTACTATGTTTTTATTACCTCAATTATTTGTATTCAAGTGTCTCTCTTGTGGTTAGAATCTCTAACTAAAATACCATTTTTAAATGTTTTAAAGACTTATTCTTCTAAATCTTGCTCATTAATGTCCATGTTTTAAAAAATGGTTTTAAGGATTTTTTTATATGGACATTAAAGTTTTAAAATTAAAACTCCTTTTAAAAGTTTCAAATTGGTATGAGACACTTTGATTCAAAAATCTATTTTTAAACGGCTTCTTGACAAATAGTGTGACTTATAAATGTTTTCAAGAAAAGGGGGATATTTCTCTCAAATAGTTTTGATGGTTATTTTCATCTATGTCAATATCATTCATTATTATCGATTGAGGTTAATCTGATACAATATAATCTTCTATATTTTATCAAATGAGTTATGTTCGACTGTGGATGTGCTATTTTTATACCATTCATGGTTTGTGGTTAAAGTATTGACATTTCGTATGCTAGTTTTAATACGAATGTTTATATTATGTTTAAACATGTTCATATGAGGAATTCATTGGACTTAGTAAGTGACGGGTGGAGCCCTCTATAGCTCCTCGATGCATCGGTAGGTCTAATGAGACAAACTAGTGTCTTAGCATAAGGCCTTGGCAAAATCTTATTTGTAGTATTGGCATGAGGCCTTGGCTATGTGGTTATGATAGTCTGGCATTATGCATTCCATCATTATGAAAGTGGTTATTGATATTTAATGTGATTATTTGATTAGTATAATATCCATGTGAATAAGTAAATTGAATTATTTCATTTTATTTTTTCCATACTATGTTGAAGTTAAAGTTTAAAAGGCTTTTGTTTTAGTTATACATTGCCTTGAATGTTTATTCTTATTTATGAAAGTTTCCTCTATATTGTTATCCTTACTGGGCATTTAAGCTCACCCCTTTTCTATGTTTTATTTTTCCCAGGATATAAAGAAGTAATTTATGAATGACCTGCAGGGATAGTATGAGGGGATACAAGTGTGGACTATAGAGACTATATTATTGTACTTTTCATTTTATGATGTAATGTATAACTCTATGAATATATCTAGTGATTCCAAGGATACTAAACTAATCAGTCCTTCGGGACCTGATTCCTTGTAATCATGCCAATGTTATGTAATAATGCACCGACTCTGGGTAACTGGGGTCGGGGTGTTACAGTATGGCTACACCATCGGGACCTGCCTGTGCTTGCACATAAAGCCTAAATAGATGGCCATGTGAAGGTGAAGAGATACCATCACGATGAAAAATATGGGGAGGGGAAGTTCCTTGTAGTTATAGTATAGTTGAATTCCCTTAGACCTTCAGGTCATGTAATCTCTTAAGATTATGAGCCATATAATCTCTAAGCCTATAAGCCTTGTAAGGGTTCCCACTCATCCCTTAAAAGGGGGGTTATCAAAAATCAATAAAAATGAAGGCCTTTCGGCCATTCAGGTAGGATGAAAAATTAGGGCCTTCTCACTTGATTTTAACCTATATTAACTTGATTTACCCTTTACTAAGGTGATAAATTTTACCATGGTTACTATTCATATTAAACAAAAATAAAAGGGGTGTATTTATCAAATTTTAATCTATTGATTCTAAATATGTAATTCATTTTATCTAATTCAATACCTATAAAAATATTTTTTAGTGTTTAAAACATTTTATCGAGTAAATAATATATAAATTTTATTAAAATCATTCACCAATAGTGATTAATTTAATTTATTAATAAAAATACATTACACACATATATTTTTTTATAAAACACCACTTTTCAAATATTTTTTGTTTTAAATTATAATAAATTTTTAAATAATGAATTCATTTTATAAATATATAGAATATATATTTTTCATAATTTAGTTATTTCAATTTATAGCTTTCAATCCAATGACTATATTATAACAAACACATAATATTTTAATGAAATTATGTGGTTTGTTTAAACTCAGTGTTGCGTGTAACACAAGCTATCAAAGAAATAAAATTATTTAAATAGAAATATTTCATAAAATATCAGGTTGTTAAACATTTAGAGTTTATAAAATATTGATCACTAGGTCTTTCCACAAGATTCCATACATCATTTTGAGTGAAAATATTTAGTTACTATTGTATGAGAAATATACAAATTTCATCGTTAAGGGTATCGTTAAGGTTTTGGGGTTCATGTTGAGAGACAAGGGAAAGGTGTTCAGCCTCATTTAATATTGATTTATGAGTATGAATTCCTTCTTGTAAATTTCCAATGAAATTATCAAGGGGATGGTCTTTTGGTTTCTTGAAAAATTTTGGAAGAGAATTTGAAGAAGATTTTTATTCTTATCCAACTTCTTTAGTTTGAAAATGTTATTTTAAATCATCATTATAAAAAACATTTTGAAGAAGATATTTTGAAATATTTTCATAAAAAATAATATGGATTGATTCTTCCACCATTTTAGTCCTTTTTTTAAAGTCACAATAATCTTTGCTTGAGCTGGAGTACCCTAAAAATATACCTTCATTGGATTTAGAATTGAATTTTCAAAGATTGTATTTGATGTTTAAAATAAAAAATTTGAAACCAAAATCTTTGAGAAAGCTTGCTTTTGAGTTTTTTATTAGGCCAAAGTTCATAAGGGGTTTTCTTAAGAAAAGGTATTTTGAGAACATGATTAATGATATATCATGAAATATTCGCAGTCTTAGCCCAAAAATATTTTGGAAGAGAAAATTCATATAAAAGGGTTTGATCGATTTCTTGGATTGTTCAATTCCACCTCCTTACCACCCCATTTTGTTGAGGGGTTAGAGGAATGAAAAAAATTATTATATCCTTTATAAGAACACAAATCATTAAATTCCTTATTATCAAATTCTCTAACATGATCACTATAAATTGAAATAATTCTGAAACCCTTTTCATTTTCAACTTTTTTTAAAAACTTGATGAATGATTTGAATGATTCACTTTTATGAGATAAGAAATATTCCTATTTGAATCTTGTAATGTTGTTAACAATTAAAATAGTATAGTATTTGTCTCCAATACTTTCAATTTGAGAGGGAAAAAAAATTTCAAGATGAATTAATTCAAGAGATTTTGAATATAATTTTTTTAGAAATAAAAGAGGATATGTGTTGGTTACCATATTGACATGCTTCACAAACCATGCCTTCTTTGAAAAGAAAATTGGGAATATCTTACACTAGTTTATAACATTTGAGTTTGAAAAGTTATTGAGTGTTGAAATGACTTATACGTCTATGCCAAAGCTATGCCTCAATCACTTGTGCACTCAAATATTTGATGTTTTGGATAGAAAGAGATTTTAAATTAATTGTATACACATTTTGAAATCTTGAAGTAGTAAATTAAAGTTTTCCTTTATAATTAAAATATTTACAGAAATCATTTTTGAAAGTGATTTTAAAACCCATATCACATAATCGACTTATGCTTAGTAAATTTTATTTCAAACAATTGAATTATTCTTATTAAATTGTGTTTCAATATTTTTATGAATAATTTTTTTTAATTAAAGTAGAGTTAGAAAAAATGATGGTACATTCACTGATTATCTTACCTCTAGAGTTATCACCAAAAGTGATGTGACTTTCTTCAAGTTTATCAATTTGAATAAATTTAGAGACGTTGCCACACACGTTTCTCGAACAACCACTATCTAGGCACCCCATTTCTTCTTGGATTTTTCTTGGGAGAAAATGTTCCTAAAAAATTAAACAATTTAAGGTTTTGGTACCCACACAAACTTGGGTATGCTTATGATGTCCAATAAAGATTTTGGAATCATGATTTGTTTGGTGTGAGGTTTTCTTTTTGAAAAATTGGAATTAATATTAATTTAATTTGGTCTTCTATATCATGTGTTTTTTTCAATTGCATTCATAGATTAAATGTTCGATTCTTTTTAAATAATTAAAAAATTTATGTTGAGAAACACCTTTTACAGAAATAGTTTTCATTTAAGTTTTAAAAGAGCTTTCACAATTGGAGTAACCTAAGCCGACCTGATCTTTTACAGGTTTTTGAGATCCTAAAATCTTATTTATATTTTCTCCTCTTTGGGTGAATTTGAAAAAGGAATTTTCAATGTCCTTAATGATGAATTCAAGGTTATCTACATCTGGTTGATTCTTTATTTTCATGGAGAGTTATTCCTTTACTTTGAAGATAAGTTCCTTTTCTTTTTGGAGATTATATTTTTCTTAAACAACTTGATTATATTTATTCTTGAGTTCTAAGTATAAATAATTGAGTTGATGTTATCTATTTTCAAGTTGATTTTGGGAATTTTTTTAAATATTCATAATTTAGGTGACTGGAGGAGCAAGGATAGGGGATAAGAATGAGGAGAAGAGGAAGAGTATGAGGAAATAGAAAGAGAGCCACTAACCTCAAGGTCTTCATCAACATGTTCCATAAGGTACTTTGGGATTGAATCCTTAGAAGTGTATGACAATGTTGAATCCATGAAGTCATTATTTACACTCCATGTGGTGAATTTAAAATCCCCTTTAACTTTCTTCATTTCTTTTAAATTTTTATTGTTGATAGGGAATTTTGGTTTGATGTGACCTTTTTTTTACAGTCATAACACGTAACTTCCGGTTCCACCTTTTGATTTGACTTTTTAGATCGTTTGTTTAAGTTCTTCTTTTGGAAGTAGTTGAACACGTTCCTGGTAAGAAGAGCATGGTCTAGAACCTCACCACCAAATTTTTCATCATTGGAATGTTTGAAGGTGATTATTTTCTTGATCTCTTTATCTTTATTGTTCTCTTTCTATGCTTGGAATTTCATAATTATTTGATATGTCATTAGGGAGCCAATGAGTTCCTCAATCACTATCTTTTTCACATCTTTAGCTTCTCAAATGAGTGTGACTTTGGGAGCCTAGGAGTAGGTAAAACCCATAAGATTTTCTTTATGAGAATTTTTATAGATAATTCATTAATGAGAGACTTTTTACCATTGCATATGTTATTAAATCTCATAAACATACTTGTAATAGATTCGTTAGAATGTTAGTGAAACTTTAAAAATCTTGATGGTACATATATAATCTAAAGACCTTTTCTTTATTTGTGCCTTTGTGTGTGACTTATAATAACTTCCAAATTTCATAAGTATTGTTGCATAAAGAAACACGATTAAAATCAATTCTATCAAGACCACAATGCAATACATTCATAGCTTTGTTATTGAGTTAAAAATTATTAATATCTATGGGAGTCCAATTTTATTTAGTTTCTTTGGTGGGAACATACTCATACATTACCATTTTTCATACGAGATAAGAAATACTACCAAGAAATGTTAACATATAATTCTTCTAATAGGAATAGTTGATGTTTTGTGTTTTTTATAAAAAATACCTTATTTTCAAAATTATCTTAAGAATTTTGAACTCAATAATAAAGCTAGTTGGTACACCTATTATTTTATTCTTTTATTTTATCTTGTTTGCAATATCTTTATCTCACCTATGCTATTATTTGGGAGGAGTATTATCTTTTTAATTATTAAATATTCCTTAAGAGACATCATATGTTTTCATAGTTAATTAATTATTACTTTTCAAAATTTTTTCTCTTATTTTTAAATTTCAAAATCATATTAAAAAAAAGCACTTTTTATAATATTTATATAATTTTTAAAATAAATTTTGGTACATTTTATTTTCAAAATTTGTTTCAAAAAGTTTCTAAACTTATATAAGTATTTAATTATATATATATAATCATTTTTTAACAAAAATGTTTCTTTTCATCTCTGTTAAATAAGATTAATGATAAGTAAAAATGTAATGCCCCACCCCTTCCTTATCGGCTTGAGAAAGAGGTGAGGTGCTACTAGGCCTTAAGAGACATTCCCAAGGTGCCAAAGGCTGACAATAAATTCCAAAATCTTCATGAATAAAATGGGGAACGACTTTCCCTTGAGATAAATCATCAACCAAACAAGCCATTACCAACAAAACTACATGATTCATGTTAACAATGAACCCAAACCATATAGTACCAAAAGACAACCACACTATTCCATAAAAATTCCCAAAAACCAATACAACTAAACCATATAAAAAACAGATTACCAAGATGATTAATAAACAAGAGACCCCAAGTAAACCAAGGAACCCTCAACTGCTTCAAAATAAGATCCATACTACAAGCTCCACCAAACCACCCAAGCATCACAAATAACTGCTAGAAAAATGAGATGTTTTACTCTTACTTGTGTCCCGTAATACAACATCTACAAAATCAACAAAGTGCCAAAGTAGGGGTGAGTAATAATACTTAGTAGGATTTCACCAAATGACTTCCCTAAACATGCCACTAGTATATAAAATGTTATCACAATTGATATAAAACAATTTATATTAAGTCCATGAACTAGTGCAATAATGAACAACAAGACAAACCAATCTTTACCCAAATCAATTTACCCAATTTAGTGAATAACTAAGGAAATTTAAAAAACAAGTCATTACCCATTCCCTTTTTCATGACCACATATATATCACAATCATACACACAATTATGTCACATAATCAATACCATTAACCCAATCATGGTGCTACTTTAAAGGTGGTACCTTCATGACCAACCTATCTTCTCCATGGTGTGGGAATTCATGCCCATCACTAGTGTGGGACTCCACGCCCATCACCCTCCCTTTTGATGATGGTACATTCAAAACCATCACCTTGATAGTGATACATTCTTGATCACCATCCATCCAACTCATGACAATCGATATTTACCAAAATCCCCACAACATTTCAATCCAAAATTACCAAAATCATACCACCCAACAATTTTCTATACCTTATTAACCAATTATGCCCAAGAAAATTTCAACATAATATGTCAAGTTACCTCAATAAATAACACATTTATTTAATACACCCTCAAACCATTTTCCATGTCAAAGAACATTTTAATAAAACAACACTTTTATTAAAAACCATTTTTCATAAACCATTTTCCATAAATCAATCAATCTACTGATTTTAAAATCTGAAAACAAAACCCCTTTCTACAATATTAACCCATTTCCCCAAAAATCCCCAAATTATCCCAAAATAGGTTTCTTCAAAGCATCACACACCATATTCACAATTAATTTCAAGCGAAAAAATTTAATTACAACCAAAGTCACTAGTTCTAACCAAGTGGGGCCGAGAGAGAATCCACCCACCTTTAGGGTTCCAGTGAAATCGACCCACAAAAAACCACACTACAAATTTGGGAAAATGCTCCACTAAAACCACTATATATCTCCTTCCCTATCATCAAAAAGACTTAATATCATCACTTAAGGCAACAACAACCCTAGATCTACAAGTAACAAATGTATATCTAGAAAACCAAGAGAGGGAAGAGAGAAGATCTAGAGGAAACCACAAATAAACCAAGAGATAAGACTTATCCAAGATGAATTGCCTTCAAACCACCAAGAAACCCCTTCTAATAACTTAAAAAATGAGTGAGAGAGCACCCCTATCCCTTTAGAAGAAGAAATCCCATGTAGGGTTCGTATGGGAGAAGAAATGGGTGAGTTAGGGAAAATATTGACTAATCCCATTTTAAAAAACCATTTTTAATGGGCTGCACAATTAGGTATCACGGTTTGACAAAATGTGAACTAACCAAGAAGATGATACTGCCTTGAAGGGAATCTTGCATGACCTGTCCGCATGGTTAGACAAACTGTATGCAAACCATATGGAACCCCACTTCCTCGAGTTGCACAGTTACCTAGGAATTCTCGCATGGTTTCCCCTAACCATGCTCAAACCGTGCAGCCTTAAAAATGCCTCTAAACTTTTCCAAAACCTTTCCAAGCTCTCCCAAACATTTCCCAACCACTTAATATACATAAAAATGTATAAAAAAAGTCACATAATTCAAATTGATGGTTCTAAATTCTCGTAACCATTGGACTTTCTATCCTTGGAAAGTAGAGAACTACCAGTCTGTCGAAAGAGCTCAGGCCATTCCTTGGTCATCTCTTTCTCCTGCTCTCAAGTCTCTTATTGAATCTGACCATGCTGCCAAAAAACCCAAACTAAACCAATGATTTTACCACACAAGACTTTCTCTTTCATATTCATAACCCACACTGGCATGTGCACCAAAGAAGAATCCAGCTCCAACTCAACATGATCCCATTGGATAACATGGTCAAGATCTGGCTGATACTTTTTCAACTGTGAGACATGAAACACATTGTGAATAACACTGAACCATGGTGGAAAAGCCAACTGATAATCCACCTCTTCAATGCGCTCAAGTATCTCAAAAGGCCAAAAATACCTCAGAGACAACTTAAACTTCTTTCCAAATGATGATATACCAACCTAGTACAGATTATAAAAAACACATGATCACCCACCTCGAATGAAAAAAGTCATCAATGATGGTACACACACAATTTCTGAAAACTTTGAGCCATCTCCATCCTATTTTTTGATCAAATTGATCTTCTATGTAGTCTCTTAGACAAGGCTCAGTCCAATCATCAATGTCTCACCCATTTACACCCAATCTAGAAGAGAATGACACAAACACCCATTCAATGCCTCAAACAGAGGCATATGTATTGAAGCTTGATAACTATTATTATAGGACAACTCTACCAACGATAAGTGCTCCTCCCATGAACTAGAAAAATCCATCACACAAGACCTTATCATATCCTAAAAAGTTTGTATCTTCCTTTCAGATTGGCCATCCATTTGAGGATGATATGTCGTACTCATCACCAACTGTTTCCCAAGGGCTTGCTGTAAGGATTTCTAAAAACAAGATGTGAACCTCAGATCTCTATCTGATATAATTGAAACTGGAACACCATGACTCTTTACTACTTCCCAGATATAGATTTTTGATATTTCCTCCATCGTATGAGATTCAAAAATTGGGATGAAATGTGCCAAATTTGTGAGTCAATCCACAATCATCCATATGAAATCATGTTTCTTTATTATTCTCGGGAGGCCTGTCACAAAATCCATCACTATTTTTTCCCACTTACACACTAGAATAGGAAAATATTACAACATTATTGCTGGTCGCTGATGCTCTATCTTGACTTGATAACAAGTCAAGAATCTCGAAACAAACTTGGATAATTTCATTTCTAGACTAGCCCAAAAAAATGCGCTTTCAACACCTTATAAATATTCTAAATTCCAGGATGGAAAGACCACCTAGAACGATGATAATCCATGAGAAGTTCCTCCTAAAAAGACACTAGTACCACCATCCAATTCCAAAAACACAAAACTGAATTCCCATTCAGTTCCTAGCCATCAATGGTCTCCCCACCATTGAGTTTTGACCTCATTTTCATACACTCAAAATTAGATATCTGTGCCTCTTTAACAAAACCAACCAATTCAGGAACCAAGGAAATCAGAAAGAAGACCGCTCTGTCACCCCATTCCTCACATTCCAACCGCATGTTGGCTATGATCGACATCAACTACCACTGATCCAACACCTTTTTCACTAGATGAGTATATGATTTTCTATTTAATGCATCTACCACATAATTTCCCTTACCTGGTGTGTACATTTAGTAAAAATAAAACATCTGGAGATATTCCATCCACTCCTTTACCTCAAGTTCAAATATCTTTGTGAGAAAATATATCTTAAACTCTTGTGACCAGTATGCACTGTGAATTTCTAACCGAAGAGATAATGATGCCACATTTTCAAAGTATGAACCATTTCTTCCAACTACAAATCAAATGTTGGTTCATTCTTCTCATGCATCATCAACTATTGTGAGCCATATGAAACCACATAATCCTCTTGCATGAGAACACACCCCAAAACTGATCCCGATGTGTCACAATACACCACGTACCCTTTCCCTAGTTCACACAGAACCAAGATTACTGCTGATGTAAGGTGACCCTTTAGCTCTTCAAAACATTTCTAACACTTCTCATCCCACTGAAATGGGATATTATTCCTTATAAAAGCTTTCATCAGTGAGGCCAATCATGAGAAATCATGAACAAAACGTCGATAATCACTAGCTAGACCAAAAAGTCTCCATATCTCGAAAATGTTCTTTGATAGTTTCCATGAGATAACAACCTTCATCTTTTCTGGATCAATTGAAACACCTTTCTCAAAAGTAACATGGATAAGGAAATGAACCTCCTGTATCCAAAAGTCACACTTTGACAATTTGACATACAACCGATGATCCCTAAAGATCTCCAACACTATCACCAAGTACTGCTCATGATCCACCCTTGTTCTCAAATATACCAGTATACCAGCAACAAATACCACCAAAAAATAATCCACATATCTCTAAAATATCTGATTAATCAATGCCAAGAACACTGCTGTTGCATTCATTAGGACCAAAGGTCATAACCGCATACTCATAATGGACATATCTTCTTCTGAAAGCTATTTTGGGAATATTCTCCATCCTCACACACAATTGATGATATCATAATCACAAGTCAATCTTGGAGAACCACTGAGATTACCTCAACTAGTCAAAAAAATCATCAATTCATGGAAGTAGATATCAGTTCTTTATCGTAACCTGATTAAGTTTATGATAATCAACACAAAGCTAAAGAGTTCTATCCACCTTTTAAACAAACAACACTAACGCTTCCCAAGAAGATGTGCTAGGCTAGATAAACCATCTGTTCTATAATTCTTCCAACTATACTTTTAATTCCCACAATTCTTCTAGTGTCAACAAATCTGTTACACCAAACTAATCATTCTTCTTCCCTTTAAAGAGGTGTTCAATGCCATCCTCCATAATAAAACTAGCCGTTCACACATATAAATAGATGTGGTCCTTAAACATTTCCAACCAATCTATTCCCAGGATTATATCATAGAAATCCATCTCAATCACTGAGAAATCCCACATCAATTCAATAACATCCAAAAATAATCAACACGCTCTACATAGGAAGGCTCAACACTCTCTTTGACCCAGAGGAGTTTTTAGTTTCAAAATAGAAGGCATCATTTCCACATGTAAACCCAACATACTAATGGAATGGGAAACAACAAAATAATGGGAAGCACTCGTATCAAAAAAGGCTTGCATCAACATGGAATTTAAAAGAACTATACCTTGCACTATGGATGGTCCTGACTGATCATCCACCACAACTTGATCAGCTCCAAACAGATGTGTTCTTTCCATGCTCTGCTCTTTATTACCTTATTAAAACTTCCCTTACTGAGGAGTGTCACAAACACTTGACCTCAGAGCATTATGACAATACTGCTGAAGATGCCCCATCTGCTTGCAGTTAAGACATTCTCGAGGTTGGGCCTTAAAATCTCATTTCATGTGGCCTATAGAATGACACTGAAAGAATACCAACTTACACTTGGGTCTCAGAGGAATTTTTAACAATCTAGTTGTCTGATTATGATGTGATCCATATTGGTGAGAAAAGGTTTTCATCTTTCTCTTTCTCTCAATGTTAGGGTTCAAAACTCTTCTCATGAGGACAATCATACTTCCATTACTTAGATTTCTGACTATGATAGATATCGTAATAGGTGTATGTGGTTGCAGTCCTGAATAAACTTTTTGAAAATCCTGAACAATGCTTTGGGCCAACAGCTGGTTCACCTGGGGCTCAGGTGTAATCACATTTTCTGAAGCTTCCTCCGATTGGTCTCTACAATGCCTACCCAATTCCATCTCTATCAAAATAAGAATCACCATAAGTCCCAAACCTGTAGTAAGAAAAGGCTTAATATTCAAATTAAATTACATAGAAACTATCATAAATAGGCTTCCCAGAAGTTCAAATTTCCCATGTTGCACTATTCTGAAAAAATAACCACCATGTTTTGAAAATCGACCCATTTTTAAAATACTAGTAGTTTCCATGTTTCAAATCCTTCCGTTTTGAAACACAATTCAGATTTTTCAAAATCCATAGATTCATATCACCCCATAAATCATTATACCCCAATAAAATATGTATCCTAGTGGGAATTAATTTCTACCATGCATGTCACGCTCATCTCATTGGATACACCCACGATAATGAGATATCCAATGCCTATAAGTGTCTCAAAAACACTTATGTACCCAACTCCCTTGTAAATTGAAGTTCAACATAAAAGGGTTAGCTACATCCTTTTATGCTATAAATTCAAAGTTCCTAAAATACTACACCTTGATACTATCCCAACTCAAAGAATAAACCACGAATGAATGTCAACACCAAGACCAACAATCAACTCCAAAGTACCGAAAAACTTCTCTCACTTGAAAGCCAAGGACCAAAAAAAATAATACCACTTGTAATTCCTTGCCTGTTCCTCATTGGCTTGAGAAGGCAGTGAGGTACTAATAGGCCTTAAATGATGTTCCCATGGTGCCAAAGGCTAGCAATAAATGACAAGGTTTTCAAGAATAAAATGGGGAATGATTTTACCTTGAGATAAACAAATCAACCAAATAAGCCATTACCCAAAAAAATACATGATGCATGTTAACAAGAAACCCAAACCATATAGTACCAAAAGACAACCACACTAATCCATAATAATTCCGAAAAAACAATACAACCAAACCATACCAAAAATAGTGTACCAAGAGGAAGACTAAACAAGTTACCCTAAGTAAAATAAGGCACCCTTCACTTATCCACAACAATCTCCATGCTCCCAGCTCCACCAAATCACCCAAGAATCACAAAGAACCACTAGAAAAGTGAGATGTTTTACTCTTACCTGTGTCCCAGAATACAACATCTGAAAAATCACCAAAGTGCCAAAGCAGGGGTGAGTTATAATACTCAGTAGTATTTCCCCAAATTACTTTTCTACACACACCACTAGGATAGAACACATTATCACAATTGATATAAAAAAATTTATATAAAGTCCATGAACTAGTTCAACAATGAACAACAATCCAAAAAAATATTTACCTAAAGGAATTTACCCAATTTAGTGAATAACCAAGGAAAGAAAACAAACAAGCCATTACCCATTCCCTTTTTCATGACCACATACATATCACAACCATACACACAATTATGTCACACAAACAATAAAATTCACTCAATCATGGTGCTACTTTAAAGGTGGTACCTTCAAAACCATCCCGTCTCTTACATGGTGTGGGACTTCACACCCATAACTGGTGTGGGACTCCATGACCATCACCCTCCCTTTTTATGATGGTAAATTCACGACCATCACCTTGATGGTGATACATTCCTGACCACCATCCACCAAACTTATGAAAATCGATATTTACCAAAATCCCCACAACATTTCAACCCATAATTACCAAAATCATACCACCCAAAAATTAACAATACGAAATTAACCAATTATTACCAACAAAATTTCAACATAACATGTCAAGTTACCTCAATAAATAACACATTTATTGAATACACCCTCAAACAATTTTCCATATCAAACCAAATTTCAATAAAAAAACAATTTTATTGAAAACCATATTTCATAAAATATTTTCCATAAATCAATCAAGCTCATAATTTTAAAATTAACATTTTAAAATTTGATAACAAAACCCCTTTACACAATATTAACCCATTTCCCCCAAAATCCCCAAATCATCACAAAATGGGTTTCCTCCAAGCATCACACATCATATTCACAATTAATTTCACGTAAAAAAAAGTAATTGAAACCAAAGTCACTAGTTCTAACCAATTGGAGTTGAGAGAGAATCTACCTACCTTTAGGGTTATGGTAAAATCAACCCACAAGCAACCACACCACAAATCCAGGAAAACACTCCACCAAAACCACTCTAGATCACCTTATCTATCATAAATAAGCCTTAATATCATCACTTAAGAAAAAAACCCTATATCTATATGCTACATATGTAGATCTAGAAAACCAAGAGAGGGATGAGATAATATCTAGAGGAAACAAAAAATAAACCAAGAGAGAAGACTTACCCGAGATGAACCACCTTCAAAACACCAAGAAACCACTTAGAATACCTTAAAAAATGAGTGGGAGAGCACCCCTAACCCTTGATATGAAGAAATCCCATCTAGGGGTTTTATGGGAGAAGAAATGGGTAAGTTAGGGAAAATATTGACTAACCCCGTTACAAAAAAAAACCATTTTAATAGGATTTATGGTTATCTCACATGGTTTAAAAAACCATGTGCTAACCATAAAGATGCTACTGCCTCAAATGGCATCTCGAACAGCCTCCCCGCATTTTTAGACAAACCATGCGTAAACTATGTGGAACCCCACTGCCTCGAGTTGCATAGTTACATAAGAATTCTTGCATGGTTTCCCCTAACCATGCTCAAACCATGCATCCTTAAAAAGGGCTCCAAAATTTTATAAAACCTTTCCAAACTATCCCAAACTCTCCCAAACCTTTCCCAACCACTTAATATGCATAAAAATGTATCAAAAAAGGTCACATACCTCAAACCTAGGGTGCTATAAAAAATATTTTATATAATTATTACACTAACTCTTCTCTTAAGTTATCTTCAATGAAACACTAATCAAAGGGAACTTTAAAGGAATTTTCTAAGGAATTTATTACTTCAATCACTTCCAAGATTAAATCAATCAATGGAAGAAAAATTATTCCTTGAGGAAAAATTATGTCATGATAAAGATATGTGAATTTTTAATCTTATTTTTCTTCTTTTCTATTATTTTTCTCTTTTCTTTCTCTCTCTTTCTTCTTATTTTACTTCTCTTATATTATTTACTTTGAAAAAATTATTAGAGGGGTGAATTTACCTTTTAAAAAATTTAAAGTGTAATAATAAATTAAACCAAGAAATCAATTACATGATATTTTATAAATTTAGTTCATTTTTATAAAGATGATATCAAATTAATTTAATTTTATAAACGATCAAATCAAATTTATGTAAGTATAAGAGTTGATGTTAAATGATGTAATGTATAACATTAAATAGAAGACAAATACAATTGAAAAGGAGTTATACTAAAGATTGATGTGTGCCCCTACATCTCCACTCCCAACTCATGAGGTCAGTAGTATAAATATCTTGATCTCAATGGCGATCAAGAAACCTATCCCTCATAATTTTGGCTTGTGATAACTCTCTTGAGATTCATCCGTATATAAGTAATCTGTCCCACCCATTTTGTGGAGTGATAACCATTAAATAATTGTGATTAAAAATAGAGTGGTTTTCTTTAGAAAAACCCATTACAAGCCGCTTATAAATCTCTTAAATAGATGAAGTACAAAGTAGAATTAGTGATTTGAGAGGATGGTTGAGAGACTTGAGAGATTTAAAACTTTGAAAGGCTCTTGAGGGAATTTATAATTAAAGAGGTTCACCGTTTATTTGATATTTGAGAGCACGTCATCAGGAGAAAAAATGTCAAGGTTCAAATCCAAGGAGCCATGGGGGGTCATTTTATAGGTTCCAAGATGACTGAGAACCTTATGGAATTCATCAGGTGCAATGAAACCATGTAAGACCACAATAAATGAAAAAATTTCCAAATTATAAAATCAACTCCACTGAAGACTACTTAACACCACTATATACTCGATAGCCTACACCGAGTAGTTTGTGGGCTTCCTGGAAACCTCCTCAATTCTGGAATTGGCACCAGCTAGTTGGTACACCTCCACCAGCTGGGCAGTGGACTTCTAGAAAAACTGTATCTACTGCCTTCACCACTGGCCAGCTAATGGGACTCCTCTACTTGTTCAGTGGGTCTTTTGGAGATATTCTTCTTTTGGACACATGGTATCAGCTGGCTAGTGCCCTGCACTGGCTATCCGGTGTTGCATGCACTCCTTTCACTTAAACTATGGTTGTCTACACTTCACTTTAATGCCTTATTAATATAGTAAGTTTTTTAAAGGTATTAAAGGATGGTAAGTGATTCGATAATATTGTATTGGTGTATCCCACTCTATTTTGGATGATGTTGGGCTGAATACTAGCATCCTATACCGAACACCATGCCACAACTCTTGAATATAATCTCCTTGAAGGACCCCTTAAGGAACATGGAATTGGTATTTTGGTAAGACTAGAAGCTATTGGATATGGGGAGAGTGGGTATAAGAGATTTTGGCATAAATTTAGTAAGATTCAAGGCTTATAAGATGTGAGGAGAATGAGTGGTGAGGGGTGGTATTTATAAGGAGAGGCGAGATGTATTTTTTTAAATTAATTAGTTTATTATTTTTGGCTCAAGTCTGTTAATAGTATTGCTTCTTGTGACTATATAATGTAAATAATGCATGTTATTTTGAAATAATGGGTTCTTACATCATCAATGACTAAATAATTCATGTATTTGTCTTATAATGTTAAATACCGCAAATTACCATATTTCACTATATTTCCAAAATTCAACTATTTTAGAAAAATCCCAAAAATTCACCACAATCATTTTTTGACATATAGATTTAAAAAATAGAATCCATTTTATTAAAATAATTTTCTAAATATGAGCAATTTAATTTTTAAATAAAATTGTCATTTATTTGAAAAATTATGATTATAATCAATTTTATAAACCTTTGAAAAATTACTTATTGTCTCCTAAAATTATCTTATAATTATAATAAACCATAATATTAATTTATGAATCCATTTTATGAAAATAAATTTCTTTTAAATCATTATATTCATTATAAAATTTCAAATAAAACTACTATATTTTACAAAAATACCAACAATTAATTTAATTTATCATTTTTAAAACATTTATTTACTTGTACCATTATATAAATATATCATATTTTAATTTTATATGATACCTAAATATTGTTTTACATTTCCATAGGTGTGGTTAATATTCTAACAGCCATATTACTATTCCTAACTGCCAGATTACTATTCCAATGGCTAGATTACTATTCCAATGGCCAGATTGTTATTACAATGTTCAGATTTATAATGGTCATATGAGTTCACTACTTCTTATAAATACCTCTTATCATGTACATTCTTCATTCAATTTTATTTTCTCTCAAGTATATATATATACTTTCATCTTCAAAATGAATATTGTATTATTAAAATTATGTGTTATTTCTACATCTTTGTTCGTGAGTATGGTCATTATAATGGATCTAGTAGATCCAAATTATCCTATTATTATTCTATTATTTTATATTTATTGTTTCTTTATAATATTTGGAATACTTATTGGTTTATTTACTGACTAATGTATCATTTTAATTTATGAGAATAATGTTTTGTTGGTTTCTCTATGTGATGTATATGTTTTATGCTACATGACATAATTATAAGAAGATAAATTTCATTGATAAAATTATGGATTGTTACATAGGTTAACTTAATAAAGATTGTCATGATAGGAAGACATTTTTAGGAAGTAATTATTTTAGTTAGTTGAGTGTGATAGCTGAAATTATTACAAATCCACTTGAAAATGTTACTACACAAATAAAATTATGAATCATTGATTCTGGAGATTCATTCCATTCTATAGGTGAAAAAGGTTCATATCAAATTATCTATTCAAAAATTTTGGTAGAGTTCATATTGTTGATGATGAAGCTCTTAATATTGTGGGAAAATGGTGAAGTTAAATTTCAATTGAATAATGAAAGTTTATATATATTGAAGGAAGTTTGACATGTTCCAGGACTTTGGAAGAATCTGATTTCAATGGGTCAGTTGGATGAAGTAGGTTTCAGAATGAAATTTGTGAAAGAAGTATGAAAGATTACTCAGGGTTCTCTTATCATATCCGGATGTGTAAAAGATAGGTAACTATATATAACCATAAGGTTAGTGTGAGATACACTCATTATAATGAAATATTACAGAAGTTTAGAACTTTGAAACAATCGGTTTGGGAACCTCAGTGAGAAAGGTATGAAGATTCTAGTAGAAAGATACATACTGAGGTTAGATCACTCAGGCATCAGAAGGAATGAGAGTTGTATAATTGTGAAGAAATAAAAATGTATATTTTAATATTTATAGAAGGATACCTAAATTATGAAAGATAGAGCTTGGTTCATATAGATGTTTGGGGGCTTTCCCCAATCCATTATTATAGAAATTATAGACACTTTTTTACCTTCATTGACGATCCCACAAGAAAAGTATGAGTTTACTTTCTCAAACATAAAAGTAAAGTGTTTGGATTTTTTTAATGGAAGGCTATGGTGGAAAGGGAAACCAAAATCAAGTTAAAGTGTTTGAGGCCTAACAATAGTGGTGATTTTAATAGGAGTATCTGAAACTACTGTAATAAAAGAGGAATTTGACATGGAAAGACTATTCTAGGAACACCTGAACAAAATGGTGCTTCCAAGAGAATGAATTAGACATTGATAGAAAGGAAAAAGAGTATACTGGTATATTCCAGAATTCCTAAGGAGTTCTGAGAACAGATAGAAGAAAAAAAATTAACTTAATCAATATAATTACTTCAACATGAGTTTGAAAAAATTTATCAGAAGAAATTTGGTGAGGTAAAGTTTTGTAATTTTCTCACTTTAGAGTTTAGAAGCTTATTTTATATGCATGTGAATGATAAAGATAGATATAATATTGAAGATAAATTTTGATAATGCTTCTTCATAGGCTATTGTGATAAAGATTTTGGTTTTTGACTATGGGATGATGAAAAGAATAAAGCTTCCAAAATCCAGAATGTGATTTTCAATGAGAAAATATTATGGAAAGATCAGAACATGAAGGGGAAGGAAGTTGTGAATAGAGATTCAACTTAATTTTAAGTTGATCTAAATGGTGGTTCCATAGGATCACCTATTCAGAAATTTTCATATGTATTTGAATCTAATAGAAGTAATCACATTTTAGAAGGAAGTTTAGTGTTTAGTGGAGAAATTTTGGAAGTTCAATCGATGAAAGATATATCTAAAAGCTTAGGAATTGGGGAATCTTACTCAAGAGTTCTAGAAGGAGAAGTTCCAGAAGGAGGAGTTCAAGAAGAATTTATGAAATTTATAGTACCATAAGAAGTTTAGTCACATGCTAATGTGTGAATATCTTTAAGTATAAAATAACTAGTGTAGAGGTATTGATATGATCTAATTTTTTACTTTTAATGGATGCAGGGGAACCATAGAGTCCATAATAAGCGGCTACTCTAAGTGATTTTGAAAGGTGGGAGTTTGAAACACACGAGTAGTTGGACTAACTAAAAGTGTATAACACATGGGATCTAATGAAATTACCACCAAGAAAAAAAACTTGAAAAAGTGGGTATTTTGATTGAAAGAAGAAGTGAATGGAAGGAGAAGGTATAAAGCAAGGATGGTTGTGAGAGTGTTTCAATAGAAATAAGGGATTTACTTATCTGATACATTCTATCCGATGTAAAAAATAATACCATTAGAATTGTATTAAGTTTGGTTACATTAATAAATTTGTACCTTGAAAAAATAAACATGAATACTTCTTTTCTTCATAGAGATTTAGAGGAAGAAATGCAATCGGTTGGATTCATGGATATTCAAAATTAGGGCTAGGTGTGAAAACTAAGAATAAGTCTCTATTGTTTGAAACAAGAACCAAAATGTTGGAACTAGAAGTTTGATTCCTTCATCTAGATCCCTATTTTTATCAGAAGGAGTTTAGTAAAAATGATTTTATAATCTTACTTTTTTTCAAGGATGATATGCTATTGGTAGGTATAAATATTCAACTGATTCTAAAGTTAAAGGAGGAATTGTATGTAAAGTTTGAAATGAAAGATCTTGATAAAACTAAGAAGATATTAGGAATGAGGATTGAACATGATAGGTTAACCAAAATATTGTTTTTATCCTAAAAGGATTACATATTTAATATCATTGAGAGATTCTGAATGAGTGGATGTAATACAGTGTTAACTCCTCTTGGCGATCACTTTAAAATTTAGAAGAAACAAGCACCATGAACAGAAGAAAAAAACAATTACATGTTAAATCTTCCTTATTCCTCAATAGTTATAATCTTGATGTATTCTATGGTGTGTACATGCCTAGATATTTCTCATGCAGTGGGAGTGGTTAGATGGTTTATGGAAAATCCATGAAATATTTATTGAGAAATATTAATGTGGATTATTCGGTACCTAAAAGGAATGAATGAAACAAATATTTGTTACAAAGATGATAATCCGTTACTTGGGTTTTTTGATGTATAATTTGGGGGTGATTATAATACTTGGAAGAGAAAAACTGGATATGTTTACACTTTTAGCAGAATCATGGTTAATTGGATGTCCAGGTTACAATTATTCATACCACTTTCTACAATGAAAGTAGAGTATGTGGCTGTAATGGAATCAAGAAAGGAAATTATATGGTTTATATATTTTGTTAAATAAATTGGTTTTAGTTATGGAGGATTTATCTATTGTGATAGTTAGAGTGAAATTAATTTGACTAATAATCCCATGTTTCATTTAAGAACTAAACACATTTATTAGATGTAGAATTACATCCAGAAGATGTTGTAAGATGGTGAGTTGGAGTTATAAGAGGTAGATGAAAAATAGAATCCATAGGATATGTTTATCGAGAGTTTAGATTTATAAGCCTTATTAGTACTTGGGTGAATGGAAGGAGATCGAGGAACATTATGCTCAACATAAGTTAAAGGTGATGCCAATGTTTTCTTTGTAAGAGTCTTCAAGTGGGAGATTATTGGGAATGTAAAGCCTAATTCAGTTGGTTGGAAAGATATGAATATAAGGAGTGGTTCTGAAATTTATTCAATTTATTAAATTTATGGTAGTGATAATGTTTTTTAGTGTTCCAGAATGAGGTTTTCCAAAGGAGATGTTTCAAAAGGGGATTCTTCCAATGTGATCAAGTTCAGGAAGCATCATTCTAGAAGTTTCATCTTGTGATTTTAGAAGATGGGGATATTTAGTTTATAGTGGAATTGATGGTTTACTGGAGGGTTATTCACATTGAAGATTTCTATAGGAGATCTGTGGTCAGAATAGTGGAACATATGGACTCTCATAACTTTTGGAGGTTAGTGCAATTGGACGATGAGGAGATACTCTCTATAAATAGGGGTGGTTCCACCTGTGTTTGTATGGTGTGTTGATCATATTGTGATTACTTGTCTCTAGTAATCTAGAGTTACTCATTAGTCGTAAAGTTGTAAATATTTCTTATGGAGAAATGAAATCATGATTTTTTTCTCTTGTGGACACATGAATATCAGTCCAAACCATGTAAAATCAAAGTGTTCTTTTACTTTGTTTAAATTTACATTTCATTGCATAAATGTTGATTTTATTGGATTGAACAATAATTAAGTGAGGTTCTATAACTTAGTGTGGTGATTTTGATGAAATTTGTTTTTTCCAAGTTCCATAACATTAAGTTGGGAGAGTTCCTTCTATAATTGGATTTATCTAGGTGATTCTAGAACAACTACTTATGATGGAATATTAAAAGGAAAAATTGGTTGAAAGGGATTCTCAATAGTTATATCATATGCAATAGCTTATGAAACCATATTCAAAACTCGTTTTGGATTTCCTCCAAAACTCTTTGGATAAACTATCAAATAACTCTCTTAGTTTTATTTTAACACTTTGTAACAGAATAAATCCTCATTCAAAAAACTTTTTTTGCATCAAAAATGATTATGAATTCCTAATTTATAACCATAAAAAAGGAGTGACCTACAGCAAGTCTTCAGTCCTAATCAAACTAAAAAGGTATTTTTCATGATCTTCATAAAACACATGCATATATATACACACATACACCAAATGTATAATTATAAATCATATATAATCATACAATCCCTTATTCAAATACATAAAGTAGAATTAAAATACTTGGAATATATCAATTCATATAGGCCAGCCCATACATTCTCGATTCTTTGTGTAATGACTAACTAAGATTGATGAATCCATTCCATGTAATTAATCTAGATTAATAAATCATGAAATCCATTTAAATAGATGAGTACACCACATGTTTCTCAACTAATTCCTTATACTTCCTCAAACTTTATCATTGAGGGACTAGGTGTCATAACTATTATATATAAGGGAAAATCCTATCATGAACTGGTCCTACCAAGAACCCACTTAGGATGAAAATAGAATAGTATGCACCTCCCAAAAAACACATCCAATTGGAAACAAGGTAACACCTAACATAGAGGATATTAAATCTATTTCATGAGAGAAATTTCATTTTTTATTAATTAAAACCTTAACCTACAACAACATCAACCTCATAAAATAATAACTCCACTAAAATATCCACAAACCACCTCTAAAATTTGGATAAACACATGAATGAAATGTTACACACAAGCCATGTAATCTTACAAAATATAATCTATGAAACCTAATATGAAACTCACAATTAATTAACAAGAGAATTATAGAATCTTCCCATCCAAGTTAGATCACTATGTGTACAAGCTATATTCCCCCAACACCACCTTTGAATCGATTTTGTAAGTTTGAAAAACAACATAAATAATAATATAGTTAACATACAAGTATACAAAGTAGGTGCATCCTCCAATATATCCTATATCAAGTGAACAAATATAAAAATACCTATGTGAATTATATATATATTACCCATTATTTTAGTTCACAATTAATCAAAGTAAGTCAATTTTTTAAATTGATTCATACACCCACCAAATATAACCCACCATCCACACTATCCACATCCGAACATCCATTACCAACATTACCCCATCCACATCACACCAACCACATCGAATATTCCATATCACATTATCCACATCCCTGTTATGGAGTGACTACAACCACAACTACCATCCATTACCATGAAAACAATAATAACCACATATGAGAACTATATAGCTACACCCACAACAACTGTATAGTGGTATAACAAGGGGTGTAAACGATACAATGATACTTGAAATCTACCCATGTTCGGTTTAGAGAATACATGAATTCATTTTTTTTCAATTCAAGATTGATATTGATCTATTAAAATATTAACTCATGTCAAGTTTGAGTATTAAAATGCCATAATTGAGTAACTCATGAGTTGAATAGAGTATTGAATAATTTAATAAATATTTTTTTCAATATCAATTAATTTATTTTTGAACTCAAACTTTGATCTTGAGTGAAAATTTGAGTTCAAGTTTAAATTCAAGATCAATATTAGAATAAAATATATGATAAATTAATTTAATTGAGCATAATCAAGTTTAATTGAGTAACTTGATTGAGATTGAGATTGAAAAATATTACTTGGTTGAGCTTAAGCTGATATCAAGCATCAAATTGAAGTACCAAGCTCAAGCTCAATCACTGCATTGATCGAGATCAATAAGGATTGTTTTAACCCCTAAGTATAAATAAAATAATAATAACCACATCTTTACTTTCCCAAAAAATATCAAATACCACATAATCATAATAAAATCATCAATAACACTCAATATAATAACATCTATCAAATCAATTTATCAATAAATTCACATACCATAATTCATATAATCACCATCATTCATGGAAAAAGAATTCTAGTTCAAATATACATTTAGATAAAATAAATCAATCACTACTAATTATGAACATAAATTTTTTTAATCCTTTATGTTTCTACTAACATACACAAGTTATTTGGATTCCAATATTAATGAATCATATGTATAACCATAATTTTTAATCTTCCTATTTATTTCAAGGAATTCATAAAATCATTAACAAATAATTATCACAATTCATAACATCATAAGAACAATATAAGAGAATTATATTTCACATATCACAATTTCATAAATCAAATCATAATAAAGTTATAAAACCATAATTTATCATTTTAATCGAATAAATACCTTTCCCAAACTCCTCAATTATTTCATTATTCCATTATAACTAATTTTCTATATAATGGCACAAAAATTTTGGGCATTCCAATCACATAATCTATTTATTTGAGTATCATCAGTCTACATGTATTAAACACTTATTAAACTCAATACCTTATATTCCCCTAAATTATTTAATTTATAAAATCATTCAATAATATTGTTTTCTTTTAATATGTATCTATACATATTTTTTTTCATATATATTTATTATTATTAATTCAATATGATTAAAATTACCCACCACTACATTTAAAAAACTATAATAGTTCACATGGAACATAAATAGAATGGTAAAATTCTCATACCTTGTCAAGATTCCAAATCTCTCATGAAAAAAGGTTCATAGATCTTAAAATTTAATCCTCAATATCTTGTATTCCCCTAAATTATTTAATTTATAGAATCATTTAATAATATTATTTTATTTTATACCTATGTATATGCTCATATTTTTCTGCATACATATTTATTATTAATAATTATATATGATTAAAATTACCCACCACTACATTACAAAAACTATACTAGTTCACATGGAACATAAATATAAAGGTCAAAATATCTTACCTTGTCAAGATTCCAAATCTCTCATGAAAAAAGGTTCATATATATTAAACCTAAACCCTCAAAATACATATTTATAAAAAATAATCCATGTGATTCATCCATTTGATCAATTTCCATGACCAATTCCTTATAGTATGAGAGATATGTAAGAGATTATCAAACTACCAGGTTCAGTTGTGTGAAAAACATTTTATAGATAAGTATTAGAACTTATGGATGGAGTGATTATATAAGTATAATTTATGAAATTAAGTGGTAGACGATGGAGCAACATGACTAGTGTCTAAAAGTTTGGAAGCAAAAAAATTAGAACTTGTGTAAACAGAAGTGTGTTAATCAGAATAAATTGACGATTCTAGAAAGAGAAAGTGTGGGGACCCAAAGGAATCATGTAAGGATTATTTAGAATATATGAAAGAATTATTCATAGGATTCATATGTTTTTTTAGATATTATGTAAGGGTTAACTCATTTAATTTTCAAAAGTATGTATTATTTGTTGGTGTCTTTGCACAAAACACTAATCACCAGACGTTACATATTTCAATCAATGCAACCCTCAAAAGTAATTGTCTGAAATTAAGTAGTGTAGGAACCCCAACCACTACACTAATTCACTCATTCATTTGGTTCTAGTCACCTCATGACATTCCTTCCAAGACAAGCAAACAAGCAAGAAAATAAACACACAACATGTAACACAAGCATAACATACATGGGATTACATGGTTTAGACATTATTTCATATATCCATAGGATAAAAACTAAACTTATTTAATCAATGAACATAATTAATCTGAGTTAAAGGATAACCTATCTTTCAGTATCCTACCTGGATTACTGGAGGATATTATGTCAAAGCCTCCAACAACAAACTTTTTCTACAAGCACCGCCACCGTGATGATTTAAGGGTGGTGGGATATGATTCTGCTCAAAAATCCATATTTTGGATATTCTGCTTCAGGTATTCCATCATATATTTTGGACTATGACCTATTTTATTCACCCATAGGACCTCCAACACTTGAGTGCTCCAGTGACATTGATGCCCTGCCACAACATACTCACACAATTGGTAAGACCCTACTCTTCATAGTAGGGCCTAGTAGGTCAATTGTTTCCAACACCTTTCATATTTTTAAGGGGACCAAAAATTGGTCTAAAAAATGTATTATTTCATGTATAAATCCTTTCTTTGATCTCTAAAACTCAGTGAATAGTGCACATTACTCTTTAGTTCCACACTAAATACTTTTCTATATCATTCCATTTACTGCTGAACTATGAGGAATGACTCTCACGTATCATCACCAATAATCCTCATGTTCCTATAATTTATGAACATTCACCACATCCTTTATAACTTATGCTTCATTATAAACTTCACTTCCAACTACATCACATATTCCTCTAAAATATGATCGATTCCTCTAGGTTCACACATCAAATGTTCCTCCATATGTATTCCTACACCTATTCACCATGCTGTAATGCTTTCTTATGTTGAGAAATTTTTTCTCAAGATGTCACACCCCCATGTCATTATTATTTTTATTTATTAGTTTTTTTGTGGTGTTTTGAAATGTTCTTAGGTTTCCTGTAATTCTAAATCCTACTGGAGACCACACTACAATAAGGGATTTTGTGGCATGGTGTTGGGCTGTGGTTGGATACTATGACGAAGTAGAGGGTGTGAGCCATGGACTTTATGAATTTTACTAAAGAGATAGGGTAAAAACATTGGGATGAGGTTGTGCTGTGTTGAGTGCTACGTATGTGTGTGAGTAAGGGTAAATTTGAAGTTGCATAAGAGTGGTTTGTAAATGTGCCAGGGTGTTGTGTAAGATTAGGGAGGCCATCTACACTATAATATTGGAGGCCACTCCATAGTATCTTGGTTCTTGGTTCCTTGGTTCTACCTCCTTATAGTAATCCATGACATAATTTGGAATCTACACCATGGAGGGTGTCCGATGGAGGGCTCCTTGTCGTAGAATGTAGTCTATAATGGCCAAGGTTCTTGAATCTTGACCCTGACAATTCAAAAACATCCATATCACAACCCCAGGGTCTATACCATAAGGGGTTACTAAGAGGGCCATCATGCTATAGCTATAAGGGTTACACCATGGGAAATTTTTCTAGTTTTTTAAAATTTTGGAATTCCCTCTTTTGAACCTCCCAAATTAAAACCCATTTTGGAGGGTTTTTTCTCCTCTAATTCATGCTTCTTGACTAGAAGGGAGCCTTAGGTGACTCCCATTCTTCCTCCCCTTGGATTCTTGGCCCTCTTCTTATTCATGTTTATTTCCTTCAAGGCAAGGACCCATTTTATCATATTTATTCCTTTCCACTTGTTTTCTCTTTTCCCCTTTCCTTGGTTTCTTCTTGGTTGAACCTCAGGGTGAGGTTTAATCCTAATTTATTGTGACATTTAATGTTAGGGTATTTGGTTGGTTCATTGGGTATTGTTCCTTCCATAGTCAAGGGTTTCATGGCATTCACACATGGTTAAGGTTGGAATTTTCATTATTTTCCTTTACAATACATGTCATGAGATACTTGGAGTTTTATAAATTCATTTTATTTGAATTTATCATGTTTTTGAAACTATAAATTAGGTTTATATGTATAATGGGATAAATGTTTTATTAAAAAGTAATTTATGAGGTTTTCAATGCTTATGTTTTCTTGTTAAAATTATATGTATACTAGGTTTTTGTTAAAATGCCTAATAGGCTATTTTCATATAATTTTTATTTTTTAAATGGTTATTAGTATTTAATATTTTATGTAAGTTGGTTCTTTAAGTTAAAATGTGGATTTTTTGGATTATTGTTATTTTAAGGATTTAGTGGTGTTATTTGGAGGTTGTTATTATTGAAAGTGGGTTCCCTAGACCCAAATTATGTATATAATTTGATTACCATTACATGTATATAATTTGATATATACATGTGTTTATATTACTAGAATAATCTTTATACTTCCATATCCACTATATTTAGGGTAATTTTCTTAGATTACATGTCATTTAAAAAGGTTATAGTAGTTCCCAATCTATAATGATAACTTGGAGATACCATGATAGTAATATTAAAGTTATTTCCTATGGTCCATATATATCATATTGATAGGACACAGATGAAGTGTTACTATAAGGTTCTAGAGGCTCAAAATCATTGATAATTCTTCTCATAAATATCACACTTTGTGATCTTTAGTTGGTGAGATCATGAGGGAAAACCCACAAATTATAACACCACATGTTTCATGTGTCATTGGTTATTCCTATATATGAACATATGTATTGATCTCCTAACTTGAGATCATTATCAATGTGTTCCATTTGATCATGTACTTTGAGACAAGTAAAAAACCACAACATTAAAGTTGTAATGAAGTAGCTTGTGTTGGGTGTGTCATTGGTGGTCTGACATTGGTTGAATGATCAAGATAGAATTTTTCGCTTATGAGTTAAGGAAGTGATATCTTAGGCCCAACTGAACAGGATGGAAGTACCTTCACTAAATCCATGTCCATGGTAGAAGAACATAAGTTTATCTCATTAGATCAATAAATAACAAATAAAGAATGGATGATGATACAAGCCGTGAATCATACTTTATGAGATATCACAAGACAAAGAGATTATATTACATAGCGTGTGTTTGCAGGATGGTTGTCATTTCTAAGACTATTCCTTATATACTTTTAGGTACTTTTATGGGTTTATAGACTTTTCTCTTGGTCTAAGAATAGTATTCAATACTATTGAGATAAGGTCCTAGAGGGTCACACACAATATCGTATTCAAGAGTCTTCTATATTATGTTAAATAAAAGTATAGGACATAGCAGGCCCCACCACGGGGTCTGAGAGCTGTCCAAGTATTTTCAATCACATACAAATAAATAAATTCAATATTATTTGATTATAAAATAATTGGGTTGAATTTATTTATTAAAACTATTCACAAGTTATTAAATTAATACATGTAATAATATTATATGAATGAATATTATTTTAATATTTATGGTTTGTTTAATATTGTGAGAATTACAAGTTAAGTTAATGAATTAGTTTTTTCATGTAATATATTTAATATATATTATAAGTTGGTGATAAATTATAAATGACATTAATGACATATTTAGTTCATCATAACATGCCATTTATTTTTTATTGAGTGGATGTTGGATATACAGGGGTCAGGGAGCCTTAACTGGGTATTTAGATATCCCCCATATAAGAAGAGAAGTGTTCTAATTACATGTATTATTCATAATTCATAATTGAGATCTTCTCTTTCCTCTTTCATTCTATATAGAGAAAGGATATGTTCGAGCGATCGATATAAGAACGCCTTTGTGGATCAAAGGCAAAAAATTGAGGTGATCATCATGACAAAGGAATTTTTGAAGCTCTACACTAACACCTAGAATTCAACAAACTACATACCCACATATTATTGAAGTGTGTGTGGATGATCTAGAGGGGTTATACCGTAAATCATTCAAGAAATGGTTTCTAGTGAAGATTTTCTTTCGAGTGCGATTATTTTCAAATAAGATAACTGTTTGGTTTAAATTTTTGTGCTTTGATAATTCATGAAAAATCCTCAGACCTTACCAAGGATTGGATCACCAAAAATGATGAATTTTTGTCACTAAGGTGATAATTTTTTTAAATTCCTAGCCCACCAGCTTCCGCTGCGTGCCCCGGTACCGGCAATTGATATCAGAACAAATGCATGGATTTTATAAGGCAAGAAAATTAACATTTACATAAATTTAAGTAAAGGGTATTAATTTATTCCAAAAAACCACACATCAATCCTATATTGGATGAAAAAGTTACAGACATCTGAAATTTTTTAATATGAATTGTTAATTATTTTTTGGGTATTAAAATTGAAGAAAATATTTTTTTATATGTTATTTATCTCGATGTAGTGGAAAATAATAATTTAGGTAAAAATTTCAATCACCCTAAAATTTTGGCCAAAATCCTACTGAAATCTGGTGGCTGAACCCCTCCTTTGAGTGACCCAAAATTCCACATGCTCTATGTAATTTTCTGTAATAAAACAAAAGGCTTAAAAAATGAGGGAAGAATACGAGTGCAATGGTGCAATCTATGCACTATAAAACAAAAATAAATAACTAAATATTTGTTAAAGTCTGCCCTGTCATCTTTTTAAAATATTATTAATTTTTGTAAAAAAGTAGGGTTATGGTTCATCTTCCCTGTGCACTGTCGATGTGCTATCTCAGTCACCCACAACTTCCCTCCCTCTTTTAGTCACCACCGCTCACCGCTCATCGTTCTCCATTCTCCTCTCACTGTTCTCCTCTCACTGGTCACGCCGATCGCTACCTTTGCCTAACTCTGCCAGCTGTTGGTATACATCTCTTGATGCCACTTCTTATGAAGACATCACTTGGCTAGCCATGCCAACCGCGTGCCTCCGGTCGGCCACCACAACCCCCAATGACCCTCTTCTCACGTGGTTCCCTATGTGCTCAGGCCTCCCTTATGGCTAAACCCATGAATGCCAGTGCCCGACCACAACCACCACTACCTCCATCACTTAACCACACCCCCTATGATGAATCCCCCCTACTTTCAAACTCTAGCACCGATCACAGCCTCCTGTGGGTTTAGTTGGACTTGACATACCCCGCAATGGGCCTGGGTGGGTTTGCTTGACTCAGAATGCATCCATACAGGTTTTTCTGGCCCAGAATAACCCTACACAAGGTCTGATATGCTCCTAAAGGGACTGTGTGGGTTTTACCTGACGAGCGATGAGAAAGGGAAAGTTTTAGGGTCCAATGATTTTTTTTTAAATTTTCAATATTAATTTATTAATATTTGGGAATAAAAAAATACTAATTTTAATATTCCATTAATTTAATTTAATTTTGGTCTAAAATTAAATTAAGTAATTAATTTAATATTGGAATAAAAAACTAAATTAATTATGAGACCAAACTAAATTAAGTTATTTTAATTTAAATTAATTAATTTAATTTATTTAATATCCATCAACTTTAAATTTATTGTAATTTAATTTTATAGCGCTTTTAATTTACCCATAGATTGGTATTGAGAAATAACTGAACCTGTGCATGTATGAGTTAATTTTATTTAATTATTTATTATATATGTGTGATGCCTATAATAATTATTTATTTATGATGGTCTTCTCATCATTCCTTTAATTAAATATGTATAAGGGTTTTCACTTCTATTCTTATCTTTATGTATTTTACGCCTCCCGAGATCCCCACACCCACATGAGAGTATTGATATACTATTGATGATGACACTGTAAGTTGCAGACCACACTAAGATGAGGTGGTACCCCAGATGAGAAGCGGATATACAAGACTGGGGGTGAGTTTCAATATGAGTCAAGTATGACTCAGGTCTGATACCCCTAGGTCATGGTTGATCCATTAATTTCAAATGGATAAATGAATATTAGATTTTCAATACCACTCAGGTAATTTACTTCCTTTATGAATTGTTTATTATTTTATGCATTTACATGTTTACTACAGAAACACATAAAATAATAAACAAAAAATGAATAAAGATGCGATGAATGTTTTTCTATTAACGCATGTTCAATTGTGAGTGCGAAAACATAGTATGCACATATTTAATAGAAATGGAACACATTCATCAAGAAAAATATTAAAACACCTCAAAGAAATATTAAGTCATGAACGTATTCCATTGTTTACATTAAAAAAAAAGGGTGTAAAGGGTGTTCCTCATCCATAGTTGAGGGTGCCTCTTACTACTAGGGAGATATTATGTAAATGATGGGTTGAATTAACTAAATTTAGTAGAAAATAAGTATCCATAGCTAGATTTCTACAAATTTAGAGGAAAAGCATTGTGGGAATTAAGGTTACGATTCCAATAAGATCGTAGTTTATTCAACATATCAAGGAACTATGGGTTAATGAGGTTGGATAGCCTAGTTTCTACCTTGGAACTCTCCAAGTAGTGTCATAACCATATCTTGTAGATTATAGTATATGTTTCAAGGATCCTTGACACTAGGATACTCAAGCAATATATTATTTTAATTCTTGTAGTGAGGGCTACTATAGTTCGATAAAATAGTGTAAGACATTTAATGATTTAATTAATTAATCAATAATGTATAAATCGGTAATCAAGATAAATTAATAAGTAATATATTTTATTTATTGTAGAAAAAAATGGAAATGTCTAACACCAACAGAACATTATCACCATGATCTATTCTGGATAAAGAAAATTTCTTGATCAACCACAACTTCTAGGAGTGGTATAAGAGCTTGCACATAGTACTATGCTAAGAGAGGATGATTTATGTGTTGGAGTCCTCAATTCATACCAAGCCTCCTTAGGGAGCAATCAAGGTGGATAAAGACAAGTATAATAATCATTTAGATGATGCACTAGATGTACAATGTATAATATTATCATCTATTTCTAGTAAATTATAGAAAATGCATGAGGATGAAGATGCAAAAAAGATGATTACTCATCTCCAAAATTTATATCAAGAGAGAGTTAGATAATAAAGGTATGAGATGTCTAATTCACCATATAGGTGAAGGATAGTATAAGGGAATTGATAAGGACCTCATGTACTCAAGATGATTGGGTACATTAAGAGACTTGAAGCCCTTGGATTCAAAATGTACCAAGAACTAGAAACTAATCTCATTATTTCCTATTTACCACCAATATTATAGACTTTCATTATTAATTAAAATATGAATAAAATGAAAAATTCACTCCCATATATTTTGGATTTAGTTTTCCAAGTTGATACGGATATGAATTATTCTAATTCTTCATTCCTTATATTGAACATAAGTAGGAAGGGAAAGTCTAAGGCATCTAAGGATAAGTTAATGATGAATATACCAATGCACCATCCTATAAAAAGTCCAAATATATAGAGGGAGGGCAATGAGCAGGAGGCTTTTTTCTTTCTATGTGGTAAGAAAGGCCACTGGAAGAAGGACTGTAGAGCTGGGAAAAAGATGCATGGCAATGCTTCTACTTTTGGTATTTTTTTCATTGAATACAATTCATAATTATTTAAAAGTTGGGTATTGGATACAACATGTGGCTCACAAATTTGTATTCACATATAGGAAAATAGTAGATTCAAGAAGATTGCAAACTACGAGGTGGATCTTCAGGCCATGAATGGTGCTAGTCAAGCATCCTTAGCAGTTGGAGATTATCATTTGAACTTTCCTAATGGTTTAGTTATTGTATTAAATAATTTTTATTATATTACTTTAGTTACCAGAAACATAATCTCAATTTCAAGTCTATAAACTATGAGATTTTATTTCAAGTTTGGAAATAAAATTTTCATCTTTTATAAGGATAACATATTTTATGGTATGATGAATTTTAACAATGGGTTGTATATACTTGGACTCAAAAACCCTATAATGACAATAAATGACAAAACCAGTGAACATGACTTATATAACACCCACCTATGGAACTTTAGTATTAGTCATGTAAATGAAAAGTGTTTATAGAAATTACATCAAGCAGGGTATTTAGACTCAGTTGAGTTAAAACATTTGAATGTATGTCATGCTTGTTTACATGAAAAAATGACTATAAAAACCTTTTCTAGGAAAGGATTAAGATCTAACAGATTACTAGAATTGGTTAATATTGATATATGTGGTCTGTTTCTAGTAGAATAAAGGGGAGAGTTTTCATACTTCATTTATTTTACTGATGACTATAGTAGGTATGTTTATATCTACTTAATGTAGTATAAGTCAAATTTCTTTTAGATGTTTAAGAAATATCAATATGAAGTAGAAAACTATCTTGGTAAGATGATTAAGGCTCTCCACTCAGATTGCGGTGAAGATTATCTTAACTAAGCTTTCATTGATCACTTAAAGATGTGAGGGAAACTATTCTAACTCACTCCTCCTTATACACCAAAGTGTAATGGTGTTAGTGAAAGGAGGAATTAAACCATAATAGACATAGTCATGTCAATGATGAGTTATGAAACTCTTCCATTATCCTTTTGGGGATACGCCTTGTAGCCAATGACATATAAACTTAACCGGGTACCAATTAAAGATACAGATAAGATTCCATGTGATTTATGGTATGGAAAGAAACTCAGTCTATTACATATACATGTATGGGGATGAAATACTTTTTTCAAGACAATAGAAATTTAAAAGTTAGTATCATAAATCAAAAAGTTCATATTTATAGGCTATCCTAAAGAAACTAAAGGATATTACCTATATAACCCTTTAGATAAGAAAGTGATTGTGGTTAGACATTCCATGTTTCAAGAAAGGGAACACATTTACAATGGAAATAGTGGGATAAATCTTGAATTTGTTGAATTTAATGCTCCATATGTATAAGAGTTGTTATGAGAACAATATCCATAAGAGATAGTGGGTGATGAAGATGTTCTTAATACACAATTATTTCATTGATCAACTCGAGTGTTTAGAGAACTAGAGCATTATGTTTTTCTTGTCACCAAGTTAGATGAAACATTACTCCTTGAGAATGATGAACCTATAACCTATAGGGAAGTAGTAGAAGGAAAGAATGATGCTAAATGAAAAAATTCCATGCATTCTAAGATGAAGTCCATGTACCAAAATCAAGTTTGGATTTTGGTATAATCTCCAATTGATGTAAAAACCATTGGGTGAAAATTGGTATTCATGAAAAATATGTAATTGGATGGTAAGGTCAATACCTATAAAGTAAGACCACAATAAAGGGTCTTAGGCAATGTAAAGGAATAATCTACTAAAAACCTTATCACTAGTAGCAATGCTAAAGACTATCATAATATTACTTGAAATAGCAGCCTTCCATGATTATGATATTTGAAAAATGGATGTGAAAATTTATTTTCTAAATTGGAAGTTGTTTAAAGATGTATATATGAATCAAACCAAAGGTTTGTTAAATCAAAGAATGATAATAAAGCATATAAGATCAAGAGATCTGTTTATGGGTTGAAATAGGCATCAAAACCATGGAATGTTCATTTTGATGTGGTTATAAGAGAATTTGGTTTCATTAAGAATAAAATAGGTCCATGTGTATATAATATGGTTAAATGGAATTCCATAATTTTCCTTTTATTATATTTTAATGATATATTAATTATGGGAAACAAATTAAAAGTATTATAGTAATTTAAGAATCGGTTAAATGAATGTTTCTCCTTGAAAGACTTAGGTAAAAAACCCTATATTATAGGGATCAAGATTTATCAATATAGATCCTAGTGTCTGCTTGGGATGAGTTAAAGTACATATATTTTTAAGGTACTCAAAAGATATAGTATGGAACAATCCAAGATAGGGTTATTGACAATGTCACATGGTATCAATATCTCCAAGAAAATGTGTCCACAAACATAGAAGGATGTTTAAATAATGAATATAATTACTTATTCCTTAGCAGTGGGATCTATCATGTATTCTATGCTATGAAGTAGGTTTGATGTTTCCTTTGATTTAAGCATGGTGGGAAAATTTCAATTTAATCTAGGAGAGATGCATTAGGAAACTGTAAAAACTATCCTGAAGCACTTGAGGTATAAAAAGAATATGTTCCTAGTGTATGGAGGAGATAAGAAACTAGTAGTAAGAGGATACATTGATTCTAGTTTCTAGATAGATCATGATTATTTGAAATCATATTTAGTCTATGTATTTTTCCTAAATGATGGTGTGATGAGATGAAGAAGCTCAAAGAAACTTATGGTCACTGATTCTAAATCAGAATATAAGTATATAGCGGATTTTGATACAGTTAAGGAAGTAGTATGGACACACAGATTTGTCTCATACATTGGTGTTATGCCTAATAGTTCATGCCTTTTTCCATTTTATTATGATAATACTACAATAGTGGTGCTTTACAAGGATCCCAGGCCACAAAAGAGTACAAAACATATACTTCAAAAGTTTCATCTCTTGATATATTTTAATCAGAGTGGTGAGTTTGTAGTTAGTAGAGTAGCCATAGAAGATAACATGAAATACCCCCTGACTAAAGATAAATCTCAGCAGAAGGATGATTATCATTTTAGAGCTAGTGAGTTAAGACATGTTAGCAGTTGGTTCTTGTGTAAGTGGGAGTGTTGAAAGTGGGCACCTTAGACCCAAATTATGTATGTATTTTTATTAACATTAAATGTATTAAATTTTTTATTTACATGTTTTTATCTTACCAGAATAATGTTGATACTTCTATTTCCATTGTATTTATGGTAATTTCCTTTGATTACATGTCATATCAAAAGGTTATATCAGTTCCCATTCTATAATGATAACCTGGAGATACAATGATAGTAATCTTAAATTTATGTCCTATGTTCTAGATACATCATACTTATAGGACATATATTTTGTGTGATTATCAGGTGCTGGGGACTCATAAGCATTGATACTTCTTCTCATGAAGTTCTCACTTGGTGATCTCTGGTAGGTGAGATTACGATGACAGATTCGTCAATAGAAACACCACATCTTTTAGGTGTCATTGATTGTTCTTATTTATGAACATGTGTATTGTTATCCTAACTTTAGATCATTATCAATGTGTTCTATTTGATCATGTACTTTTATGCAAGGAAAAACATGACATTAAATTAGTAGTGAGGTAGCTTGTGTTGGGTGTGTCATTGGTGGTATGACATTGGTTGAATGGTCAAGATAGAGTTTTTCATTTCAGATTTTAGTAAGTGATATCTTAGGCCTAGTTGATCAGGATATAATTACCTTCACTAAATTCATATCCATGGTAGATGAAGGTATGTCCATCTAGTTAGATCAACAAATAATAAATCAATAATGGATGATGACACAAGTTGTGCATCCCACTTTATGAGATATCACGATATAAAGAGATTATATTACATAGTGTGTGTTTGTAGGATGATTTTCATTTTAATGAATATTCCTTCTCTTTAGGGACCTTTAAGGGTTTCTAAACTTTGCTCTTGGTTTGTAAATAATATTCACTACTATTGAGATAAGGGCCTAGAGGGTCACACACAATAACATATTCAAGAGTCTTCCATATTCTATTAAATAAGTGTATAGGACATGGTGGGACTCACCATGGAGTCTGAGAGTTGTCCAATATTTTAAATCATATAAAAATAAATAAATTCAATATTATTCAAGTACAAAATAATTGGTTTAGATTTATTTATTAAAAGTATTCACAAGTGAATACATGAAATAATATTATATGAACGAATATTATTTTAATATTCAAGGTTCTATTAATACTGTGAGAATTAAGATTCAAGTTAATGACTCAGTTTTTTAACATAATATATTTATTATATATTATAAGTAGGTGATAAATTATAATTGATGTTAATGACATAGTTAGTTCATCATTACGTGTCATTTATTATTTATTGAGTGGATGTTGGATATACAGGGGTTGGGGAACCCTAACTGGGTATTTGGAAATCCACTATATATGTAGAGAATTATTCTCATTCCATGTACTATTCATCATTCAAAATTAAGATATTCTCTCTCCTCTCGTATCCTAGAGAGATAAAGGATCTGTTTGACCAATCAATCCAAGAACACCTTTATGGATCAAAGGCATGGGATCAGGGTGATCATCATGAATTTAAATAATCATTGGAGATTTTTGATAGCACCTAAAATTTGACAAATGATGTACATTCTGATTCTTGAAGTGTGTGTGAATGATATAGAGGGGTTTGAACTTGAATCATTTGAGCAACAGTCACCAGCGATGAGCTGCTATCGAGAATGCTTCATTTCAAATAAGGTAACCGTTCAGTTTAAATTTTTGTGATTTGATAATTAAAATAAAATATTTGAACCTTATGAGGGATGAGATCATTGGGGAAAATGAAGTTTCATTTCTCTAGTGATGAAAAATATTAAATCCCCAACCCATTGGTTTTCGGTGCATGCCTCGGTACCATCACTTATGTTTTGATAAATTATTTGAATTGTACCTCTTTTTTTCTCTTGGTATTCCTAATGAACATCCATATATATGTGTGTGTGGATATGTATATATATATGTGTGTGTATTTATATGCATGATCACACACACACATATATATGTATGTGTGTGTATATATAGAAAGTTCATAGGATTACTTCATTAAATATTGGGTACTCAAATTGTTTTTGGCTTAAAAAATGATTTCTTAATGATACTTTAAATGTGGTTTCCTAAAATAATGATTTAGATGGTCTTTTAACACTTTGATAAAGTAGTTTGATTCATACTTTGGGTTTTTTAATGACATTAAAATAATTAATCTTTTTGTTAGAAAATTATTACTAGTTTTAAATGTTAAGGCCTTGTTGGTACCTTAAAATAATTTTTTCATGAAAAGTGTGCACCCTCCATGGAATAATTTCTCTCCTAGTTATGCTAATATGTTATTGTTTTATTTTTAAATGGGGTATCACATAGATGGTTGTAGAGAGGTGGGTTGAGAATATGTGTTTGGATTATGTTGATTCTTGATTGATATATTGTGTGTAAAGGCTACATCACCTCTCATTACTATAATTATGAGGATCCTAGGCATATTTGTGAGTTATATTATATGGTTACTATCTAGTCACAATGAGACTAAATAGATCACCCTTGGTATGGAATGAACTTATTATTTGGGGGAGTTCCACCGGTGAGGCCAGTTGAGGGTAAACTAGTTGGGTATATACTTAGGAATGCACCAATAGACTGATAGGTGATTCCCATCCAAGTATGTATAGGGTCACCTCATAGGATGTTTAATAATTTTCCATGATTACATATTCTATGTTCCTTACTATTTAATTTCACTGTATCCCTTTGTTCTATTTCATTTTTATTTATCACATCTCATTGTGACATACTCTGCTTCTTATATTTTGTATTCAGTTATTCTTATTTATGTATTTACCTGGTGGGTGTCTCATTTTGTTATTTAATAATCCTTTTTATTTTCTATGTTTTAAAAGGTGTATTTTGCAAAATGGGGACCTTAAAATCGATTCTGATAGGGAGATGAGTTTGTTTTAGAAAATGATAAAAACTCTACTTTCAATAGTGTATTTTTAAACTAACATGTATGAGTTTTTTTGAAAAGGAAATGCATGGAATCCATGATACTTACCTACTAAGTTTTTTTATGTTCAAACATTACTTTTTCCACTCATCATTGGTAGACCCGGGCTGTTTTTCAGGTTCAGGTTTAGTTTTGATCGCTTGAGGTGTGGGTTTTTATTAGGCTATATGGTGACCCTGATATCACACAAAGATATTGTCTAGAATTTTGGTTTTAGTTCTATAAATAGGACATGTCGACTATGTTATCTTCATGTATTCTAGATGTTGTCTTCATTCCACTAATTTTTTACATTTATTTTGAGTTTGTTTGGTTATGTATTCCAGTTATGCCTCATTTTTTTTATTTATTCTATATCTTCTTATTTTATGCTACGCATGGATATCTGATGCATGGAGTATTCATACCAGACTTATGTGTGGAAGATCCATGTATCATTATTTATTTGTGAAAATTTTTTCCTAAGACATCTTATTTGATTCCCTAACACTATTTTTCATCCTAAAGTGATCAAAATCATTCCTTAGGTATGTTATGGGCTGTCTCAGATGCCCAATTTAGGGGTGACCCAGAGTTGGACCATGACAGACCTATTCTTCGAATTCTACTTCATCATTGGAAAATATTCAAGACTATATTCTATTCAAATTCATATTATCTCCTCTTCTATCACCGAAAAATCAATCACATGCACCATTGTCATTAGCTCATGGTATAAAAGTAACATGATTATTGTTCCCAATATTCTACACAAAAATCTATGAGAATCCTCTAACTGCATCTTGATCTATAATAGACTCGCACCCACTATTAATGATAACCCAGTTTCATTATTATCGTTTGTTCACAAAATTCACCAATGTGAAAATTAGGCATATCACCGACCATGTACAACTACTCAATATAACACTACTACCCATCACATGGCCCAATCCACCGCAATATGAAGCAGATGGTTCTGACCATTCAAATGACCCTACTATGTCATCACCAGACCCCATGATAACACCTGTCAGGTGACCAAAAAACATGAAATATTGAGAATACCTTCTAATTCATCACATAATAGGGGTTTACATGTGATTGGTACACCCAAAATGATTTACTAGGTATGAGATACTAAATACCATGCTATACTAGAGCGATCTCAGATCATTTTCCCAATCACCACATCCAATAAAAGCATTAGGAGAAACAAACTATCTATCTAGGGAATGAGTTATGTGCTTCCCACCTTAAGGATATAGATAATAGTTCAATGCTATAGATCATTCAGTAACATAAAATCACTAAATCGACATCATCACTACCATGAACTCTCCCCTCACACAATGGAAGAGTGTGGGACCATTGCCGTCGATCAAAATTAAGAAATGTCTCCCTCTTCATGAAAGAATCAAGTACCCCAATGCTACCTTCCCAAGAAAACATACCCCCATATGAATGGAAGGCCTTTTGATAATAAACACCAAATTCCATGCCATTGTTATTCCATTCTAATATATCATCAAGTATGAATTTAACCACTTGAACACCAACATTTACACAAAAAACCAAATCCCACACTATGAGAGTTTACTTTATAGAAAACAATATCAAGGTAATATTAGTAAAATATCTAAATGTCTAATAGAATCCACCTTGAACCATTTAAAGGTAAGGTTTGTCTCACATGCTCCACAAGCTCTATAGGGTTGTTCACCAACCCATCCATCAATATTGAACATAATCCTCATAAATTAGGGAATTTTATATTCCACCCCCATAAAGGGTGAACCATATGTCACCCTTCAGAAGATTTAATGTATCCTCCAATATTCATAGGAAGTATATCCTCATCCAAAAACCAAACACAAATCCATTCTTACCAGCTGATGGTTAGTTGTCTTAATATCTAGAGGGTTAACTATAGTTTCTACCCCTAAGAGGTCCCACTCACTATTATACATAGTGTCTGGTTCATTTAATCATTCACCATCACATCATAAAATTTTAAATGGTAAACCAATTTATATTGAGGTGGGTACCACCACAACTCTTCTTCTTCATGAGAAATATTTGAATGGAACTATTCCTCCACAAAGGATAAAATCACCTCACCAGAAGGGTATTTTTGAGTCAAAATAATTCTTATTACTCTTTATAAACTTACTTTTGAAAATCATAATCCACTTTTTTAAAATTTTAAACATTTCTAACTTTTAAACTATCCAAGTTCTTAAGATGTTTTGTAGGAATGTTTGCTATTTTACTGGATAAAGAACATCCTTACTAACATATGAAACTTTCTTAAAATTTTATAGACATAGGGTATTTGAAGAAAATTCATTACTGTAGTAACATGTACTTTGTACATTGGATGGAAAGATACAAAGTTCACTAGACAAAGGATTATAACGTATAGTAGAAAAAGTATAAATAAGTCTATTAGACAAGTCTACCAAATAGGCTTTATAGGATGGAGACAGACATGCTTTCCAGATGAACTTTTGTAAAGCCTACCGGATGAAGACTTCATACATTCCACTATAAAAAGATATTATATTCTACCTAAAATAACCTAAAATAATTTTAATGGTGCTATATCAAGATGACTATTGGAAAAAAAGTGTGATAAACTTTTCAAGTGAAGATGGAGTTCATCCGATGTTGTTGCAACTAAACCTGATATATGAAAAATATGAATATTAGAAGAAAATATATAAATAGATATGAACGGTCAAGGGGAATAATATTTTAAAAGTTTAAGATTTTAATATTTTATATATCTAACTATCTAAAGTTTCTGTGATGTTTTTGTAACATCTAGTTACTTGAGAGTGATTCAATTGTAACTTTTAGAGATTCTTTTTATTAAGGAATTTATTGTGAAGTTTAATTTTTTAAATTCCTTAAGAACTTTTGTTTTTTTTAATCACTATGACCGATCTAGTTTTATTGAGGTATTCTATTTTTAAGGAAGAAAAAGGATATGCTAATCATCTGATTGAAGGTTCCTAGAGCCAAGGGAAACAAATACTGTGTTTGATCTTTGTGATCAAGGAATTATAGGGCTAGGAAGGAAGACCCAATGATGGGGTGAAATATCATGGATACCTAAGTCTAGTTAATACTTCCTTTACACTAAAGGTTAAAGTGTGGAAGCTTTGTTATAAAATTATTTGTAAGTTTTTCTTACATTATTTATAAAGTTTTGTTATTAATTATTTTCACAAGTACTTATTTTACCATGCATTATTATTGGAAAAAATTTATATAGTTTGTTATAAAATTTTATAATCTATAATTATAAAGTTTTTAGAAAAATATTCATCCAATATAGTTTCTTAAAGAGTATTTTGAAAATTTTTAGTTTTATTTTAAAAACTACAATTCATTATGTCTGATCTAGTTTGATTGAGGGCTTCTGTTGTTAAGGAAGAAAAAGAATATACCGATCGTTTGATTGAGGGTTCCTAGAGCTATGGGAAAGAAAGATTGTGTCCTATATTTTGGATCAAGGACTTCCGGATCTAGGAAGGAAAACCTAATGACATGGTGAAATATCATGGATACCTAAGTCTGGTTAATAATTCCTTTACACTAAAGGTTAATGTGTGGAAACTTTGTTATAAAGTTATTTTTATGTTTTTATTACATTATTTATAAAGTTTTGTTATTAATTATTTTCAAAAGTCCTTATGTAGTTGTTTATTATTATAGGAAAAATTTTATATAGTTTGTTATAAAATTTTCTAAAATTTGATTATACAGTTTTCAGAACAAATCTTTATCCTATTTACTTTCTTAAAGAGGATTTTGAAAAATTTAGTTTTATTTTAAAAAATACAATTCACTCTCCTCTTGTAGTAAAACATATAATATTTCAATCCTAAATTTGGTATCAGAGAAAGAATATACTTCTTATAAACTACTATACTAATGTATTTTTGTAAAAGAGTGTATTTGTTTTTAAGATGGTTGGTTTTTTCATTGGGACACTTGAAAATTTAAATCCATGTAAACCATAAATATTTGATGGTGCAGATTATGAATAACAGGGAGATTGTATGCAAACCTTTTTTATAAATACTAGAATTGAAAATTTTGTCATGATAACTGTAAATTATAAAATTCATGATAAGAAAGTTCCTAATTTTACAAAAGAATAGAAATCTGAATATCATATTATCTATCAGGTTATAAAAAATTTGTTATGTTCAATGACTAGAATCATATACAGTTATATTTATTCATGTGAAAAAACAAAAAATATTTACAATAAACTTAAAGTAACTAATTTTTGAACTACAAAATTTATATAATCTAGAAGAGCCATGCTTTGAGTAGATTATAGAACTGTTTATTTCTTACCTAGAGGACCAGTCATTGAGATACATCAATGTTTTATGACTATTGTTAATAGTCTATAATATCTCTGAGATAAATAATTTATTGATGAATAACTATCTAAGAAAAATAATTAATATTATTCCAAATAAAAGGGAGTCTAAGAGAACAACTCTTGATGATACCAATCATCTTACTAAGCTTAGTTTGGATGATCTTATTAGTAATCTCATGCAATATTAGGGTATATTGAAAAGAGATTCAAAAAATAAAAGAAAAGAAGAATAATGGAGTATCTTTTTCTTCTACATTAAAGATATCTAAGAAATCTAGATCAGTTGAAAAAGTTTTTAAGTCTTCAAAGAAGAAGAAAGTTAAAGTTTTGAATGAAACAAGTTCATCTAAAGAAAGTGAGAATGAACTTACTCAACTTTTAAAAAAGATGAATAAGATTGTTGGAAAGAATTATTTTCAATATAAGTACAAGAAAAATCCAAAATAAAGAAGTGATATGAAAGTTATTTGTTATAAAATCAAGAATCCTAGACACATATGACCAAAATTTTCAAGGTTGAGGAAAAATGATAATAATTCAAGAAAGTTTTATAATAAAAAAGGAAAGAAAATTATGAAATATTATGAAACTTTTATTATAAGTAGAGGAGATAGTTATTTTGAAAATTCATCTAAAAATAGCAGTGAAAGCCAAAAATTTGTGAGTTTCTATACAAATATTACAAAGAACAACCAATACTACATGACTAAGGTATCTACTGAATCCTTAACAAATTTAACTTTGAATGAAAATTATCTAGTCTCAGATGATGAATTTTTTTACTTTTTCTGACGAATAAAAATATATTACAATCTAATGATGAGAATACTTTAACAATATTTGAATAAGTATCTATATATTATACTTTGTCATAAAAATAATAATAAAGTTTCAAAAAAACTTGAACGTTCTAAGGTAGAAATTTCCAAATAAAATTCTAAAATTTAAAAAATTTCTACAAAAATTCAAAATCTTACATGAAAATTATATAATAAATATAGTTATACCTCATAAAATGAAAATAAGGTTTTGGTTGTGAAACTAAACTCCAAAATATTTAGTCTAAAGAAACTTCTATCAAATTTTATTTCTAGCAAGGAAATTTTTGATAATATGTATAGATAGATGAGACCCAAAGAAATATATCGATTATTGATTTTAAAACATCAAAACCTTATTCCAAAACAACTATTTTTTCCTAAAAGTGCTTCATTATGTAAAAAATGTCAGATAAGTGAACACTGTAATAACAAGTGTTCTTTAAATAAGGTCTAATCCTTTGGTTTTCATAAAGATTACATTTATAAATAATTAATATCTATTCAAAATAAGAAATGTGGACATATGTAGATTCATAAGGTTTTATTTTCTAATAATTCTTGACCCAAGAAAGTTTGGGTAAAAAAATATTAACTTTTTTACTTTAGGAAAATAATAAATATAACAATAGAAATATATGGTACATGGATAGTGTATAATCTATTCATATGACTAGAAACAAATAGTTTTTCCAAAATATTATAAATCTAAAAATTGGAAAAGTCACTTTTGGAGATAATTCTTGAGTAAAAATATATGATAAAAGTGATATTTTTATTCTTGGAAAATCCTTAGTTTCAAATGTTTTATTTGTTTCAGGACTTAATCAAAACTATATTATTATAAGTCAATTATGTGATGAAGGATATCTTGTGAACTTCATAAATGATAAGCATACTATTCAACGTTTTGAAGGTAATTTTTTTTCTTTCAATAGATAGGAATGAGAATGTATACACTCTTAACTTAGAAGACCTTAGAATCCAAAACTAAACTTTCCTTAGTGTTGTGGAAGATTAATATTTTTTATGACATAAAAGTTTAGGAAACTATAATATAATAAATTTATCCAAGAATTATAAGAAAGGAATAGTTTGATATTTACCAAATCTTAGGTTTAATTTTTCAAAAGTATAATATCCTTGTTAATTTATAAAGCAACATAAGTCAAGTTTTAAATATATTAGTGAAGTTTCAACTTTTGATGCTTTAAAATTAGTGCACATGATTTTTTTGTTCCAATATAAAATGGAAGTATTGGAGGCAAATACTATGTATATGGTGACCCATACTTTTCATACATAGATATTACATCTTGTTATATTAATATTCATTACATAACAAAATGATACAAGTTAGAATCATACAGGTCTTATGCATTTGGAAACTCAGTTACATAAAAAAATTTTCCTTATAAGGTTTACATAATATCCCACTATGTTCTTCATATCCATAACCCTTCTTATACATATCATACTTAAAATATTTCTTCATAAAATGGGGAAGATGAAACATAAGGGTGATATCTGATGCCCAGTAAGGGTAACCATGAGCGATATCAATCATTAGAAAATAAGATGACCATAAGGGTATAAAGATATATTCAATTTCATATTCTCAACAAAAATTATTTATACAAAAAAAACTTATTTCATAAGCTTCAAAATCAATTAATATCTATAATCATGATCAATAAGGGTGTTAAAGCGGTAATCAACATCCAAGATTCATAATATAAACATGTAACATCATACACATAAGAAATCATAATATTGTGAACATATCTAAATGAAATCATGTCCACACATAATATTATGAGCATATATATAAATAGATCATACTCACATATCAAAATATAAACAAATCTATTTTCAATAATGTCTATGAATTTTACTATGAGCATAGCTAGTAATAAATCATACTCACACATAAATATGTAAACATATTTATCCCCAATAATGTCCACATTTATCATCACAATCTCATGATATATCAATTTCAATTTACCCAATGCCTTGGAGTGATATAACAAAACCAACCATTTAAAAATCATAATTCATTCTTATAAATTTCACAAGATAATAAAAAATTATTTATATCATCATAGGATTACCCATGGAAAATAATTGGATTTCTTAAAAGTCTCATTATCACAATCATAGACCATCCAATGAAATAATAAGGGCGATATCATTGGATTTAACCCTATTAAAACATAATTAATATCAAAGGATGTTATCATAAATTAAAATCTATTTAAAATAATCATTGGAATATTTCTTGATGAAAATATCCTTTTTAATTTGAAATCACTTATTTAAAATATAATAATTTCTCAAATATTAAGGAAAAATTTTTATTTTAAAATAAACTTAAAAACATGTAAAGGAATCTTCAAATCATTGAGTGGTCATGAAAGTGATAAATTATTTTAATGCCGTATAAGTTAAAATAAAGTATTCCTTTCATAATTTTGTGAAAAGTTAAAAAGTACCTTTTTCAGAAAACAAAAATAAGATTACTTTTTAAATGATTTTGTAAAAATTCAATCATGAGTAAAAATGATTTTTAATAATCATAGTTTAATATTAAAAAAATTCTTGAATTTTTTTTTAGAAAACTTGGATATGAAATAAAAAGGGATTTCGATCGAATAGGGAAATATAGTCGGTTTTCCTTAAAAAAATTCATTCAGTATCTTTATTTCTTAAAGTGAATAAAATGAAAAGAAAACATGTAATCTATATAAATAACTATAAGAGAATAAAATTCATGGGTTTCTTGAGGGTAAGTATCACAACCCGTCCCCCGAGGCCCATGTCGTGACTACCCCAAGCCCGCCTTCCATAGTCTAGGGGTTGGCGACTAGAATCGGAAAGACATATCCCTAAAAACGAGAAGGCATTGATTTTAAACCTATAACCACACAGACCAGATACACAATAAGAGCACACCATGTAGTAAAAACGCTGAAAGTAAAACTGTGAACAAAAAGTAAAGGGGGATAGTATACAAGACCAACTAAAAGTGATACAACAAAAAGGAAAAACATATCCTGAGTTCATCCTATAAGGATCCTAATTGAAGGGTAGGTACAGATCATCTCTGCGGCTCTCCACATCAACCGATCACCTCCGTGCATTTTCTAGTCCTGAATCCCTAACCTCATTAAAATCTATCTATCATCTGCACAAGACACAACAAGGTGCGGATGAAGCTCATTCAAGGGTGAGTATAACATACCCGGTAGGGACCCCGATATCCCCAAAGGTCTCCCAGAATTTAACAAAGGAAAAACCACAAAGCACCATCCCAATCACAAAGAACAAGTAAAGACTCATCTCAAAATAGGTATATAACTTAAATAACTGGAATAATGATGATTAGTCATAAAGATAATTCATCTAATTTAATTTATATGTTCCATTTCTGAACCACAAAGAAGTCACTCTGTCACAGATCCACATAGGGTTGTAAGTCACTGATTCACACAGGGTCGTAGGTCATCGATCCAAACAGGGTCATAAGTTGATGATCCATGAAGGGACACTCTAAGGCTAGTCCTCATTGGGTCATTCTACTATTGACCCACACAGGGACATAAGTCGTCGATCAACACAAGGTCATAATTCGTCGATTCACATAGGGCCATAAGTTGTTGATCTACACAGGGTCGTAAGTCATCGATTCACACAGGGTCGTAAGTCATAGATCCACACAAGGTCGTAAGTCACCGATATACATAGGGTCGTAAGTCACTGATCCATGATGGGTCTCTCTAAGGCTGGTCCTCATTGGGTCACGTTACTGCTAATCCACACAGAGTCATTCTGATGCTGATCCACAAAGGGTCGTATGCCACTTGATATCCAGCCACAAGATTCCCACACCTGGTGTGCTTGAGTTTCTGAGAAACCGCTCCTTAAGATATCAATCGTAACTCAACCAACAATAATTACCATGAATAAGTAACCCTATGAACCACCATGTCATAAGAGTTCCAACGCAACAGAAGGTGCGTCAATCGGACACCCGGTCTGTAATTTATAGGCATTTTAGTGCCAAAGACCTAATTGGATTTGAGTCCGATCCAACCCCTCCATACTTCAAATTTATCCAAAACCCAAGTGGATTATCTCAAAAGGACTTCCTTGTCCTAAGGGTTCTAGTGCCAGAGATGGTTCATCAAACTAACGTCTGGTTTAGAAGATAATCCCCTTTAAGCGAAAGTGGGCTAGAAAAGGTATGGGTCTGATCTGACCTGACCTGGCCTAGTCGGACCGACCTGACCCAGTCCTCTAGGCTTAGCCTGAACCGGATAGGCTCAGACCAGTTTGATTGGGCCCAGTCTGGCCTGCTGGGCCACGGGCACGGCCCAACCCTCTTGGTTGGGCGCGGTCCACCGGGCCACTGGACCTACTCGCCTGCTGGTTGGGTGCGGCCTGCTAGCTGGGCACAGGGGTTGGCTCCCCTCTCGAATGGAAATAGTGTTCATTAGATCTTCAATAAGTGGCACTAGTTGGTGCCGCTCCACCTGGCCGGTCTGCGTGGATCGGTCATCAGCGGGACCCGTGGGCACGGGTCTTCCCTTCACCCACCACCACATTTCCTCCTCTACAGCGCACTGTCATGGCACGCCGCCTGACTTCAATATGTACGGTGATGGCCGGCAGGCCCCTTCATCTACCACAACGCCTTCAGGTGCCTCCACCTCCTCACGACCCATGAGATCCGACCGCAGGCTCCTCCGGTCGGAGGCGCCGCTGCGTCAACCAAGCTTCTCTGGGCCTCCGGTGAAGCTTTAGTGGCCTGTTTTTCTTTCCGACTGCACCTACGGGCCTTCCAAGACATCTCCATCACTGTGTGGTCCCCAGTTTCATCTCACCACTATATTTTTCGGTCACCCATGAAGAACACAATCAATACCAAGATCGGAAGACGGTTCTGGCCTTGTTCGGTTCGTCTCATTCCCTCCTTATTAGTATCATCACATGGGAAGGGTTCAACATCATAAAAAGGAGATGAAAAATAAAACCCTAAAACAAAAACCCTACCTAGAACTCATTGGAAGGTGTTGTGGATGAGGAATATGAACCCGAATTCAAAGGGGTGTTCGTCGGCATTCGTTCGTTCCTCGTTCTCCATTAGAGTAGGTTTCTACCGGCGTTTTATCAGAGCTCCCTCACGTGGATCCACAAAACCGATGCCATAGCCTTGTTTAAGTAAGAGGATAATCTCCCATGTTCTGTTTAATATTATGATTCATTAATTAACCGTAATTAATGAGTAAATTAAACATACACAATCATTGTCATTACAAAACCAAAGAAACAAGAGGTTCAAGACATTAAAAGTTTCTTATTTAATGTTTGACATTGCACTGTGGTCCCACCACCATTACTCAACAATTAAAAAATAGAAAAATAAAATAATATTTAGTAATTTTATTATTTTATTTCAAAGATCCAAAATTTAACTTTTCCATCTGACTTTTTCTTAACAAATTTAATCTTTCCTTAATCAAATCCCAGCGCTGTGAATTTAATAGTGCTATCAGATTTTTAATCCGAGCACCTATTCAAAAGATAGAAATCCCCGTTCATACATTTACTAAATGTACCTTAAAAAAATTTCAAAATTTTGTTCCAGGCTCTCCAAGCCTCAGAATCACATGCCCTCAATTTTTGTAGACTCATAATAATCCCAAATAATTTAAAAAAAAATTATATGTAAAATTCGGGTCTTTATAAGAATATCATGAAATTTCATCATGAGAAATGCAATCATAAAAAATCTTGATAAAAAATGAGATTTTAATATAAAATTATTATATCTTTGGTAACTTTTAAATCATAATCCCCATGAAATAAAAAATTAAAATTAAAATTGAAATATCATAAAAATAAAGATATTCATGATATAACATGTCAAATGGGATGTATATACACCTCATAAAAGAAAATAGGTGTATAAAATAACATATATCTCAAAGAAGACAATTTGAGATGGTAAAACCTTATCTCGATTTACATTTATTTCAAATATAGCATCCCACCTTTTTATTACATAACTTCTCATTACATTTTACAAATAGAGGATCTTTAAAGTCTAGTGTCTTAGAAATCAGGGACATAAAACATGAAAACAACATAAAAAATTATTCTAATACACTTGTAAGGATTCATCATATGTTCATCCAATGTACAATTACTACATCTCATATCCTGGAGACATACATCAAAGTAAAGGGTGAGCAGAAGGCCCAGTAAGGGAAAACAAGGGAATCCATGTACTTGTTATATCAATAAGAACTTGAAAAAAAACATAAATACATGAGAAATGTAATTATAGGCATATCATAATGAAAAAAACTCGAAACATAACTTTAATATGTGGCTACAAAGTTTCATTCATACATTCATGAACATATCACCAAGGTTTATCCCCGAGGTGTCATAAAAATTACCAAGGTTATTCACCAAGGTATCGTGAAACTTGTCCTCTCTAGAGAATAATTTATTTACCCAATGAATTAGAGCACTATCAGGGCACACCCTTAATATGTATTTACTTTTATGTGATCCACATAGATAATAATCAAACATTTCATAAATAACCCACGGAGAATAAAAGAAATGGTTTTCATTTCAAGACATGACGTTTTAAAAGTTATTAAAAATAAGATCTCTATGTCATTTATAACCCATGGAAAGGGAGTGAGGGTTATATGTATGTCAATTCCAGAATCAAATATATCATATATATATATTTATGAACACCCATATAAATGAAATAGGTCTGGGTATTCACATAAATAAAATAAGAGAATTTTTAGAGAGAAAGAGATAGAAATTTTGAGGCGAAATTTCTGCAGCGTAACGACTATATAACATTGTTTTAGAAAACATTGAAAAGAGAGGGGAAAAGGGTAAACAACTCAAAAATAATTCATAATACAGTATGGGTACATAAAAAGATCACGTTATAGATATTTTAATGACATACCACATGAAAAGGAAACATGAAAGAAAAGAGAAGATGCGATTTCTTTTACGAGAAATTCGGCAGCCTAACGACGTCACTTAAAAATTCAGAAAACAAATTGATGAGAGTGGAAATAGTCTCTAAAAAATTAGACATGAAATGGAAAGTAATTATAAAATATAATAACACACCCTTAACATAAATATATGGAAAATTGAAGACAGAACATAAAGGAATTCATGGCTTAAAAGAGGGGGGGGGGGTGAAAGATTCCCTTATCTTGAAGAGTAACTTCGAAAGCTTGAAGGTCGGGACCTTGGGAGGATTGAGGGAACCTTGGGAGGAATCCTTGGGAGGTAAAGAGACCATAACTTTTTTGGGGAGGTTTTTTAAATTAAATGAATGAGGGAATGACTTGGTATTTATAGGATAAGTGAGGGAATAAATTATTAATTTCCAAGGGACACCTCATCAGTGGTATTGGCAGAACCATGGGCTTGCCCATGGTACTTTCCCATGGTATTATCCACTTGGGACACATGATATCATATATTACTATCCATAAGTCGACCATAATGATTACATACTTATTACATCATTAATGATGTCATTAAACACCCGAAACTTAAAACTGTATTTTTACTATTCATAAAAAATTCAACTGTTTCAGAAAAATCCCAAAAATTCACCTTAACCAAATATCGATGATATGAATTCAAAAATGAACTCCATTTTAGGAAAATAATTTTCTAAATATTTTCAATTTAATTTTTAAATAAAAAACACTATTCACCCTAAAAAACTAATACATGTCTAATAATTTCTGAAACAGTTATTTACTTATTTTATTGAATCACATTACCTAATCAAGTTGCCTAAATTATATTAATACTTTCTTAAGTGAGGTTACTAATTCATTTGGTCATATTACTATTCATAATCCTAAAATTACTATTCATAATTTACTATTCATAAAAAATTAAGTTGATATTCTTAGACTCTAAATTTATTACCGAACATAACTGTAGAAGACCATTTTTTGAAAATCATTACACATTATTAATTATTTAAGGTTTACATAAATATTTTAAAATATTCTTTTTCCAAAATTCATCAATAATATACATCTTATATTTATCTGGACATTTGAGATTCACAAACTTCACCATAAGAAGAAATAACAATTTTTATTTATATCAAAGGATTACATAAAACAGCTAAGGTCTCATTACATAGCCCCTTATAACACCAACATAGGACCTAAGTGTAAGGTGTGCTGAGGTGATAGAATCTTGGGGTGGCTCGGCCAACATTGCCCAAGTGGTGATTTCTATTAGCTTCAACTTCTCTCATAGGAAATTCCATCCAAGCTTCACATGATGAAGTTTGGCTTGGGTTTGGTCCAGAGAAAAGCCCAGTGGTGCTACCTCATTCCCAAGTTCTGTTAGATGGGCTTCGAATGACCCAAGACTACTGGTGGAGGCCATCAAATCTTCTTTTTGTAACCAAGATCACTTGTATTTATAAACAATAATCACAACATTAATAGTTTAGTTTCCAACGATTATATTGACCAATGATCATATTGACCAATGGTCATATAAAAGTTGAAACCTAATGGTATCATTTTAATTATACAAATTTCATTAAATAAATGAAATATTTTTGTTGTGTATAAAATAAAATAACACACAAAAATAGGAAACAAAAATTATTCAAAGGTTCGGGCCATTACATTATTCCCCCCTTAAGAAATTTAATCCCTAAAATTTTAACTCGTACCCTAAGAAGAGAAACGGTGTGGGTAATTCTACTGCATAGATTCCTCAGGTTCCCACGTGTCTTCTTCACATTTGTGGTTCCTACACAACACCTTAACAAGGTGGGTAGTCTTGTTGCGTATAACCTTGTCTCTAAAATACAAGATCTCCACCGGCTGCTCCTCATAAGAGAGGTCATGTTTTAGTTGTACCACCTCTGGGTTTAGTACATGTGAAGGGTCAGGTATGTAGTTCCTCAATAGGGATACGTGGAAGACATCATGAACTTGTGCTAGATTTGGAGGGAGTGCAAGACGATAGGCCACTGGTCCTACGCGATCAAGGATTTCATAGGGGCCAATGTACCTAGGGCCGATCTTCCCTTTATTTTCAAACATAATGACTCTTTCCCAAGGTGAAATTCGAAGAAAGACCTTGTCACCAACATCAAAATCCAAGTCCATTCGACTATTGTCAACATAGTTCTTTTGCTGACTCTGAGCAGCCTTAATGTGTTGCTAGATGACAAGGACTTTTTCAGTCATCTCTTGGACAAGATTAGTCCCAAGAAGCTTTCTCTCACCAGCTTCATCCCAACAAGTAGGAGTTCTACATCTCTTAACATATAGAGCTTCATAGGGTTCCATTTGAATGCTCGAGTGAAATCTATTGTTGTAAGAGAACTCAACTAAATAGAGATGTTGATCCCATCCACTTTTAAATTCCATTGAGCATGTTCTCAACATGTACTCAAGTGTTTGAATAGTACCTTTAGATTGGCCATCAGTTTGGGGGTGATTGGTCGTACTGAAATTCAATTCAGTGCTCAGAGAATATTGAAGACTTCTACAGAATTTTGATGTGAACCTTAGATCATGACCAGATATGATAGAAAGTGGAACTCCATGCATCCTTACCACTTCCTTCATGTAAAACCTGACAAGTTGATCAAGAGAGAAATCTTCCCAAATGGAGACAAAATGGGCAGTCTTGGTGAGACAGTCCACAATAACCCATATCTCATTGTTTCCTTTGGAAGTTCTAAGGAGACCGGTGATGAAGTCTATAGTGATATTGTCCCACTTCCATGATGGTATGGGTAGTGGTTACAATAACCCTTTAGGAAGTTGTCGCTCTGCCTTCACTTGCTGACAAACTAGGCACCTTGTAGTATAATCAACAATCTCTCTTTTCATATTGTCCCACCAAAAATGATCATGAAGGTCCCTATACATTTTTGTGCTTCCAAGATGTATAGAGAAAGTAGAGCTATGAGATTAATCCATCATCTCCTTATTTATTTCCATAATAGATGAAACACATAGTCTTGTATGAAATTTCAGTACACCTTCTTGATTAATATTAAACTCAGGAGACTTCCCATCCTTTATAGCCTCAAACTTATTCTGTAATAAAGGATATTCTTTCTGAGATTTATTGATCTTCTCTAGTAATGATTATTGAGAAATAATTTGGGTTAGTTTTTATGATGTCCCTTCCCTTATAATTCCCATGTCCATCTTTACTAGGTCATTGATAAAGGGATCTCTTTAAATCCTCATCATGGAAAGAACAAATGGGTCTTTCCTGCTTAATGCATCAGCAACTTTGTTTGCTCTTCCGAGATGATAATGAATTGAACAATCATAGTCTTTGAGAAGTTTCAACCATCTCCTTTTTCTCATGTTCAATTCCTTTTGTGTGAAAATATTCTTCAAACTTTTATAGTCTATGTATATATCACACTTCTCCCCATAGAGATAGTGCCTCCATATCTTTAGAGAAAAAATGACTGCATCTAGCTCCAGATCATGCGTGGGATAGTTCTGCTCATGAGTCTTCAACTGTCAAGATGCATAAGCAATGAATTTGTCATTTTTCATGAGGACGCACCCAAGCCCTTTGAGAGAAGCATTGCTAAAAATAAAAAATCCTTCTCCACTTGAGGGTAGAGTTAACAAGGGTGCAGTAACCAATATCTTATTTAGATCTTGGAAACTTTCCTCACACTCCTTTTTCTAGAGGAACTTGACCCCTTTTCGAGTTACCTTGGTTAATGAATTAGAAAGTCGTGATTTTTTTTTTCAAAAACCTCCTATAATATCCTTACAATCCAATGAAAATTTGAATATCAGTTATTGTTGTAGGATGAGGCCACTCCTCTACAGCTTTTTTCTTTGTAGGGTCAACTGTGATTCCTTCATTGGTAGCAATGTGCCCCAAGAAAGCAACTTTGTGTAACCAGAATTCAAATTTACTAAACTTTCTAAAAAGACTCTCCTTCTATAGAGTTTATAAAATAACCCTTATATGATCTTTATGCTCCTCGTGACTTTTGGAATATATCATAATATCATCAATAAAAACTACCACAAAGTTATCAATGTAGTCCTTAAAAACTCTATTCATAAAATCTATAAAAATAGAAGGCACATTAGTCAGTCCGAAGGGAATAACAACAAACTCATAATGCCCATATCTTGATTGGAAGGAAGTTTTTTGGAATATCTTCTTTCTTCACCCTCAATTGATGATAACCAGATCGAAGATCAATCTTAGAGAAGAATTGAGCCCCATGAAGTTGGTCAAATAAGTCATCAATTCTTGGAAGAGGGTATTTGTTCTTTACTGTGATCCCATTCAGTTCTCAATAATCAATGCATAGCCGCATAAATCTATCCTTCTTCTTCACAAAGAGAACTGGTGCTCCCCATGGAGACACACTCGGTCGGATAAAACCCTTCTCCAAAAGATCTTGGAGTTGTTTCTTTAATTCTTTCAGCTCCACATTTTCCATCCTATACGGGGTCTTTGATATCGGATGAGATCCAGGTATGAGTTCAATGGAGAACTCTACCTCTCTTTCTAGGGGAGGTCTGGGTAACTCCTCAGAAAATATGTCAACATATTCCTAGATGATGGGGATATTTTCTATCTTTAAACACTCATGTACTTCTTCTTCTTCACCGATCAACTACATAAAGAAGGATACAGGGGGTTCTTTTAGATAATGATTAGGTTGAGATATCTCTCCTTGAAAGATAACTATATATTTTCCATTCAAGACTACTGATATTTCCTTGATTCTGTAATTGATCTTAGCATTATACTTTGAGAGCCAGTCCATCCCTAGTATAATGTCGAATTCCAGCATGGGAATGACTACTAGATTTGTGATAAGATTTTTCTCACTAAAGTAAATACTAGAGTTTCTAAACACTGACAATTTTTGGATAATCCCACCAGGAGTCTTGACTGATAACTCCACTTTTAGAAAATCAGGGTTGAATCTAAATTATTTGAAAACTTGGAGGAAATAAAGGAATGCGTAGAACCATAATCAAACAAAGTACTTTATAGATTTGAGAGGACAACAAGATTACCTGCTACCACATCATTTTGAGATTCAACTTCAGCTGTGGTGATAGAAAAAGCACAAACTTGCTCCCTTGGCCTTTGCTGAGGCTAATGGTGGTTCCCCTCCACTGCCCTTGGATTTGGACAGTGATTGGAAAAGTGCCCACGTTTTCCACACTTAAATCACTGTATATCAGGTAGGGCCTGCACCATCTTTCCCTTGTCGTTAGTGTTTGGAAGTTGAGGTTTCACCTCACTACGACGATTCCTTATAATATGTCCATCACTTCCTCACTTGTAGCATTTCTTGCTCCCGAGCAGGCGGTTCCCCAAATGCTTCTTACCACATTTATTACACATGGGAAGTTGCACTTGCTTTCCTCCTCTTCCCTGATCAAAGGTCCTCCATAATTTTGGTTCCATTGATCTCTTCTTGTCATTGGATTTATGAGACCACTACATCTCAAAAAACTCCAACTTGACTTTCATCGCACTCCGAACGATCTCCTCATAGCTATCATAGTCTCAGTTGGCTAGATTCTTCCACAGATGAGGTCTCAGTCCACCAAAGAATCTATCAACCTCACCATTTAGATCCATGAAAAATCTATATTTATATCGTGAAAGCCTTGTTAATTTCATCTCGTAGCTTCCCATAGATTCATTCTCCTTCCGCTTCAGCTCGAGAAACTCATTCTCCATTCTTTTTCTCATGGAATGAGAGAAATACTTACTGAAAAATATCCCTCTGAACTCTTCCCACTCCATAGCTTCAAATTACACTCTTTTCCTTGTGTTTTTAATCAGTTCCCACCACTGATCAGCTTCTCCTTCTAAGTGATAGATAGCCAGGGTGACCTTCTCTTACTCTGAATAGCGGAGCACAAAAAAGATCTTCTCGATGGAGCTGATCCACTGCTCAGAAATCAATGGGTCAGTCAATACACTGAAGGTTGGTGACCTTTGACGCATAAAAGACTCAACAGAATGTTTTTCCCTTCATGGTGAGATTGGTCTCTCATCTTGATTCAAGTTATTTCCCATAACTTGAGTCAGTTGGTTCATCATTCACATGAGTGTTTCCATTTCGGCTTTCATCGGAGGGTCATCAACGCATGGTCCATTGCGGTCACCATTTGCACGGTTCCTCCTATTGCCCTCCATTTTCTAAAATAATAAAACCTTAGTTAGAAACTTATTTCATTTATTAATCTTTTAACTATAAAAGATTTTATGTCTTAAAACTTAATTCTTAGACAATTACATTTCTCTATAATTCCTTCATAATGATTCATAAAAAGCTTGCGATTAGCCAAACATATCCCCCGAGAGTGTCATAACCAAGAGTAAAGCAAGGCACATTATCGTGTACCAGTTCCTATTTGAGTTTAGCTCAAAGCAGTGTTTTCATGTTTTACCCCTATGTACATCTGTGCCAGAGCCACCTCAACCCGCTCGTATCCAGACAAGGATTTATTTGCTTGATAAACCACTTACTCAATAATCAGAAAAATACCTGGAAGTTTTTCTGTATTTAAACTTTTCTATAGGGTTCTTCATAAATTTTTCATATTCTAATTTCCATAAATAACTAAACTATCCTTTGATACTAACTATAGAATCCCGTCTTTTTATTACATAACGTCTCATTACATTTTACAAACAGAGAATCTTTAAAGTATAGTGTCTTGGAAATCAGGGACATAAAACATGAAAAAAACATAAAAAATTATTATAATACACTTTTAAGGCTTCATCATATGTTCATACTATGTATAGTTACTGCATATCATATCCTAGAGGCATACATCAAAGTAAAGGGTGAGCAGAAGGCCCAGTAAGGGTAAACAAGGGAATCAGTGTACTTGTGATATCAATAAGAACTTGAACAAAAACATAAAGACGTGAGAAATGGAAGTATAATAATATCATAATTAAAAGAAATTTAAACATAACTTGAATATGTGGCTACAACATTTCATTTATAAATTCATTAACATATCACTAAGGTTTATCCCCGAGGTTTCATAAAAATTACCCAGGTTATTCACTAAGGTATCGTGAAACTTGTCATCTCTAGAGATTAATTTCTTTACCCAATGCATTGGAGCACTATCAGTTCACACCCTTAATATTTATTTAATTTCATGTGATCCACATATATCATAATCAAACATTTCATAAATATCCTATGGATAATAAAATAAATGGGTTTCATTTCAAGATCGTGACGTTTTAAAAGTTCTTAAAAATAAGATCATTATGTCATTTATAACCCATGGAAAGGGAGTGAGGGTTATATGTATGTCAATTACAGAATAAAATATATCATATTTATATATTTATGAACACCCATAGAAACTAAATAGGTCTGTGTATTCACATAAATAAAACAATAGAATTTTTGGAGAGAAAGAGATAGAAATTTTGAGGTGAAATTTCTGCAGCATAACAACTATATAACATGGTTTTAGAAAACATTGAAAAGAGAGGGGACAAGGGTCAAACAGTCATAAATAATTCACAATACATTATGGGTACTTAATAATATCATGTTATAGATATTTTAATGACATACCACATGAAAAGGAAATATGAAAGAAAAGAGAAGATGTGATTTCTTTTACGAGAAATTTGGCAGCCTAACATCATCACTTAAAAATTAAGAAAAAAAATTTATGAGAGTGGAAAGAGTCTCTAAACAATTACACATGAAATGGACATTAATTATAACATATAATTACATACCCTTAACATAAATATATGGAAACTATAAGACACAGTATAAAGGAAGTCATGGCTTAAAAGAGGAGGGTGAAAGATTCCCTTACCTTGAAGAGTAACTTCGAAAGCTTGAATCTTGGGACCTTGGGAGGCTTGAGGGCACCTTGGGAGGACTCCTTGGGAGGTAAAGAGACTATAACTTCGTTGGGGAGGATTTGGAAATGAAATTAATGAGGTAATGACTTGGTATTTATAGGATAAGTGATAGAATAAATTATTAATTTCCAAGGGACACCTCATCGGTGGTATTGGAAAAACCATGGGCTTGCCCATAGTATTTGCCCATGGTATTGGACACTTGGGACACCTCATATCATATATTACTATTTATAAGTATAACATAATTATTAAATACTTATTACATCATTAATGATGTCATTAAACACCTGAAACTCAAAACTGTATTTTTACTATTCACCGAAAATTCAACTGTTTCAGAAAAATCTCAAAAATTCAGCTTAACCTAATATCGATGCTCTGAATTCAAAAATAAATTCCATTTTATGAAAATAATTTTCTAAATATTTTTAATTTAATTTTTAAATTAAAAACACTATTCACCCCAAAAGACTAATACTTATCTAATAATTTCTGAAACAGTTTTTTACTTATTTTATTGAATCACATTACCTAATCAGGGTGCCTAAATTATATTAATACATTCTTAAGTGAGGTTACTAATCCATTTGGTCATATTACTATTCATAAGGGTAAAATTACTATTCATAATTTACTATTCATAAAAAAAATTAAGTTGATCTTATTAGACTCTAAAATTCTTTCTGAACATAAATGTAGAAGACCATTTTTTGAAAATCATTACACATTATTAATTATTTAAGGTTTAAATAAATATTTTAAAATACCCTTTTTCCAAAATTCATCAATAATATACATACTATATTTATCCGGACATTTGAGATTCACAAACTTCACCATAAGAAGAAATAATTTTTTTTTATTTATATCAAAGGATTACATAAAGCAGCTAAGGTCTCATTACATATCCCCTTATAACACCAACATATGACCTAATTGTATGGTGTGCTAAGGTGATAGAATCTTGGGGCGGCTCGACCAACATTTCCTGAGTGGTGATTTCTATTAGCTTTAACTTCTCCTGTAGGAGATTCCATTAAAGCTTCACACGATGAAGTTAGGCTTAGGTTTGGTTCAGAGAAAAGCCTAGTGGTGCTACCTCCTTCCCAAGTTCCATCTGATGGGCTTCGAATGACCCAAAACTACTGGATGAGGCCATCAAATCTTCTTTCTGTAACCAAGATCACTTGTATTTATAAACAATAATCGCAACATTAAGAGTTTAGTTTCCAACATTTATATTTACCAACAGTCATATAAAAGTCAAAACCTAATGGTATCATTTTAATTATACTCATTTCATTAAATAAATGAAATAGTTTTGTTGAGTATAAAATAAAATAACACACAAAAATAGGAAACAAAAATTATTCAAAAGTTCGGGTCGTTACATCAAAAGTACTCTAAAATATAGTATAATAAGTTTAAATTTATTATACTTATATATCAGAATCATTTAAAAACTTATAGTATCATAAATTATCCACTTATTACATTTCAACACCTATTTATTAGTAATTTCTTATTGAAATTTTTATTTTTGGTGTTAGCTGTTTTGTTTTTATGAGAATTTCGATTCAATAGTTCTAGCACACATAATTTTATCATGGTTACATAATCTATAGAATTTTAATAATGATATAAATATCATATATATCGATTATATATATTTATATTGATCCATAAAATATAGAAATAGAAAAATGAATCACACCGTTCATGGAGACTATAAGTCATTCGTACACATGATTGGTGTTTTACTTTTTGATGAATGGAATAAAAGATAAATAATAATTAAACTTTAAATAGTAATAATTATATCATATATATCATTTATATTTATTAAATCCATCCTTATTAAAATCCAATTAAAACAAAAATGAAAAACAAATCACATAACTTTGTGGAGGTGGTGGTCCACACGTATGTTCAAGCGACACTATTATTTTCCAACGGATTGGAAGGTAAGAAGGTAGCTATAATAATATAATTCCAAAAGAATAATTATTTCATAAATATAATATATAAATATTAAACTCATCATAATAACCATCCATGAAATATGGTTATGAAAAATGAATTTTATCGCTACGTGGAGACGATAGGCCTTACATATGTACAAGTCATAATTTCACTTCCCATTTAATAGAAAAAGGGAAGATAAAGGTGGTTTCATAACCATAATAAAATTTTAGTATACTTATGACACTTAATTTATTATTTTAAGAATAATATTAATGATTTATAGGAATTATAAGAAGAAAAAAATTGAAAGAGGTCAGGTAAGATGATTACCTCTTCTCCGATAGACTTCCTTTAGATACCTTCTTAAGGACCCTTGGAATGGTCTTTTAAGAATACTATAAAATTTAATTTGTATATATTTAATAGGATAATATAATTTTTTAGGGTTTGGAAAGATATAAGGCTTGATTTGGTGTGAATAAGAGAAAGGAGGGGTGCCCTTTTATAAGTGAGGGGAGGGGCACTCTTGGAATTTCATAAAAGATTTAAATAAAATAAAATAATTATCAATACAAATGATTTAAAATGGATATATATTAATATAATTTAGTATATGGTTGATATATCATCAACCAATAAAATTTAGAAAATTTTAAGTGGCATTTTAAACCTTATCTTTTGGTTTAACCCCTTAGTTAACCTATTTTAACCTTAACTGCGGTAACAACTTTTTTCACTCTTAAAGGGTTATAATTTTACTTATAAGGTAAAAATTGAATCATAAATATAAAAATTATGAAAATTTCAACCATATATTATATATATTTTAATTTTTCAATATTTTTATGATTTTTAAATAATTTATTAAAATATTATTTTTATAAAATATTATTAATGTCATTTTCAATACTATTCATTTATTTTGACTTTAATGACAATAAGAAAAATATGTAATTCAAATAAATATCTCAAAATACTTTTTAATATAATTTATAAACATTTTATAAACCACATAAATCAATTCATAATTTAAATTTAGGAAAAACCATTTTCTTTTCAAATCATATTTAATGACATATATGGAATTGAAAAATACGATTGATAAGCTATAACACATAAATAATTTAAGTGCTATTAGTATAATTTTAAAATTTATAACCCTATTATCGCTTATGATAAGCATGTTATGTTAGGATTTTCACTTATGGGTTATAGGGAATATCTTTTCATAGGTAAGATTTACTTTTTATATAGATGATAATTTTTTTCATACCTAATATTTATTTTTCATATATAACATATCTTTTCCATATGTAAGATAGCTTTTTTCCTTGATCCTTACACATCATCAGTGTAACCATTACATAAATATAATATCCCAATATCATACGCTATGACAAAATAAAATTGAGGTATGGAGTCACTGGCTATGATATCCCATATCCTAATCCCTAAATTAATCGACCAGAATTTTTTTAATCATTGATGATATAGAATATAAAAGACATTATAATTTCAAAAACCTTCATTTTAAGTGTGATTTCATGAATTAAAAATCATAGTAAATCTCTGATACCATTTAAAGGTTTATAAGGAATGATTAATGATTAATCAAAGCCTTAGTACTGTATAGAAACCATAAAGAACAAGATCACCGTGACCTTGAAACTGAAAACATATGAAATTGTAAATAAAGAACATTTACCTTACATTAAAGTATACTTGTACCATTTACTTCATTTAGTTCTTGGTAAAGATCATAATGGAATAATCAAAAGGATATTCCATTCAAGGTGTATTCATGGGTTTCATTGAATCACCTAAACAATTAATTCAAGACCTTTTAAAGATTTATGATATACAGTATCTAATGGTACCAAGGAGGATAGAAGAAGAGAGCTTTGGGAGAGAGAGATATTTTCATCCAGTGGATTATTGGTGGATCACTCAAACATGTACTAGACTCATATTTTGACCTCATTTATATTGGATATAGGGACACTCCCAAAGACCATGAATTTACTCATGAATTTCATAAATTCATGAGTAAATACATTCAATTATATCTCATGTAACCCTTAAAAATATACTCCCACATATGTTTCAATGATATCTAATATGTTAGGTATATTTGAACATTAACTCCTTAAATTTCATCTACCTTAAGTGATCCAAAGTAGGTAAAAATGAATCACCCCACATGATTCATAAAACTATGATTGATCTATGTCATATAATATGAAATACCCAGGAAACTTGTATATGATACCGGTATATTATAAAATATGATATACCTGAAGGCATAAATATATGACTTATATATATATATATGTTGTGATATATAACACAACTCATCATAGTATATGATATATTATATATTTAGTAAATATTCTCTTAATATAATAATATTATCATAGAAAAACATATGATTTATTATTATAAAAAAGAACGACACCCATCCCAAGTGGCGATCAATATGCACCTAAAAACCTAAAAGCCAATATATTATAGTAATCACATCAAATAATTTAATATCTAGAATATTGAAATATCAAATATATCCATATATATATATATCAATAGCACAACCTAGTAATATTTTAATTGGATATTCTCTTCTTTCTAATGGGGTATTCATTGATAAAACATCAACTAAAAAGTTAATAACCAAACTCAAGTTAGAATCCAAACAATATGACATAAAATAATTAGAAGCTATAGAATAAAAAAACAATAACCTTTGTATAGGTAACCAAAATCATACCTTTAATTATGGAAGAACCATCACCAATATCTACTAAAACCTACTAAATAGTGAAAAATTGACCAAACTCTACACCTCAACCCTTCCCCTAGGTTGACCGAATCTCTAAATAACACCATATGACTAAAAGTATCCTTAAGAACCTCTATCATTTCCTTGAATAGAAATTTTAGATGATATACAACTTTTACTCTATAATAGTTCACTAGATTATGCATGATATTCCTATATGAAAGCTAAATTATGGTCTCTACCCCTTTGAGATACCTTTCAATAGAACTTCTAAATATGCCTTATTTTCCCACAAGGGTAAAACTATTTAAACTCACTAGGATAAATAAATAGAATATAGACTCTTCAACCATAATGATATCACTCGAATGGCACTTTGAATCTAGATGAAGGAGAAGAAAAATTCTTCTCCTAACAATAAGACCTCTTTCTATCCCTACCACATGTCATTCCCACATATTTCGAAATAATTAATGAGTAACCCAATAGTAAGACTCAACCAAGTTAGCATAATATCTTAAAATACAATTTATTAATTAGAAAAATAAATATCATACTCCCCAAGTAACTTAGAATTAAACAATGGTTTCATTGGTTAAGTACACACAAACAGATTCCATACCAAGTCCCAAAACCCAATATACAATCTTCTAACTTCTTAAATATCAAGAAAAAAACATTATATGATACCATTTTGTAACATCCCTTCCTAGAATGACCGTTCCACTGAGAAAAAACACCACATTGAATCCAGTATGCTCCCCAATCAGGATGGATACTAACATCGAGGGTTTTAAGACATGCCTTGGGGATTAATTTACCCTTTAATAGTCCATCACCTCAAGAATAACAAAGTAAATGATAAAATAAAAATACCTAATAAAAATAACAATTAAATACTCAATAAATAATAAAACATCTAAAAAAATGTGAACATGAGTAAAAAAACAAAACCCAAAAAAAAAACACAAGTACCATTATATGAATAATATAATAGAAAAAATAAATAGAATAGGGTGTAAAAAACCCTCCACACAACTCTAAATGGAATCATACACAACTCCAATATGTCTCTTGATATAATATCCTATCCACTAAGGTCTTTTTTTCCTTTACCTACAACACCATTCTTATAATTAGCATGCATAAAAGGTATCTATATATAAGGAGTGAGAATAAATCCTTAGTATAAACCACTAAAACCCTAGGCATCCCTTAAAGTTTAATGTGATTCTACATATATAATTTAAATATTTTGAATGAATTTACAATATAATTTTCAGCATGTGTATAATGTATTAGGTATTAACTAAGACACCTAAATAATCTCATACCCACTTTAACCAATGCTGGTATAACCTATAATATCAAATCTAAAACAAAATAACCAACACACAGCTCATATAAATTCATATTACAAACACATACAATCTCATGTAATTCATATACTAAGTCAAGTATTAGCTAAACACATGGAAAAATTTAAATTTTTATCACTTATGAGCCTTTACCAAGGCTCCCTTCAAGTAAAAAATTTCATGGAATATTTCATAAATTTTTTTTTCAGTAAAACTTATTAAAAACCATTTTACTTCAAAAAATATATCAAAATTTCATCTCTTAATTCCCCAATATACACAACTCTTTAAATTTGAAAAACCACATGAAAATACCATTAATTTTATTTATAACTTTTCACTTTAATATATTAATTATCAGAAGAATAATTCACACCAAAATTATCATTTTAAAAAACCTAAACCAATTTCTCATTGAATATAATAATAAATAATCATTACCATTATTTATTTATACTTTTAATCATTAAAAAATCAATTAAAAAAACCATAAATCAATTTAAATCATAATTGACACACCCTAGTGTCACTTTTAGGTACTTATGACCTTTATTTTTGACCAATTTTTATTTCTATATTTTCTCATGTTGTTTTGGGAAGTTTTTGGGAGTGTTTGGGAAGGTTCACGATCAGATAATAGTTAATGGAAATTGTGAAGCTTTCCTAAGAAACCATGTGGAAAGTTAAGGTTTCCAAGAGGGGGTACACGTGTAGCGCATAATTTGGTCTAACATTATCGCCTTATATAGGGAAAAAGAAATATTGGGATAAATGTGTTTTTCAAGGTTGGTGTATAGTTCATCTAAACATGTGACCAAATAGTGTTGTTCTTTTGGGTGATAGTAAGACTCACATGGTTGGTGCACATTTTGTCTAACTATTTGACCAAACAATGTTTATGGGTTTTAATAATATAAAAATTATATTTTTTATCCAATTTTCCACATAAAGCCCTAATTATTTATTCTATGTCATTGGGTTTATAATTTAAGGATATTCCTTGATGATTTTGATGATTTATTCATCTATAGAGAGAGATTTCATTGATTCTAAGGGCATTGGATCTAGGAAATTAAAGGCATGTGTTCATTTTTAACCTATTGTTCTTCATTCTTTCAAATATCCTATTTTCTCCTTGGATGGAATGATAAATCTAGGATATTGTGGCCAGATGAATGGTTGTGGGTATGGTCTAATGAAAATTATTATTGATCAGTTGAAAAAGAGAGAGATATAATTCATTTTTTCTTAGATCAACAGTGTTTTCTTTAGGAATGTGACTGGTAAGGTAGGTGGTTTCATAAGTTGGGTTTTCTATAAAAACTTGTAATGATTTCACATGTTTTAATAGTTATTTCTATATGGTTTTTTTAATATTGTTATAGTTCTATGTGATTTGTTTTGAATGATGAAAACATTTTAAGAATGTTTCCTTAACAATGGTTTTAAATTTAAATATAAAGGAATTTTAAAATGGTTTCAAGTTTGTTGTTTTATGATTTATGAACTACTTGTGTATATTGAAATTCCCCAAATTAAATGTTTGAATATGAAATGATGATAACACATGGGAACTTGGGTATTTAGGTTTGAAGTCTAGGATAAGAACACTAGGATCATTTGTGGATACATAGTAATGGATTTACATTACAAAATTAACTAAACATTTGTGATACATAATTGAGATCCAATAGCCCGTATAGTATCCTCCCCTATGACTTAAAGTTTCTCACCCTAGGGGGTTTGCATTCACACTAGATATGTCACCGATCACTGAGGCGTGATGATCATATTTGACCAAAATCTAACTCACCTAAGAGATTTATCCCATGGTTCTATCTTTAGGAAATAACTAACTATTTAAGTTATTCAAAACTAATTATGGATTTTGTCTTTGAAATGTAGAAATTTTATATATTGTTCAAACTATTTATTCATTCATGGTTTTGGAAATTCTTCTTTGATAAATGTTTCTATAAATGATATGAAAATAGTTATTCTTCATGTATTATATAAAACTATGAAAATAATGTTTTCTTTGTATTTATCTCCTTAAAATGAGAAAAATTAGTTAATTTATTAAAGCATGCTCATGGAACACTTGTTGGTACTTTATTGGGATTATTGTTCTCACACCCTACATATACCATTGGGTATATGTAGACCTAGTTTTTTAGGTATAAGTAAATTAAAGAAGCCATGTGGTGACTATTGGTATGTGGGCTAGAGGGAATGTGATGTTGGCGATGGTGTGATGGGATGCAGACCCACAAGTCACATGGATTTGGGATTTTGGTTTGCTTAGTTGGGTTTTCATTAGGTTAACTTCTATTTTATCTATTGTCATAGTATGTAAATTTTATTATTTCATACCTCTATGTTATTTATTCTTGGTTATGTTATATGTTACATGGATGTTTGATATCTATTGTATTATATGGAAGAAATCATTCCCAAAGGTTCCTATTGATTCCCATAAACTAGTGGCCAGCCCGTGGGGGTCAGGGATTCCCTTCAGGCTTTGTTGCGAGATAGATCACATGAATAGTTTGATGGATGATTTAGGTTCATTCATGAAAAATTGGTATCATAATTAAGGTTCAATGTTTGTTGTTAGTTGGTCAAGGTAGATAGTAGATAAGGTTGTTGGTACTTAAGGGGTAGGTTATGAATGAGTTCCTAGATATATTTTTTTATAAAAAGCCTTAAGATACCATGAGGTTTCAAAAAAATGATTCTTTGAGTCCTATCACTACTGGAAAACTAACCTTTACCAACAGTTTGGAGAACCGTAGCCAAGTAAGCCATTGGGATAGGTCTATACCAACAGTTTTCCAAAAACCGTTGGTATAGACCTATACTAACAGTTTTGGAAACCATTGGTATAGGTAATATGAAATCTATACCAACGGTAATGGAACCGTTGGTATATAAATTCCAAAAATAAGACATCCGCTGGGATTTGATCCCAAGACCCCTCGTTTATCATTGAACGACTCAACCAATAACCTAACATGACTTTTGTGATCATAAATATTTTAAATATTTTAAATTTTGATTTTTATAATGTTCTTGGTACGAAGGTCCGATAAAAAATGAAAGTACCTATACCAATGGTTTTAACAACCGTTGGTATAGGTCTTTGGTTGTGATTTTCATCCTGTGGAGGATGTTGAATTTTGGCCCACTTTTCCCAACGGTTTGGCCAAACCGTTGGGAAAGGTGGAACTATCCCAACAGTTTGGCAAAACCGTTGGGAAAAGTGGCCAATTTGGGGGCCTTTCCCAACATTTTGGCCAAACCGTTGGGATAGGCCCACCTTTCCCAACTGTTTGTCCAAACTGTTGGGAAAAGTGTCCAATTTGGGGGCCTTTCCCAATGGTTTGGCCAAACCGTTGGGAAAAGTGGCCAATTTGGAGGCCTTTCCCAATGGTTTGGCCAAACCGTTGGGAAAGGGGACCTATACCAACGGTTTTTGCAAACCGTTGGTATAGAAGCGTTGAGAAATATCTAATTTCCAGTAGTGTATATTGATGTGTATTTGGTTTCTTTTTTTTAAATATCCATATTTAATGGTGGCATGTAATTCAAGGTAGTCTTTTTTATTGATTTTATCTATTTTCTTGTAATGATGTCTAGTACCATGCCTCCCAAAATAAATATCATAAATTTCTAGGAGGGTTATGTGGATAATGTTCAATAGGATAATCCCCTAGTAGACTAAAATATTGTTGAGGTTGTCATGTGCATAGTCTGTGCCATGGATTGTGGTGCCTACCCAATTCCAATTCTATCTAGATAAACAGAACTAGAAGCTAGAGGAGGAAGAGATTGAGTCCAATAGTTTTTCTACTAGAACCTATCATCCTTATGAAGGATGTATAGCCCTCAGTAAGTAGAGGATTTTTTGGAAATGATCGAGGTATATTCAATTAATTGGAAACCCTAGACTCAATTATAGTGAAGTTTTCTATTTTCAAATTTGAGGGCCGTAGTAGGATATGGTGGGATACAATAATTTTGGAAAAAGAACATGATGTCTTAGAGTGAAAAGAATTCATGTACATATTCTCTCAATAGTTTTTATTAGAGATGTTGACATTGTAAAATTCCATAAAGTTACCCACCCTTTAAAAAGGTGATTGGATAGTGATGAAGTATACTAACCACTTTTTTAAACATGCATGTTTCTCACCAAAGGTTGTATCAAATAAACAACTGAAGTTTTAAATGTTTTCGATGGGCCTATGACCAGAATTCCATTCTTAGGTATTTTATGATGAATCATTTCATCTATGTTAAGATGGTGGATATAACACTGATGGTAGAGATTTAACACTTAGGAAATAATAGGCTACCTAGTTTTCCTCTATCTCTAGGTGTATGTTCTAGTCAATATTATAGAAGGAATAAGAAGTATAATGAGTTTTATAAAGGAAGTGGAAGTGGGGATACAAAATAGTCATATCCCTTGTCTTTAATATCTAGTATGGGTCCTCTTACTTGCTACTAGTGTGGAAAGGAAAGTAATGTGAAATGAAACTGCATGAAACCATCAAAAAACTGTATTTTATGTGAATGTCGAGGCCACTTATAGAAGTTCCATTAAGATCTATCAACTCCACGTAGAGGCATAATTTCATCACCACATATAGGGTTTGTAATATATCATGATTCCTCTAAAGAATTAGGTTATCAATTGTATAATTTTTTTTGGAAAAAAGAATTTTTTTGGATAAAACAGTTTCACATAGTGGAAGAATACCTAGTGTAAGTTGAGGAAGATCATATAACTATGAAAGGTATGTTGAGTAAATAAGGTTTTCCTTATGACATTTCCATTCCTTCATTCAAGGGGGATATTGTTAGTCAATAAGGTTTTCCTTATGAATTTACCATTCCTCTTGTTTTGAAAATCAAAAACACCTTTTTCTTAAGGAAAATTTCATTTTACCCTATGTTTTACCCCTATAAGGAAAAATTTCCTTCCCCAAGGAAATTTATCCTTACCATGTTTTCATTGCTTATATCATAATTTTTCTAAGTGTAAAATTTGGATTGAAACCAAAACCTAAGAATCATATAATACTTAGATATGAGGCATTCTGTTTAAGACTCCAAATTCTGGATACGAACTCTCATGAAGTTCAACTCCGAATTCTGGATATGAACTCTCATGAAGTTCAAATTCGAATTATAGATACAAACTCTTATAAAGTTCAACTCCAAATTCTGGATACAAAATCTCATGAAGATCAACTCCAAATTTTGGATACAAACTCTCATGAAGTTCAACTCCGAATTCTAGATATGAACTATCATGAAGATCAACTCTGAATCCTAAATACAAACATTCATGAAGTTCGACTCTGAATTCTGATTAAGAACTTAGGAAAAGTTCGACTATGAATTATGATTATGAATTCTGGATATGAACTCTTCTGAGTTCTTACTCCGAATTCTAATTAAGAATTCTGGTTACAAACTTATCCATATTCTGACTCTGAGTTCTCTGAATACAGACTCCAAACTCTTATGAGTTCTGACTCTGAATTCTCATGAACTCCGACTCTAAACTTTATAAGTTCAGGTTACGAATTCTTGTGAATACAGAATCCAAATTTCCTTGAAATTTAGACTACAGAATTCTACAGAATTCGGGTTCCGAATTCCTACAAAACAGAATCTCAATATCCTTGTATTATAGACTCCGAATTCAGTTTTTACTTAGACTCCTAACTTTCATTTACCTTCATTATGAATATTAGTTTTTGGTTATAATTACACTCATTTTGTTATAAAACGATTGTCATGCTTTCAGTTATCAACTAACTGTTGTTTGAGTGACATGTGTAGAGGTCCCTCCAAAATTCAAGGAATAATATGACCATTAGAGGATGGAACAGACCATTGGAACTGTGCCTATAAATAGGAGCTCATTTGAAAGAGCTCATAATAATTTTTTCGAGAATTTTGAAAAAGTGCTATTGAAGTGATTTATAGAGAGATATGATCTTATAAACTCTCAGGCTTCATATAGAAAGTTTTGAACTGCTCATTCAAACTTTTCTTCGTACAGATTTTCTTAGTGTAGAGGTTCGATTTCCTTGAAATCAGAGACTTCGGGTTGTGAAGTCAGAGGTACCGATTTCCTTAAGAATTGAGGGCTTGCAGGGATATCAAGACAGATACCGATCTTTGGATTGAGGGATTACCTGGGTTTGGGTAATATAGACTTTCTTGATAGTATAAATCAAGTGACCTCTTATCTAGTGTTGTTGGATACCCTCCTCTTTGGGTTAAAATATTTTCTACTTGTTACTTGTATTTTTACTACTTTGTTTTTCCGCTGTGCATTTGTATTGTTGAGGAAAGTATAACTTTCTTATACTTACTCATACTTGTAATCTGATTTTATATGATTATATATGCTTTAAGTTAGAATCTTAGTTGGTGTAAACTTTTGTTAAGTTTCATTTATGGAATCATTTTTCTAGAATCAAGAAAGTTAGTAGAGCTTAGTGGTTGTGTGAATTTTGTTTATCTGTAAAAGTTCCAAAGGAATTTTTTTAAAGTATACAATTCACTCCCTCTCGTATTTGTATCTCATTTTACATATTTTATACTACTTTTGGTATTATAGAGTATATCATACTCATACATACCATTCTAACAATTGGTATCAGAGGATTTATTAAATCTGAATTAATCTCATGATTTGATTCAGAAGAGAATTAGTTTTCAGATTCATATTTTTTGGATTAATACTTTGATTTATATTTTTTGGACTCATATAGTTCGGATTTGGTTTTGCTTAGAGATACAATATATAGTTCCTTGATCAGGATATTTTCTCTAGTTTACAAACTCACACTACTAACAAGTTTGTGTGCCAATGATTTTCTTAAGGATGGCAGGTTTAAATGTTGGTTCTATTGATAATCTAAATCCTACCAGACCTCCTATTTTTGATGTAAATGACTATGAGTACTGGAGAGATAGGATGAAGAACTTTGTTATCAATACTAGAGTTGATAACTATCTAATGATGACTGGAGATTATAAAATTCCAGATAAGGAATTGAGAACCTTTACGAATCAGTAGAAATCAGAATACCAAGAAAACTTCAGAGTCAGAATTACTTTGTTATGTTCCATGACTAGGAACATCTATATTCAAATATCATCATGTGAAGATGCAAATATTATCTGGAAGAAACTTGAAGTTACACATTTTTGTACATCCAAATTCATTGAAACTAGAAGATCCATGCTCAGAGCTGAATATCATGGTTTTAATTTTCTTTATGGGGAACCCATATGTAAGGTGCAACAAAGGTTTATGACTGTCATGAATAGTTTACAATATATGGGAGAAAAGGTTTGGATGATGAAACTATTGTTGATAAGATCATAGATATCATGCCAAATGAATGGGAGTCCAAGATGACAGCTATTGATGAGAACAGGAAAGTCACTCAGATTTCCTTAGATGATTTGTTTGGAACTCTTCTTCAGAATGAAACCAGAATGAAGAGAGATGAAAAAAATGTTAAGAAAAAGAATGGGAATGTAGGAGTTTCTTTTACAACCACTTCAAAATATATGAAAGCCAAGACCCCATAAAGGGTAACTAGATCAAAGTCAATGAAAGTCATTATTCAGTCAGAATATAGTGATATAGAAAATTCAGAGAATGAATTAGCTAATATTTCTCAGAGAATGAACAAGATTGTAACACAGAAGAATAATTAGAATAAGTACAAGAATAAAGACTATATAGATAAGAAAGATGGAGAAGTTACTTGTCATGAATGTATAAGAACAAGTCACATCAGACCTGATTGTCCATTATTGAAAAATAAGGATAAGAAGGAAAGGAATTTAGAAAGGAACAAGAAATTCTATCGATCAAAGTACAAGAAAAATATTAAAGCTAATGACACTTGGAGTGATAGCTATGGAGACTCTTCATAAAGTGAATCTTCTGAATATGATTCATCAGCATAGAATAATATGAGATTTTTACTACTACTTCTTTCCCTAATACATGTCTTATGGCCAAGGTATGCTCTGTCAAGGCTTCAACAAATATATCTCTTAATAAGAACTACTATTCTGAAAATATTACTTCTAATGAAGATACTTCATCCTCAAAAAATGAAGAACCTTCATATAAAGAAGTATCTATATTTTCCAAGTTACTTGAAGCAAAAAATTGTAAAATTTATAAGAAATTAGACAAGGCAAATACTAGGGAAGAAATTCTTACAAAAGATATTTTAGATCTTTCTAGAGATCTTGGAGATAAAGACGACCTTTTAGAAAAACTTTCTAAAGACCTTGAGAAAGCAAATTCTGCTAAGGAAGAAATTTCTAAAGATATTAAGAATGCTATTTTAAAGATAAAAGTTTTTGAGGAAAAATCTAACCCTATGGAAATGATTCCTAAGGATAGGAATTTAGTCATCAGACTGAAATCTGAAATATTTTCTCTTAAGAAGATTCTTGAAAACTTTACCTATGGGGAGGAAAATTTTGACAAGATGTACTCTCAAATTAAACCTCAAGGAAACACTACTAGAGTATGTTATACTCACCAAAAACCAGTTTTCAAAAATAACTTTTTTGTTCCTTTTAAAGATAATTTTTTGTACTAAATGTCAAAGTGGTGGGCATTGGAAGAAAAATTTCTCCTTGAATAAAGTTTAATCTCTTGGGTTTCATAAAGCTTATTTTTCTAAACAAATGTGGATACCAAAAATTTTTTTGTCTAAAAATTCCGGATCCAAGAAATTTTGGATTCCGAAAGCCTAACTCTCTTATTTTTAAGAAAATAGAGAAGGTACCAACAGAAATACGTGGTACATGGATAGTGGATGTTACTAGCATATGACTGGTAACAAAAACTTTTTTGAAAAGATTATCAAGATGAAAAGAGGAAAAGTAACTTTCGGAGATAATGCTCAGGCAGAAATTATTGGTATAGGTAACATTGTTCTTCTTGGAAAAAATTTGATTTCAAATGTTTTATTTGTTAAGGGTCTTAAGAAAAACCTCATTAGCATAAGTTAGTTATGTGATTAAGGCTACCTTGTGAATTTTAGGAATGAAAAGTGCTTAGTACACAATTCCAAGGAAGATTTTATTCTTTCTACCCATAGGAAAAAGAATGTATACACACTAAACTTAGAAGATCTTAGAAGCCATGATTTACCTTTCCTTAGTGCAATGGAAGATCATTCTTGGTTATGGAATATAAGTCTAGGACACTGTAACCTTAGGAACTTATGAAAAATTTCCAAGAAAGGACTAGTTAAGGATCTACCGGATCTTAGATTTGATTCCTAAAAAATTTGCGACCCTTTTCAGTATGGAAAGAAACATAAATCAAGTTTTAAATCAGTCGGTGAAGTCTCAACTACTGATGCATTACTGCCAGTGCATATGGATCTTTTTGGTCCTACACAAACTGGAAGCATTGGGGTCAAGTATTATGTATTTGTCTTGGTTGATGATTACACTAGATTTATGTGGGTCTATTTATAAGCAATGAAGTCTGAAGCTTTTACTTATTTCAAAAGTTTTAGAGCCCAAGTTAAAAATGAGAAAAAACTTCCATTGAAAACTATTCATAGTGATCATGGAGGCGAATTTCAAAATTCTAATTTTGAAACTTTTTGTAGTAGAAAAGGTATTACTCACAACTTCTCAGTACCCAGAACACCACAAAAAAATGGTGTTGTTTAAAGAAGAAATAGAATTATTGAAGAGATAACAAGAACCATGTTGTGTGAGTATTCTGTTGCCAAACATTTTTGGGATGAAGCTTTAAGTACTTCTTGTTATACTATAAATTGAGTTTTGATTAGAAATTTTCTTAATAAAACTCCTTATGAGTTATGGAATGGTAGAAAACCTATAATTTCTTACTTTAAGGTTTTTGGTTGCATGGTATTAATTCTGAATACTAAATATAATATTCATAAATTTTCACCAAAATCTGATGAAGGAATTTTCCTAGGTTACTCCACAACTTCTAAGCCTTATAGAGTTTTCAATAAAAACACTTGTACTATTGAAGAGACAGTGCCTGTTAAATTTGATGAAACTGATCCTTTTGTTTTTAAACAACCCCAACCTACATCTTCATATGTGTTTTCAAAAACTGATTATCAACATTTGATAGAAGATCCTTCTGATAAGGAAAATGTTCAAGAAGATACTCCTGAAACATTTACCCCAGAAGATTTCCTACCCTACGTTGATGAACATGCTTTATAAAACCCAAATCAGTCGTTTCTAAGGAATCATCCTAGTGATAGTATCATTGGTGATGTAAATCAACCTGTAAGGACTAGAAGTTCCTTAAGAAATGAAGTAGGACATCTAACATTACTTTCCCAATTAGAACCAAAAATCACTGATAAAGCTTTAAGTGATGATTATTGGATCAAATCCATGCAAGATGAACTATATGAATTCGAAAGAAATAAAGTCTGGAACTTGGTTGAAAGACCTAAGGAAACTTCTGTTATTGGAGTAAAATGGGTCTTTAGAAATAAGTGTGATGAAAATAGAATCATTGTAAGAAATAAAGCTAGATTAGTTGCTAAATTATATAATCAACAATAAGGGATAGACTATGAAGAAACCTATGCTCTAGTAGTTAGACTTGAATCTATTCGTATTTTACTTACCTTTGCAGCATTCTTCAATTTCAAACTTTTTCAAATGAATGTTAAATGTGATTTTCTTAATGGTTATGTTCAATGGGAAGTTTTTGTTAAACAACCTCCTGGCTTTGAAGGTACAAAAAATCTTAATCATGTTTTTAGACTTACCAAAGCTTTATATGGCCTTAAACAAGAACCTAGAGCTTGGTATGATAGACTTGCAAGATTTTTGCTTCAAAATAACTATGTTAAGGGAAATGCAGATCCAACTATTTTTATAAAGAAAGATAAGAAAAATGTTTTGATTATTCAAATTTATGTTGATGACATTATATTTGGTTCAACTCAGCCATCTTTAACTGATTAATTTGTGGATTTAATGAAATCTGAGTTTGAAATGAGTATGATGGGAGAGTTAACATTTTCCTTGGTTTTAAAATTTCTCAAAAACCAGAAGGAATCTATATATCCCAATATAAGTATATTAAATATCTTCTTAAAAAGTATGGATATGAAAACACTAAGAGTATAAGTACTCCCATCGGTACCTCAAACACACTTGATCTTTATGAAGCTGGGAAACCAGTAGATCAAAAAACTTTTAGAGGTATGATAGGTAGTCTACTTTACTTGATAGCTAGTCATCCAGACTTAATGTTTTTAGCATGCTTATGTGAAAGATATCAATCCAATCCTAAGGAATCTCACTTAAAGGCAGTGAAAAGATTTTTTCGATACTTAAAGGGAACCATAGATTTAGGACTATTTTATACTTCTAGAAATGATTTTGTCTTAAAAAGCTTTTCATATGATGACTTTGGTGGATGTAGAATGGATAGAAAGAGTACATCTGGAACTTTTCATTTCTTAGAAGATTCATTAGTTTCTTGTTCATGCAAAAAGAAATACTCAGTAGCACTTTCCACTGATGAAGCTGAATATGTATCAGCTGGAAGTTGTTGTGCTCAAGTGTTGTGGATGCAACACACACTCACAGACTATGTATTGAGTTTTACTAAGACTCAAATTCTGTTTGATAACACAATTTCCATTACCCTTAGTAAAAACCCTGCACACCACTCTCGTGTAAAACACATAGATATTGGGAATCACTTTCTTATGGATCACACACTAAAAGGAGATATCATTCTTCAATTTATCAGAACTCAAGATCAACTTGCTGATATTTTCACAAAATCTTTACCCTCCGATATATTTAAATACATTAAACAGAAGTTAGTAATGATAACCATAAGGTAATATTCCTTGATTAACTTCCTGTTAAATCAATCTCCTTACAGTAATAAACTTCTTTTCATAGGGGGAGTACATTTGTTATTGTTGGTTTTTCAAAAAATTTCGTAATGAAAATTTTCGTTGTTGGTTTTTCAAAATTTTTCGTAATGAAATTTTTCATCGTTGGTTTTTCAAATTTTTCGTAATAGAAATTTTCAGATTAGAAATTTTTGTAATGGAAATTTTTGGTTTTGGAAATTTTCGTAGTGAAGTTTTTTTTGGAATCCAAAGTTCTTCAAGAAGAATATTCCTCAGTACAAATAATCTTCCTAGCAATCTAAAAGCTATGATTCTTTCTTGAGTTTTTCATAATCATCTTTACATGCTGTTAGTTTCTTTTGTTTTAAAATTTCTCGGATTAAAGTTTCCTTAAATCTGAATGTTTTCCTTTTAAAACCTCAAAAGATCAGATTCAACCAAATTTTTCCTTGAGGCTATCATTTCAACCATTATATTAGATCTGAAGAATTCCTAGCCATTGGATTCAAATGGGAAGTTCAACCGTCACTTCATCACCTATATAAAGGGGACCCCCGATGGGTGTCCCACATCGGTTCCCAAGCTTGTGCGTGTTGAAGCTTTGCTCCTCTACAAAAGTCCATTCTAAATTCTTCAGAAGTACTCATGTCCAGATGTCTGCAAAAGTCCCTTCTCAAGAAATGTCAACTGTCAAGCTGATTGCAGAATGGAAAATTTACAGGGAGAGGTTAGTTCATCCGAACATCTTTAATAAGTATGAATCTATAATTTACGAGAACATCAAGCTCAATGGATGGGAGAGTGTAGCCATTTCAAAGACACGAGCTCAATATGTAGTCTATTCGGATCTTCTCATAGAATTTTATGAGTCAGTTTCATTCTTTAAAGAAGATAGTAGGGAAAAGTTCTCTTTTAAAAGTTATGGTAAGACATATAAGCTTTCTTACACCAAGGCTGCAGGCTTGGTGGTGCTATCATATGAAGGAGAGGCCGAGTTTTGCTCTCACAAATTTCCAGAGGTCCAAGGAAGCTTCGTTAAGGAAAAGGATATGAAATTCCTTGGGGTTACTGATGTCAAGACCGCAAAAATTGCCCATCTTTCTACCAACAATTGGCTTCTATAGCTATGGGTTCAAGGGTTCATCATACCAAGGAAGGGTGATAAAGACACTCTGAATAAAAGTGACATGTATATCTTATATTTTTTGGTAAATCTAAGGAAATTCAATCTCATGAGACACATTCTCATTATGATTCAGAATATCAAAAATGGGAATTTGAGACCTCAACTTATAATGTATCCGGCCTTACTTTCCAAGATAATAGTTTGGTGTCTCGAATCCTTCAAGATTCCCTATAGTTCCAAGGCAAGGAATTGCAAAGTGATGTTGGTCAGTGATGAAACCTTGAAGGGAATGAATGTTGGATTCTCTAAGGAGTCATGGGAGTTTTATGATCTGCCAGGGGAGGAGACATAAGTCAATTCGGAAAATGTTGAAAAAGATGAACCTTCAAAGAAAGATGGGAAGAAAAGAAAGATGAAGGAAGTTGAAGTAGAAGAAAAAACCCCAAAGTCTAAGGAAGTCCAATTGGCTCCTACAAAACCTAAGAAACAAAAAACCTACCTAGATGAAGTCATTGAAAAATGGAGAGAGGATAAGCAAAATAGGAAAGAAGGGGAGCCTCAGTTTGGCTTGGACCCTACAGAGGCCAAAGATCTGAAAGAAAAGGCTGCTGAAGAGTTAGAAAAGTAATCTAAAGAGAAGAAGCTGAAAAAGAATATGTTCGAGGCATAGATTGTCCTATATCTTTTGAAATCCACTGAAATTGCATCTGAGAATATTCCGGTGCCGAAGTCTTTTCTGGTGGAATCTTTACCTGAGAATCCGAGTAAGAGATTTATGACTCCGGAAAAACCACAAGAAAAGAATGAGAAAGAGAAGGAAGCTGCAGAATAAGTACAAAAAGCTGAGATTAGTGGTGGTTCGATGATGTGATTAATCAATTTGAATAATATCTAGATGAGGGAACCCCATCTAAGAAGTTTTCAATCCGGAATTCCCAAGCCGGATCCTCAAAAATTGCTACTCCAAGAGCTGATGAAAAAGGTGAAGAAGAGGAAGTGAATAAGATGTCAGAGGAAGAGAGTGATAATCATGACTTCATTCTTCCTGAAAGTGTTGAGGCTGGTGCTGAAAAAGAGAAAGTTGATAAATATAAGATTGTACAATTGTCATAAAGTGAGCATGAATCTCCTAATTAATAAACCATTCCAAAAAATAGTAAGGGTAAACAAGTGCTTGTTGATACTCCAACGAAAGATATTTTGAGGAAGAAATAAGCTGGAGGAACCTCTAAGAGAAATTTAGTGGAGATAGAGGAAGAACCATCTTGAAGCAAAATTTATGATTCAGATTCATCTGCCTTGGGACATGATTTTGTGGTTTAGTCCCTGAAAAAGCTGGTGGATACCATTCTAATTTTTCCTGTAATTGAATCCAGATTCCAGATGCTTCAGCACAAAATGAATCATAAAAGAGACTCCGTATCCATGGTTTTGGGTAGATGTGTTAAGATTGAGGTTGATCACAAAAATTTTCTGATCAACTATGAATCCCATAGGAAATATTGCAAGCAGATGACCAAATGGTCGAAGAAAATCGTTGAAGATATGGAAGAGCTTGATCAGTTCCAAGAAGATTTCAAATAAGACTTTGGTACTGAAGATGCCAAAATAAAAAATCTCTCAGGAAGCTTTCAGGAAAAGCTAAATCTTGAACAAAATACTCGGATTCAAGAGGTGAAAGACCTGAATGGGAAGCTGAATTATTTTTTTCAAAGCTGGAAAACTAAAAATGATCTTCGGATTGAGATGGAAGAAAATATTTTGAAGCAAGAGGACTTGCTCAAGGCTTAGGCAGAGGCCCTAAAGGCTCAAGAGGATATGATCACATCCTTAGAAAAGTAAGTTGAGGAAGATCACAAAGAGCTGAAGAAGTTGAAGAAAATTGTGAAGAAGCTCATGCGCAAGGAAAAAGAGACAAAATGGACCCAAATCCGATCTTTTGTTGAATTTTTTCCTTATACTAATTCTTCCAATTATAATGAAATGGTGGTTGCCTGTTTTTGTTTGGTTGTTTATGATAATATTTCAGGTATCATTAATTTTTTTCCATTCCCTCAAACTCTTTTTAAAAATCACAAAGGGGGAGAAGGAAAAATAATTCTAAAGGGAATAAGGAAAAAGATTTCTAAGTATATAAGAACTATCCCTAAGTAAGGGGGAGTTTATTTAAGGGGGAGTTCTCATTACTAATATTTACACATTCAAATGAAAATCCTCATTCCATAAATCTAGAATATGATCCTTAGAGTTCAAATGCCTAAGGGGGAGTTAGTCGTATTCACTATTTTCCATAAACAAAGGGAGATAAGCTTTAATTTCAAAGTCTAGAAATTTATTCTAAGTCCTTATATTCTTTTCTCATAAGGATGTTTGTGATTTCCAAAAGGGGGAGATTGTTGAGTCAATAAGGTTTTCCTTTTGAATTTTCCATTTCTTCATTCAAGGGGGAGATTGTTAGTCAATAAGTTTTTCCTTATGACTTTACCATTCCTCTTGTTTTGAAAATCAAAAACACCTTTTTCTTAAGGAAAATTTCATTTTACCCTATGTTTTACCCCTATAAGGAAAAATTTCCTTCCGCAAGGAAATTTATCCTTACCATGTTTTCATTGCTTATATCATAATTTTTCTAAGTGTAAAATTCAGATTGAAACCAAAACCTCGGAATCATATAATACTTAGATATGAGGCATTCTGTTTAAGACTCCTAATTCTGGATATGAAATCTCATGAAGTTCAACTCCGAATTCTGGATACAAACTCTCATGAAGTTCAACTCTGAATTTTGGATATGAATTCTCATGAGGTTCAACTACGAATTCTGGATACTAACTCTCATGAAGATCAACTCCAAATTCTGGATACGAACTCTCATGAAGTTCGACTCCAAATTCTGGATATGAACTCTCATGAAGATTAACTCCAAATCCTGAATACGAACATTCATGAAGTTCGACTCTGAATTATGATTACAAACTTATGAAAAGTTCGATTATGAATTCTGATTACAAATTCTGGATACAAACTCTTCTAAGTTCTTACTCTGAATTCTGATTACGAATTCTAGTTACAAACTTATCCAAGTTTAGACTCTGAGTTCTATGAATACAGACACCAAAATCTTATGAGTTCTGACTCTAAATTCTCATGAACTCCGACTCCAAACTTTGTAAGTTCAGGTTCTGAATTCTTGTGAATCAAGACTCTAAATTTCCTTGAAATTCAGACTCCGAAATTCTACAGAATTCAGGTTCTGAATTCCTACAAAATAGAATATGAACATCCTTGTATAGTAGACTCCGAATTCTGTTTTTACTTTGAATCTGAACTTCCATTTACCTTCATTCCGAATATTAGTTTTTGGTTATACTTACACTCATTTTGTTATAAAACGATGTCGTGATTTCAGTTATCAACTAACCGTTGTTTGAGTGACACGTGTACAGGTCCCTCCAAAATTCAAGGAAGAATATGACCATTAGAGGAGGTAGCCGACCGTTGGAACTGTGCCTATAAATAGGAGATCATTTGAAAGATATCAGAACAACTTTTTTGAGACTTTTGACAAAGTGCTGTTGAAGTGATTTCTAGAGAGAGAGGCTATTATAAATTATCAGGCTTCGTGTAGAAAGTTTTGAACTGCTCATTCAAACTTTTCTTCGTGCATATTTTCTTAGTGCAGAAGGTTTTATTTCTTTGAAATCAGAGACTTCAGGTTGTGAAGTCAAAGGTGTCGATTTCCTTACAAATTGAGGGCTTGTGGAGATAGCAAGACAGATACTGATCTTCGGATTGAGGGCTTACCTGGGCTTGGGTAAGACAAAATTTCTTGAAAGTATAAATCAAGTGACCTCTTATCTAGGGTTGTTGGATACCCTCCTCTTTGGGTTAAAAGAGTTTCTACTTGCTACTTATAGTTTTACTACTTTTTTTTTCCGCTGTGTATTTGTATTTTTGAGGAAAGTATAACTTTCTTATACTTCCTCATACTTGTACTCTGATTTTATAGGATTCTATACGCTTTAAGGTAGAATCTTAGTTGGTGTAAACTTTTGTTAAGTTTCATTTCTAGAATCATTTTTCTGGAATCAAGCAAGTTAGTAGAGCTTAGAGGTTGTGTGAATTTTGGTTATCTGTAAAAGTTCCAAAGGAATTTTTTAAAGCATACAATTCACCCCCCACTTGTATTTGTATCTCATTTTATATATTCGATCCCAATTTTGGTATTATAGAGTATATCATACTCAGACATACCATTCTAAGAAGGTATTGTTTTCATTTATTCATCAATATAGATCGATTTGTTTGATATGGGTGCCTCTAACTATTTTATATCTACCCATTTCATGAATTTCTTAAACCTCCTAATGAAGCTTATCCCTTATGTTATGGAACTAGAAATAAAGGAACGAGGATTATGTTTCACTTCTTACACATTCTCTATATCTGATATGGAGATAGTATGATATATCTTAGTCCTTAACATTGACCTATTTGATGTTATCTTTGGTATGTACTAGTTAGTTTCCTATAAGGATCGAATCAACTGTTACTATTGGTGGTATCCATTACCGAACCTAATGGAAGTTCTTGGGTGTTTTTAGGAGAATGGGATCCCAGGTCTCTCAAAGTGGGACCTTCGTTTCCAAATTTTAGGAAATTAATATCTTCTTTTATAGTTGACTCTAAAGATGAAGCTTTAGGTCGTGAAATTTACCTATTAGTTAATGAAATTCCTAAGTGTTTTTAGATGACTTCTTTGATCCACATTCTAAGTGGGAGTGAATTTCTCATTTAATCTAGTGTTGGGAACCCAATTTATATATGTTCATTCTTATATAATGTCACTGGAAGAGTTAAAGGTGTTGAATATATAGTTGGATGATTTGAAACACAAGGGTTTTATCCGTTCAAATGTTTCTCTTTAGGAAACCCCATTATTCGTCTCTAAGAAGGATGATGGGATGCTTCACTTATGTGTCAATCATTAGATGCTTAATTGGGTGATAATCAAGAATATATACCATTTACCATGTATCAATGATTTATTTAATCAGTTTATGGGGGGTAAATTGGTTATCAAAAATTGACCTTTGATTAGGGTATCACCAGATTAGATTTAAGAAATTTGACATCCCTAAGTTAAATTCCAAGGTATGGGAATTTTTAATATCTTATTATGAATTTTTACCTAACTAATTCTTCTACAATTTTCATGGATCTAATGAACTATTTATTCCACCAATACCTTGATTATTTCATTATGGTATTTGTGGATGACATTCTGGTCTACTCGATAACTAGGTAAGAGCATGATTTTAACCTTAGGGTATTTTGGTAATCTTAAAAGAAAACCTATTTTTTGATATGTTAGTGAAATTTCATTTTTGGATCAAAGAATTTAAGTTCTTGGAACATATAGCCTTGTAAAGTGGCATCTCATTCAAACCCAAGAAGGTGAGAGATGTCATGTCATGGGAGGATCCAAAGGTTGAAGTTATGATTTATATTTTCTTGGGCTTAATAGGATACTAATGATAGTTCATGAAGGATTTTTCTAAGATTTAATTATTTTTGAATACTCTTACATGAAAGGGAGTAAAGTTCACATGGGATCTAAAGTGTTAGAAATATTTAGAGGATTTTAAAAAAATCTGACCTTAGCATATATCTTAATTTTTCTAGAGACTGGTCAAGACTATGTGGTCTATTATGATTCTTCAGGTGTATGTGTGAGTTTTTATCTTATACAAAGTGATCATGTGGTTGCATACAATTATTTTTAACTTCGACCATATGATATTAATTACCCCACTCATGATTTAGAACTTGTAGTGGTTATGTATGCCCTCAAGTGTTGGAGACACTACCTTTATAGAAAAATGTTCACTTTTTTCTCATATCATAATATTTTGAGTAACCTCCTTTTAAAAAAATATCTGAATAGTAGGTAGAGGAGATGGATGTAGTATATTTAGTCATTTTATTTTGATATCGTCTATACATTAGGAAAATGAAATGTTGTTTAAAATTTTCTCAGTAGGAAGTTTCCCTCTCATGACATTAAAGAATCCAAGGATGAGTGTAATATCATGAGTATCTTTACTATAATGCACTTGGATAAAAATGTGGTAGGATCTAGTATCTTTTTTTGGAGTACTCAACTAACACCATCTCTCATTGAGTTCGTTTCCCATGAGAAATAATTTGATAATGAATTATAGAGTATCAGATATTCTTTATATGACAGGGATACCATCCCTGAGTCATTTATCTCCCCAAACCATCTTCTTTATTTCAAGAATCATTGTGAAGTTCCATCATTAGTGAGAAGGACCATGTTGGAGGCATGTTATTTCTATCATTGGGTCATTTGTCTAGGTACTATAAATATTTACTATGATATGAACTATTGAATTTGGTGACTGTATTTGAGACAAGATATAACTGACTTTATGTTTTATTTCTATACCTATAAAAAAATTATGTTTGAAAACCAACAACCATCTAGGTTACTTTAACCTCTCCATATGCTAATATGAAAATTGGATGAGGTGTCTATAGATTTTATAGTTTGAATACAATTTAATTATTGTGGTAAGAATAATATATGGATAGTGACTGAATAACTCTCCAAGTCAGATCACTTACTTTAAATTCAAGACACCACTATAATTAAAGATTTGGGAAGGTTATATGTGTAAGAGATTATGAGGTTTCATGTAGTTCCATCAGTCATAAAATCAGAAAAAGATACTTGTTTTACCTCATAGTTCTGGAATTTTCATTAGGAAGTGATGGGATCTCAGTTAAGTTGATCATGTCTTACCATCCCTAGATAGATAGAAAAATAGAGTGAACTATTTAGATTCTAGAGGACATGATTTGTGATTATGTCCTATAATTTAGTGGATCTTGGGATATCTATTTGGTATTGGTTGAGTTTACTTATAATAATATATACCAATCATCCATCAAAATGGAACCCTTTTAGGATTTATACAATCATCCTTGAAAATCACCCCTTTGTTAGTTAGAGATGAGCGGAACTTCCTTGATAGGGATGTATATTATTCAAGAGACATTAGAAAATATATAGGTCATACTATGATAAATGATTACAACTTAGATTTTAAATAAATCCTATGCAGATTATCAGTGTTGAACTTTGGAATTCATGGTTGGTGACCATGTATCTTGAAAGTGTCCCCTTGGTTGGGACACTGATGTTTGGGAAAGTAAGGAAAGTTTGATCTATGATATGTAAGACCTTTTGAGATCATTGAGAAAACTGGGATTGGGGAATATCATCTGAAATTACCATCTGAGTGGACATAAACTCATAATTTATTCCATGTATATTATCCCAAGAAGTATCATCCATACCCCTCTCACATTTTGAGTTGGTAGGATCTTAAGTTGTAACCAAATTTATCAATGTTTTAGTATCCCTTTTATATAGTTTATTATCAAGAAAAAATATTACATGGAATGTCTATACCATTGGTATGAGTGCTTTAATAACATGTGATGGATTCTCATGAGACATGGGAATTAGAATAAATTATAAGAGAGAAGAAACCTATTTTTTTTGGAAGTATACCTTCATCAATTTGACTTTATGGGCATATAAATTGATATGGTAGAGGTAATTGTCACACCCTGGTGTCAATTTCAGGTATTTATAACCTTTATTTTTGACCACATTTTGTTCATATATCTTATGGGGTCATTTTAGGTAGTTTTTGGGAGTGTTTGGGAAGGTGAACAGTTGGTAGAAAGTTAGTGGAAACCATTTGGCCATCCTAGGAAACCATATGGAAGGTTAAGGTTACCAGGAGGGGGTACACAAAAAGTACACTGTTTGGTTTAACCGTACAACCTTATACAGAAATACGTGCATATTGGGATAAAGCAATTTTTCATGGTTGGTTTATGATTCATGTAACAACATGACCAAATCATTGAGGTCTCCCTAAAGACAGTAAGCCTCACATGGTTGGACTATAGTTTGTCTAATCGTATAGCCAAACCATTCTTGCATGTTTTAATAATCCTAAAATAATATTGTTTATCTAAATTTCCACCCAAAGTGTTCATTATTTTTCTTGTGTCATAGGGTCTCAAACCTAAGTTTCTCCATTTATATATTTTGTGATTTCTTCTTTTTAGCGAGAAAATTAAAGGTTTGTATTTTTTCTTCACCCATTATTCTTAATTCTTCTATATCTCCTCTTATCTTCTTAAAAGGAATGATATATTTGGACTATCATGGAAAGATATATGGTTTTATGTATGATATAATGGAAATTCTTATAGATCAGTTGAAGGATAGGGAGGGACAATTTAGGTATTCTTAGGGTGGATGTGTTTCCTTCAAGAACATGACCATTGAGGTAGGTGATTTCATAAGTTATATTTTCTCTATAAACTTATGATGCTTTAGCATGTTCTAATGGTTATTATTAAATGGTTTTTTAATCATGTTATGGTTCCATGATATTATATTTGAATGATGAAAATGTTTTAATAATTTTACCTTGACAATGGTTTTAAATTGAAATATAAAGGCATGTAAAAATGGTTTTGGGTTTGTTTTTTTATGATTGATGAACTTCTTATGTTTTTTGAAATTTACTAAATGAAATGATTGAATATATGATGATGATACACATGGAAACCTGGGTATTTAGGTTGGAGGTCTAGAAAATGAATGCTAGGATGGTTTGTGTCTATCTAGCAATAAATTTATTCTAAGACATTATCTAACCATTTTTAATACATGATGTGAATCCACTAGCAAATGTGGTATCCTTACTTAGTCCTTGAGGTTTCCATTCCTAGGGGGTTTGTGAGTGCACTTGATATGTCACTAATCAACAAGGTGTGAGGATCCTATTTGACCAAGATCTAACATACATGAGATATTTAACCCATAGTGATAACTTGATGAAATGCCTAAATATTTACACCTTTAAAAACTATTTATGTATTTTGTCTTTAAAATGTGAAACATGCATATATTATTCAAATTATTTATTCATTCATGGTTTCAGAAATGCTTTTTTGATACATATTTTTTAAATGATATGAAAATGGATACTTCTCCAAGCCATACATAAAACTATGAAAACCATGTTTTCTTTGTATTTATCTTCTTAAAATGATAAAAGATGGTTTATTTAAGTATTATTATGGGATACTTGGTAGGACCCTATTGGGATTTTTTTTCACACCCTGTATATACCATTAGGTATATGTAGACCTTATTTTTTTAGGTGAAATTAAATTCAAGGGATAAATTGGTGATTTTAGGTATGTGGTATAGAGGTTGTTGGATTTTTTTAGTGGCATGATGGGATATAGACCCATAAGTCACATGGAGTTGGTCTTTTGGTTTGTTTATTTGGGGTTTTCATTGGATCAAATTCTATTTTGTCGCTTTTCGTAGTCTAGAAATATTATTGTTGTGTACATCTATTTTATTTCTTCTTGGTTATGTTATATGTTACATGTATGTTTGATATCTATTTTCTTATGTGGGAAAAATCATTCCCAAATGAGTTCACTGATGCTTAGGTTCTAGTTTCCAGCCCACGAGGATTGGAGATTCCCTTCATGCCTTATTGTGATCCGTCTCAGGTGACTAGTTTTATGAGTAATCCAGGTTAGTTTGTGATAATAATAATTCCATAGAAAACATCACCTAGACACTTAACTAGTTCCCATAATTTATTAGGTATATTTAGTGCCACTAAAAATACATTTCCTAATGTAAATATACTCATTATAGTAGAAAACATCATGTTAAAGTACTCAAAACATCACTAAATTTATCTCAAAGTATACTAAGATTCATACATTCCGTAAATGAATTTATATAGCAGTTAATGACACTTAAAAATATAAATTTATCATAAAAACATTAACTAAAACATTTAAGATCTCATCATTAATTATATTATTAATGACTATATTAGATTCATAATTTATTTAATCATATTACTCATTAAATAACCACTTTATGCTTGTAATTACAAAAGTTAAGCATTGAAAAACTATTTTAAAATATTCTCAACACATAAAAATCATGAAAAAGTATTCTACATCATAAAAACTAATTTCTCATGACATTTAATTCACATGAATTAATAAATCATAAATGTACTATATAATTTATATAAAATCACTCTATTGAAAACAAAAGAGTGAAAGAGATCACATACCTCACACTAGGTGTATAATACATACAAGGAATGAAGGATTGATTCTTTATAAAACTCATTAAATAAATAAAACCATATACTAGAAGAAAAGTAAAATAATTAGAAGTTGACTATAACTAAAACTTTCCCCTTCTAAAAAAATTATAGGGTGCTTGTATATCTAATGACGAAAAATATAATACCATAGATGGATCACAAATCAGAATTAAAATGAATAATAAATCAACTATTTAATTTAGATGGGGAAAGAGGGAAATTATGGATGGATAAATTCATTGAAATTGACCCAATAATAAATAAAATCTAAATTAAAGATCAAATTCCATGACTAAAAAGTGTAGAATTTTTCATTTTAAAAAAACCACCAAGTATCTTACCATATACCCAATACATATCCAATGAGTATCTAATGAGAAACCATAGTACCCCTACCTAGTCACTACTATCAGGTTCCTAGTACCCCATATCGGGTTCCAAGTGGAATTTGATAGAGAGATTCCAAAATTTTTCACAAAAACCCTTCTCCCACCTATTACTTTACCCAAAATACCCCAAACCAATCTCAAAATATATCAAAAATAAATTTATAAAAATTAAAATAAAAATAAAAACATGCATAAAAAACCTGGTGTGTTATAATTTTTTATAAACATTTAAAGTGAATATAAATCTAACATGGAGTATGTTTATATTATTTATGAAAAATTTCTATTGGAAAAAATCCCTCTTGACGGTGTTTTTGGGTTATTTTGTTTTTTGAAAAGGTTTGAAATTGTTGAAAAAGGTTGTTTGTCAAAGGAAATGTGATTTTTTTTAGTTTTGAGAAAATTTGGCCAAGGAGGAGACTCAACACATAATTCCAAAAGAATAATGTGATCACACAAAGCTTAAAGGATCCCATGATCATATGAATCATACAGGATCATATGATCACATCCAGAAAAAGTATAATGTAGTTTCATAGAATGAAGGAAGGTTATATAAAGAATCCTCATCTGAGGTAGGCATGTCTCATGGTTTATCAAAATCAAGAGATGATTGGAACTCATTTGAATAACATGGTGGAAGTTTAGATGGAAATGATAGAGAAGTCTTGCAGTTTCTCAAAATCATGTGATCACATGAAGTGAAGGGAATCTCATGATTTCATAAAAGGGTCATATGATCAAATAAAATATTTCTAATATAGAGTTTTTTTTCACTAAAAATCATTCTATCATATTAGTTCCAATGGATAACATAGTGAAATTAGGTGAAGTGCATGAAGATAGTGACATTGTCTGAGGAAAGAGATCTTGTGACACATGAGGATGGTTGAGCACATAAGCTCGCATTGATCTTTTACTGGGGGTATCCCGATCACATGAGCTAGATGTAATTATGTGAAGAATGGAAGGATGAGGATGAGTTTTCTAAGGAGGTATAATATATGATGACAACAATTTTTGGAGGTAAGGTGGTGAATTTATGTCTATAAATACCCCTTAACCCATCCTTAAGAAGTTAAGAAATTTTCTTAAGTGGTTTGATTTGAATAAAATTAAAAAGGAGGGATTTAATGTGAAGTGAATGGAGTTATAAGTTAACATAAGTCACTTAAGAAGAAGAACATAAGGTATTTTACATGGAGTAAAGGTGATTACACAATTGAAGTGGAATAATATAAGAATATTTTCAAAAAGTGAATAAGGTCACATGATCGTGAATATACAAAAGGGAGTTATGATCTTGGAGTTTCACACATAGGTAGACCATATTGGGCTCACCTAAAGGTGTTTACATTCTCAAGTCTTGGAAATGTATCTTTCTCTAGGGTTACATGCTAGAGGTATCACATTGGTGTTTCATGATTGAATAATCCCTTGAGGGTTATGCACTATAAGAAGAAGAGTTATGCCAGAAGGTGATTTTTATCTCTTTTTTGAAGTAGGATCATAAAGACATAATCTTGAGTAAATCAACTCAGAACTGATCATCAAAAGAATAAACTATAGGATAAGTGAATTCACTTAAATATAGAGAGTAGTGATCTTTTTGAATTGTGAATGGTTATAAACAATGAGGTACAATGTGTCCTCTATAAAACCTATAATAGTAGTATTATTTAGTGTATTTGGTACATCAGTACATTGAATTTGTATTCTCCTTATAGGTAGCCCAGTGAGGGTGATCTAAGTAAAAATTCTCATGTCCTATGCATGTTTTAATTTTAATTTATTCTTTGATACTAAAAATAGATATGAGAGAGTTTTTTTAACGATAAAAAAGATCCAAAGGTGAAGTTGGTTTATTTTTTCACACCCCAATTCACCCCCTCTCTTATGGTATTTAACCTGGATGGGATAATAATTGGTATTAAAGGGAAAGGTCAAAGTTAGAGTTTCACTCACTCTATAGAATTAATGAAAGTTGTTAATCACAAATAGATTTTGATCTTTTATGGAAACATTTTTTAGATATGGAAGAATCACATGAAACACTACTTATGATTATTAGGTATGGACTTTTTTTATATGAAATGCATTATATTTCATCTAGTATAGATAATGGAGCCTTATCAAAAGGAGACAAAATATAATTGGATGTGAACTCTAGATGAATCAATGATTTATGGGGAGATTTATCCAATACAATATACATGAAAGATATTCTATGAAATTCATCACATTATATGAGGTAAAATATAATGAACATATACGAAGGTGAATCAAAATTTTTAGAAGCTAAATTTTAGGTTATATGGAACACATATGATGACCTGAGGATGCACCCTTACGAGTCTATGGATTCTTTATTTGATCTGGTAAATGTTGTGGTAGAGGACATGAGAGGTCTTGCAGAAATACTTGAGTACATGAATATTATCTAACACATCTCAAGAATATCATGAATTCAATTCAATCAAAAAGTATCTATTCCTAAGGATAAATATATAAAAGAGTTAACTTTGGATAGTTTTCAAAGTACTATTATCACATATGAGATGTGAAAAGATGATAATGAGGCTATGGAAAAGGGGAAGTCTAAAGAGGTGGAATTAAAGGACATAAATAATCTCATTATAGAGGATGGTCTTGAATAATATGTTGTAGATAAATTCATGTCATTATTATTGTAAAATTTTCAAAGGGGAAAAAGAAGCTTTAAAGAGAATCTTATACTCACATGTTTTTGATGTGAAAATTTGTGCACCATGAAGCAAATTTCCCTAATAAGTTTCAAGTTGATGATGAGGATAATGATGAAATTCCTAGGTATAAGTCTTTATCTAGTGTGAAAGGTATCAAAAATACTAAGTGAAGTTTATTTATAAAGAAGAATATTCTTTCATAAGAAAATGATTGTCCAGAATAATATAAGGTAGATGATATGGGGGACTATAAGGATTATGGATAAAACACTATGGTGTAATTTATAGGTAATTTCTAGATAAGGGAATAAAGAAAAAAAAGATGAAGGAGAAGTCAAAGTAAGGGTTTTCCTCTAGGTTGAATTAAAATCTACTCTTGAGGAGATAAATGTTTAGTGATCCCAAAAAAAGAAATCCAATATAGTGGTTCATGATTATAAAATATATATGAAATAGTAAGAAGAAGAGAAGATTGATATGAAGGATGAAATTGAAAATCTTAAATATGAAAACCTAGTAAACTTTGAGAAATTCATTGGGTATAAGCTCAATGTTGAATAACAGATCAGGGTTATTGATATGTTTACTTACATAGTAAAATATTGATCCATATGTATTGAAGAACTAGAAGAGGAAGTTGGAATCTAATAAAGTTATAAGATCATGAGAAACTATTGACCATCAGTATGATATTAGGAAAGAAAATAGGACACATAAGTGATAGAAAAGGATAAATTAGATTACATAGGTCCAAAAAAATAGTTGATAAAATTTTACAAGAAGAAAATGACACATCAGAATGAAAAAGATCATATGGGGCTTGATCACAAATAGAAATTAGTAAAGTTTGGTTTCAAAACATAAGTAAACTCTTTGAGGTTGAATATTGATTTGGGTATGAATCTTAATCAAAAGATTTAGATAACCCAAAGAAAAACCAGAGATACATTAATTACACACAAGAATACACCTCTTATGAGGCATTATTGTTTTGAAAATATGGGAAATTATCAAAATGTTTGTTCCTTATCCAATATGCACCAACAATTATTAGAGAAATAGAGGTAGCTAAATAGAGTTCAATATTCCAGGAATTATTTTTTTTTATAGTCAATTTTTTTTGTGTGGGGGATTAAGAAACATGGATATATATTTCATATAAAAAATGTAGAGGAATGTTCCAGAATATTCCTCAAGTGGTTATACATAGTAGCTTAAGGGATCATTGAACAAAATGAGAATAAAAAATTTATTTTCATCTTTTTAAGATGAAGTTGGTCCATTATACTCTAAGGAAGATAAAAAATACTATTCAAAATGAAGTTTGAAGTCAATGAAATGGATTAAAATGAAAAGACATGAGTAGGAAATTATTGTATATATTTACTTAAAATCATCAGATCACACTATAATATGGATCATGGATAGTGGATACACCTACAATATGATAAGAAATAAGAATCTAGCTTCAATAATTAGGTATGATAAGGAATGTTTTATCAAATTTGGAAATGATGAAGTCTTAAAGATTATTGTATTGGAAAAAATCCTAAGTTAAGGGAAAAGATACAAGATGTGCTGATGTGTTTGTTGTTGAAGGTATTAGTCACAACTTACTAAGTGGAATTTAACTCTATAAGTCATAATACACTATAATATTTACCAATAATTTTTGAATCATCAAGGAAAAATATAGTGCAACTGTTCTGTAGAGAAAGTGAACGAAGGGGAATGTCTACCTTATGAGTAGAGAAGATACATTATTTCTATCCAAGGAATAAGAAAATAGGTTGTGACATAAAAATATTGGTCATATGAGCCAATAATACTTAGAATATATAGTAAAATATGATGATACTCGAGATCTCCTTAGTTTATCATGTGATCATACTAATACATGTGATTCTTGCGAATAAGGAAACATTACTCAAAAGTTATATAAGGTGAATGAGAAAAGGTCAAAAAGAGTACTTAAACATTTTGATATTAATGTGTGTATACATATTTCACCAATATCTATTGATGATAAGAGATATTATGTATTTTTCATTGATTATTTTAGTATAACGACACAAGTTTCAATTATCTCCCACAAGTTTTAGGTGTTCAGTTGCATAAAACATTATCGGAGGTAATTTTAAATGATGCTTGGTCAAAAAATATAGAAGTTATAAATTAATAATGGAATAGAGTTTACAAGTATCCAAGTATAATATTATCTAAAGAATCATGGGATAAGGCATCGAGTCTCAGTATTAAGAAATCCTCATCAAAACAGGGTGGTTGAGAGAAGAAACCACATTATAAACAATATGGAAAATGATACTAATTGAGAATGAACTTCCAAATAAGTTTTGGAAAGAATTGGTGTTGACATTAGTATATATTTCTAATATATATTTGTAGTGTACAAAGTAATATAAGACTCCATAAAAGCTATAGTATGGAAAGAATCCAACATTGAATTACTTTTGAGTATTAAAAAATAAGAGTTTCATTCTCAATATAGAGAAACATGAGAAGTTTTAATCACATAGAGATGAGGGGATATTTCTTACATACTCAAGAAAAATAAAAGTATATAAATACTTTAATAAGTAGCAGGAAAAAGTTATAGAGAGAAATGATATTTTTTTGGTAGAAAATGAGAAAAATATTAAACAAACCCATGAACAGTCTCAAGAGGATAGTGATGAAGAGATGAGAAACTTTGAGGGTGTCAAAGTACCTAAGGTAGATTCATAAGAATATTTAGATGATGAAGAGGATGAAGTTATACTTTTATCAATATGGAAACCAAAGAGTTGAGCTGAAATTGATAGACATATCATAATTTCTAATAAGAAAAAACCTTTACATACATAGAGGATGAAGAATCTATAATAAGAATATTTCTTATCATTGGAGGAGACAAAGTGTTTTAATGAAGCTACAAGAGATGATAATTGGGTTAAAGTGATGAATGAAGAGCTTTACCAAATAAAAAAAATCAAATGTGGGAGACTATTTTGAGGATGACATACAAGAATGTCATTAGGACCAGATGGGTTATCCATAATAAGATTAATTAATATGAAACAATTATTTGAAAAAAAGACTATTGTTAAATCGATACTCCAAGATAGAGAGTGTGAGTGTTGATGAAAAATTTTCATCTATTGTGAGGCTTGATACAATTTGATTATTCTTGGATATAACAATGTAAATAAAATTAAAAGTTTTACAAATGAATGTCAATTAAATATTTCTAAATGGGGTTATAGAAAAATAAGTGTATATTTAACATCTATATATGTTTCTCATTCATGAATATGTGAGAAAATTTTTCCAGTTAAATAATGTACTATACAGGTTGAATCATGTAACAAAAGTATGGTATTCATGACTTGATTATTATTTTATGAATCCCAATTTCTAGAGTGGTGGATTTGATTATAATATATATTAAATTAATGAGAGTAATCAAATGATGATGATGATAGTGTATATTTATGATATAATATTTGGTGGATCAAATGAAGCACAATGAAAAAGTTTGTATAATTCTTGAAATGTGATTTTAGAATTTTGATAATTTGTGAGATAATATTTTTCCTTGGTTTAAAATTAATATAAAGGACACATGACACATTTATTTATTAATAAATATTTACTAAGTAGGTTCTTAGAATATTTGTAATGTAAAATTAAAAGGAGATTACAACTCTGGTCACTAATCGAATGAAATTTTCAAGATATGATGAAGGAAAAATAGTCAATGTCACATAATATAGAAAGATCATTGGAAAACTATTGTACTTAATAGTAACCTAACCCATTATTGTTTCCCCACATTTTGGGTGATACAGTACCAAAGTAATCCCAAATAAATCCACTTACTTATGGTGAAAAAATAAGCTTGTATATCAAGGGAACAATGGATTTCTATATACTATATAATGAAAAATATCAATAGGAGTTATTGAATTTTATAAATGAAAATTTTCCTAGATCAGCTAATGATCAAAAGTCAAAAAATGTTGGTTCATTCTGTCTTGGTGGAATATGTATTTAATGGTTAATAAAGAAATAATATTTCATTTATTTGAGCACCACAGAAGCTAAATATGTTGTGTCTACTCAAGATTTCATGTAATTATTGTGGATGAAGTAGAAACATGAAGATATGTGAGTTGAACTAAAGCCTCCAATTAGAATCCATTGTGATAATTCAAGTTCTATAAATTATATAAAATATGCAGTCCATCACTCAAGGAAAAATTATATTGAAATAAAATACCATTTTATCAAGGAGAAAGTAGAGAAAGATCTTATGAAGTTAGAGTATATTCATATTGAAACATGGGTTACTAAAATCCTGATTAAGGCCTTACCCAAAGAAGCATTTGAATGACATAAATGGGTTCTTGGAGTTCAGTTGGATCTCTAAACTTTAACACTATTAACATGATACCATCACTCACCAAGGTATGTTTTTCCCCAGTATTGTGACAATTGGGACCCAGTGACAGCACAAAAACCCCGCCTTAACATGGCCGTTAGGTCCTGGCCCTCCAAGTACCACCAGTTTTCCCATAGACACATAGCCCCCACCCAAGGGTCCAACCACATGCCTGGATGGGTCATCTGACTAATGATAGTCCCCAAAGGCCAACACATGTCCTTTCCAGTGTGTTTTGTCCTCACTCACACATACCCTGGGAAACTTTCAAGAAGGTCACCCATCATGATCACTACTTCAGGCCAATCACACTTAACTGTGGAGTTCTAATTAGACAGGATCCCAAAAAGAAGGTGCACCTTATTGACATGAGTCATATAATTTAGTCATTTAACCCTTTATCATTCTAAGGTGTTACAATCATCCCCCCTTTAGATTACAACATCCTAGTTGTGGGCCTTAAATCTCAACCTAGGCAGTGCACCACACTTAAGGATGGGTACCACCTCTGATACTAAATGTAAAAATTGGGCCCCGGTGACAGCACAACCACCCCACCTCAACATGGCCGTCAGGTCCTGGCCCTCCAAGTACCACCAGTTTCCCCGCAGACACATATCCCCCACCCAAGGGTCCACCCACATGCCTGAACGGGTCATCTGACTAATGATAGTCCCCATAGGCCAACACATGTCCTTTCCAGTGTGTTTTGTCCTCACTCACACATACCCTCGGAAACTTTCAAGAAGGTCACCCATCATGATCACTACTTTAGTCCAAGCACACTTAACTGTGAAGTTCTAATTAGACAGCCTCCCAAAAAGGAAGGTGCACCTTATTGACATGAGTCATATAATTTAGTCATTTAACCCTTTATCATTATAGGTTGTTACAATCATCCCCCCCTTTAGAGTACAACATCCTAGTTGTGGCCCTTAAATCTCAACCTAGGCAGTGCACCACACATAAGGATGGGTACCACCTCTGATACTAAATGTAACAATTGGGCTCCGGTGACAGCGCAACCACCCCACCTTAACATGGTTGTCAGGTCCTGGCCCACTAGGTACCACCAGTTTCCCCCTAGACACATGGTACCCACCCCAGGGTCCACCCACAAGCCTGAACAAGTCATCTGACTAATGATAGTCTCCATAGGCCAACACATGTCCTTTCTAGTGTGTTTTTTCCTCACTCACACACACCCTGGGAAACTTCTGAGAAGGTCACCCATCTTAATCACTACTCTAGGACAAGCACCTTTAACTGTGGAGTTCTAATCAGATAGGCTCCCAAAAAGGAAGGTGCACCTTATTGACATGAGTCATATCATTTAGTCTTTTAGCCCTTTATCATTCTAGGGTGTTACAATCATCCTCCCCTTTAGAGTACAACATCCTCGTTGTGGGCCCAAAATCTCAACCTAGGTAGTGCACCACACTTAAGGATGAATACCACCTTTGACATCACAACCACCCTACCTTAACATGGCTGTCAGGTCATGGCCCACCAGGTACCACCAGTTTCCCCCTAGACATGTGGTACCCACCCCAGGGTCACCCACATGCCTGAACATGTCATCTGACTAATGGTAGTCATATCATTTAGTCATTTAACCCTTTCATTCTAGGGTGTTACAATAATCCTCCCCTTTAGAGTACAACGTCCTCGTTGTGGGCCCTAAATCTCAACCTAGGTAGTGCACCACACTTAAGGATGAGTACCACCTTTGATACCAAATGTAATGACTGGGCCCTGGTGACAGCACAACCACCCCACCTTAACATGGATGTCAGGTCCTGGCCCACCAGGTACCGCCAGTTTCCCCCTAGACATGTGGTACCCACCCTAGGGTCCACCCACATGCCTGAACAAGTCATCTGACTAATGGTAGTCTCCACAGGCCAACACATGTCCTTTTCCAGTGTGTTTTGTCCTCACTCACACACACCCTGGAAAACTTCCGAGAAGGTCACCAATCCTGATCACTACTCCAGGCCAAGCACCCTTAACTGTGGAGTTCTAATCAGACAGGCTCCCAAAAAAGAAGGTGCACCTTATTGACATGAGTCATATCATTTAGTCATTTAACCCTTTATCATTCTAGGGTGTTACAATCATCCTCCCCTTTAGAGTACAACGTCCTCGTTGTGGGCCCTAAATCTCAACCTAGGTAGTGCACCACACTTAAGGCTGAGTACCACCTTTGATACCAAATGTAACGACTGGGCCCTGGTGACAGCATAACCACCCCACCTTAACATGACCGTCAGGTCCTGGCCTGCCAGGTACCACCGGTTTCCCCACAAACATGTGGTCCCCACCCAAGGAACCACCCACATACCTGAACAAGTCATCTGACTAATGATAGTCCCCATAGGCCAACACATGTCCTTTCTAGTGTGTTTTATCCTCACTCACACACACCCTGGGAAACTTCCCAGAAGGTCACCCATCCTGATCACTACTCCAAGCCAAGCACACTTAACTGCGGAGTTCTAATCAGATAGGCTCCTGAAAAGGAAGGTGTACCTTATTGACATGAGTCATATCATTTATTTATTTAAACCTTTATCATTCTAGGGTGTTACATGTGTGATGATATGTGTTCTTCAATACCTCAAAGAAGTGAAATCTGGGTTCATTGAAAAAGGGGAAGAAGTGAAGTCTTGATCAATTCATGGGGAGAGGATGGTAGGAGGAGCAAGGAAACAAGGGTAGTTTTAAATATAAATATTACAAAGACAATATTTCACTGAATAATAATAATGGGTTAATAATGATAATAGTTGACATGTGAGGGTTGAGAAGTGATCTTGAGGGATGAACATGTTTTATCTTTCAGTGTCGAGAAGTTTTATTAAGGTAGTATTGAGAATGAAGTGATTCATTACTGAACTTTGAATACTAATGTTGTTTCTCACGCGAATCTTGTCTCATTTGGGATTATATCATGTGTTGAGTAAGTCCTTGATCACTATCTGGGGTTATAGAAGTAAAATGGTTTTCAAATGTGTGTATTTTTTCAACAAGATGGTTCTTGATGTTTTTAAATGTTTTCAAAAAACCCAAAGTGGGATATTGTTTGAAAAAATCTTTCTTGATGGAGTTTTTGGATTGTTGTGTTTTTTACAAGGTTGTCAGTTATTGAAAAATGTTGTTTGATAAAAGAGGTGTGATATTTTTTGAATTTTGGGAGAATTTGGATAAGGAGGAGGCTCAATGCATAAGTCCCAAAGGATCGCACAATTTCATGAATATTAAAGGATAACGTGATCATATAAAGTAAATAAGATCACACAATCACATGGCATGAAGGAAGTTCATGTGACCATACTCGGTCTAAAGAAGACGTGTATCACATTCGCTCAAAATGAAGTGATGTCTATAATTCATGTGAATCACATGAAGTAAGTTTAGTTGGAAATTACAGATAGATATTTTATTTTCTCTAAATAATGAGATCTCATTGAGTGAAGGTCATATCATGATCACATAAGAGGTTCACATGATCAAATAAAATCCATATGAGATAGATTTTTTTACGGTTACTCAGGATCATATAATCTCATAAGTGCCAATGGATCACCCAATGAAGTTAGGATAAGTGCATGAAGGTAGTGAAACTGTCTGGGGTGGAAGGGCTTGCTAAATGTGGGGAAGGTCAAGCATATAAGATCGAAGTGATTTTTCATTGGGGGTATCATGATCAATTGAGCCAGATATGATTACGTAAAGCATGTAAGTATAAGGAAGAGTTTTATAAGGTAGTGGAATAGATGGTTGACTATTATTTGTGAGCTTAAGGTGGTGAATTTTTGGATATAAATACCCATTAACCCATCCTTAATAAGTTAAGGAATTTTATTAAGTGGTTTAATCTGAAGTAAAGTATAAAATAGGGATTTCATGTGAATTAAAGGGAGTTACATGATATCATAAGTCACGTAAGAAGAAGCACATAATGTTTTTAAAATGGAGAGGAAGTGATTTTGCGGTCAAATTGGAAGCAAATAATATTATTTTTAAAAATTGAAAAAGGTCACATGATCATGCATATACACAAGGGAGTTATGTGCTTGGAGTTTTTCATATAGGTAGACCAGATTGGGTTCTGTCAAAGGTTTTTATGTGAATTGGTCTTGTGAAGGGGTCTTACACAGGGGTTATGTAGTAGAGGTATCATTATAGTGTTACCAGATCATGTAATACATTGATGTTCACACACTCCTAGAAAAATATCCACATGTTAAAGCAGTTTTAATATATTTGATGAATCAAGGGCATAAATAAACACTCAAGTTTTAATTAACTCCTAACTGATCATCAAAGTATTCTAATGGATGAGTAGTGTATTCACTTCACCAGAGAGAGAACAATGAGATTTAAAATTTTGAATGGTTTTAAACTATAAAAGATAGGGATTCTTCTTGAAAACTTGTGACAACAACAGGATTTAGTGGATTTGGTACATCATCACATTGTCTTTTTATGACCATTGGACATAGACCAGTGAGGGTGAACTAAGTAAAAATTGTTATGTCTTATGCATGTTTTAATTTCCATATATCCTTTATATGTGAACGAGTGAGAAGTGAGTTTTTTTAATGATGAAACATGATACAAATGAGAAGTTGGTTTAATTTTTCATACCCTAGTTTTCTCCACTATTAGGGTATTTAACCATTTTGATCTAATAATTTATATTAATAAAAGATAGATGTGTTGATGTTTCTAAATAAAAAAAACTTTGAAGAGTTTTATATTTTTCTAAAGTAAGGCACACATAAAATCTATTCTTACATATCATATTATTGAATTTTTTATTTGATTAAGATCCATCGAATTGTTATAATATAGGTCATTTTAAAGTACTGAACAGAACATTTGGTTTGATAGAAGTTGAAAGATATATTTGACATTTCTCATGATGGATGGACTATCTATTATATTTATATATGACATAAAATAGTTTTTATGAGTTGTAGAATGTCTTATAAGAGTAAAATTGGTGTTAAATGAGGTTAGAACACTTAAAAAATATAATAGAACATTTGAGGTAAAATGAATACTACCAAAAAACACTTTATGTTTGAGTGTTCCAAAATCAATTAAAGTTTTTAGTTAATAAAGGGGTTAGGATTATGCATGTTTTATAAAACACATGTCAAAAATAGACCATAAAACATTGGGTGAGGACTTAAAAATTTTGAATAGTCATGCACAAATCATATTCAATAGAAAATGTGTTAAAAAATATTTTCATATGCCAACTAAGAATAATTGAATAAGTTTTAGATATTTTGATAAATATATTTAAGGATCATTTAAATATTTATTAATAATATTTACTGAAAAAATATGAATTAGAAGAAGTCCTAAATTATAGAATTTATCTTTAGAAATCTTGGATATTAAATTTGAAGATATGTAGGAATTTTAAATTCAAAATTTAAGTATATTTTAATTTTATATATTATTAACATGTTATTTTATGTTCAAGATTAATTTTTTTTATATATTTTAATGATTTAAGTATTTAAATTGGAAAATATCCTTGATATAAAATACAGAATAAATTAGTTTCAATATTGTGAGTTAAAATAGACACTATTTTTGGATGGATTAGAATTATGAATTAAATAAGTATTATTTTATCAATATTTATTTGAATAAAACACTAAAGGATATTTTTATATTATGTAAAAGAATTTATTATAAAAAATAAATAAATTGATGATAAAATTTCAGGATATTTTTTTACATCAACATAAAAAAATTGATGATCCATAATTCAAAAAACATGATACTGTAGGAATAAAATGATAGATTTCTATAAAAGAGAATGTAGCATATGGTGATCTTGATTATACAATGGATCAAAATTATGAACCAAAATCAAGGATTTTATTCAGAAGAAAAATCATTGTAGAAGAATAATAAGTGTCATAGAATCTAAAAATTATTCAAATATGTGTGGTTGGGCTCTCTAGGACATTAATATATTTATGCATTATTGCATGGACAAGAAAAATAAATATGATTACTTTTGATACAGTCCCATATGGATTCATTCCTTCCAAAGATAATATCTTTATTAATATATTATTAGTATTATATGAAACTTTATTATCAAGTAGGAGTTCTTCATTAATTGTGCACCTGTATAAAGAAGATAATAATTAGGATTCTTGTAAATAGGTGAGATGATTTTATAAACATCCCTGGGTTAATGGATTATATTTTACCCTAATAATTATTGAAGTTTTCATTAAAAATTGAGTAAAACATTTTCTATAGATGATACCATTCATAACAAGAATGTTTCTTATAAATTAAGTGCAATCCTTATAAAAATCCTCATACTTATTGTGATTTTTTTTGTTCTTCTATAATGGTTTGGTTAAGATATAAATAAATGAGATAAAAAAATTTATTAATATTAACTAGATATTTTATTAATTTATGATTCTATAAAAAGGTGAAAAATGATTTAAAAGTAAATAAAAACTAGAGAACTATAATTCACCCTCTCTTAGTGTTCATTACACATTAACCTAAAAACTATAGGAAAAAATTGAAAATGAGAACAAAGGTGGAATAATAATAAATAGATATAGAAATGTAAGTTATTTTGTATGTCAACCCTTCAATATAAGGTTTATGTAATTATTCTTCTTATATAGAGGATCGTTATCATCTGAAGAATCATATTTCAAATTTTATTTTTTTCTATTTCAAAAAAATATATTTGAAAGTAATATAGTCCTTTTAAATACTTATTCCTTCATTATATAAAATTATATAAAATAATTTCATGAATACCATCAGAATATAGACTTGAAACTCTAGAAGAAACCTATTTTAAGGGACTTTTAGAGTGAATAACTCTAATGGAATAATGGGATTTTAGAGAGAATACAATAAGAAATCATTGGGTATGAAAGTTTGGAAAGAAGGGGTAAAAAACCATTTTATAAGGATGATGTGAAAAAGATCAATAGTTATTTTAACCAATTTGTAATGACCAAAATATAGTAACCTAGATCCAATCTAACTTCATTTTGTTAATAACAAGTTACACCTAATCTATTAGAAGGATGAAAAGTTTAAAATATTTAGAAGACTAGGTACATAATTAAAATTACATTTATATTATTAAAACAAGAAGTATATAATAAAAACATACACTATAAGATATTATTATTCCTCCTACCTTTATAGACATAGAATATATTCTAAAATTGGTTATCATGATCTTCTGATAAAATAAGGAATCATAATGTAGTGGCTAAAATAAAACTCCCAGTAAGGGTCAATGTGTCAAAAAATATTGACATATCAAAAATATACCCATTATATGTATGTATATAAAGAAAAAGTAATCAACATTAAGTTATATTAAGAAAAAATATAATATAACATAATGTTGACATATAACATGATAGAAATCATAAAATTACATTGATTTTTTTATTCTCTAAAAATATAACATATATGGTAAGGCTAATTGAACTAAACTATATTAATAACCCACTAGATCTGTAAATTCATTATAGGGATATATTATTTTTTTCTATAATCACCAGTTATTCCAAACATAAATAATCACATAAAAAATAAATGAAAAAATAAGTCTTAAAAATACATGATAAAATTTTCATGTATAAAAAATGAACAACATATAATTTTAACCCACAAGGTTTCATAGAATATATAATTCCGCTAATTATTTCCTTATTTAATGAAACAGAAAAATAATAAGGGGAATGACCTTAAAGAAAATTAAAAATATGGTTTATATAATTAAGTGTAGTTTATTTATGTATATTATAACATCCACATTTATGTTACATAAATTATTATTTAATTTAAATATTATTTTTGGATTAAAAATAAAAATAGGTATACTTTTGTGAAAAAACATGGTTAACACAAATAGTTATAAAACTATCCTTCCAATCATAGTTGGGAATTAGAAAACGTGATTAGAAAACCATGTCATCAATTCTAATAATTGATCCTACCTTTATTAAAAAAATAATTTATTTACTTTTTATTGATATTTATATTATGATATTCCCATACTTCCCCTCCCAGACCCCACCAAAAATAGAAGCTCTATATTTGTATTTTAATACTCACTTAACCTTTATTATTAATTTCTTGACAAATTATCACTTCATTAAAGTTATATGTTATTAGATAACCTCTTCATATCCATATTATTATTCTCCCTTGATTTGATATCACCCAATAAATGATTAAGTGAGATCTAAGATAAAGTTTTTTGAATAAATTATGTGTTTTTAATTTTAAATTTTGGTGGATGATTATAGATAGCGAGATCTACTTTATAAGAATGATACTAATTATTGAAAGATTTATTAAGGTATGTGACTCCATTTTTTCCTGTGCTTGATATTAAATCATTGTTTTATTATGTATATATAGGGTTTTTGTGTCTGTAAGTGAATTTAAAATCTTATTTTTATTTTAGAATGATTACTTAAAATATGATGGAATTATTCTTGAGTGAAATAGAATATCCTTAGCCTTTTATATTTTCTCAATTAATTTAGTATCAATTTTTGGGTGATGGGTAGAATGGATAATGGCCAATTGTAATTAAAGGAAGAGTTATAATATTTAATTTTATAGTTTACCACATGTATGGTTTATGAAAATAAAGAAAATAAATTTCTCACATATATAAAATTTTCTCATACTAATTTTTAAGAGGTATTTTCCACCTACAAGAAAGATTTTTTTAGGATAACATCCAACACTCCCCATAGATTCATGAAATGAGATTAAAAATCCCTCCATTAATTCTACTATAATATGTTACATTATCAATTACACACATAATCAATATTTTTGGGGTGAGTATTAGGTAAAAATTATAGTTTTGTAGTATTAGTGCTATGAATACATGTCTGAATTCATTATTGAGAAACTAGGGTGTGATTATTAGGTCATTTTCTATATTTGAGATGTCCCAAACATATCGTACCTATATTTTACATCATTTAAAATTATTATTCATTATATATAAAAAAATAAAACACCCTCATGTAACCATAATTATTAGGTACTTTGGAGATTACTTACATCCCTACCAATTCAATATTTTTATTTTTATAACACCCACTTTCTATGGATTAGTGAGGAACCATAAATAAATCACCATCCTAGAAATTATAATAATGAAAAGAAGAATTCATTAAAATTTCTAGTTCAATAAAAAATAAAAATAGAAAAGATTCAGTTCCAAAAAGAGGCTTCACCAGGTTAATCCACTAACTCTCTTAAATATATGTTTCTAATTACTGATTAGAATAACCAATCTGATATTTCCATGACAAATATATGACATCAAGGTTAGGATGGAGTTAGATATTTTATTCAAGGTATTTGAAGAAAAAGTTACATACTATAAGATAATCATCAAGAGAAAAAATATTTCCATACACCTCTAAGATAAAAATATACTAATGTGAATATATATATAGGCTACTTTCATCATCTAGGACCTATGGTTCCCTTAAAACCCTCATCTTGACCTCATATTCCATAGTTATATTGATTTAAAAGTTCTTGGAATCATTTCATTTCTCATTTGAATCCTTTCCAAACATTCCATAAAACTCTTTTTTTTTCAAGAAGTGCTAAGGAAAGAAATAATCAGAACCATATTCAAATAAGAGGTGATTATTCAAGGTCGCATCAACAATCAAGGTTGTTTCCCTAAAATTTGGGATATGTGTAATTGGTAGCAAAACTTTATTTATTTACAATCAATCATTGATCCATATTCCATTTTTCCTTAAATTCTCCTTTATATGGTGATATTTCACGAACCCTGGATCTAATGGATTTACCTAATGATTTGGTAGTAATTAGTTTAGGTATCATGGAGTAATATTTACATTTCCAGTTCTTCTTCCCTTTGTTAATATAATATTTACCATAATATGTTCAATATTTCTTCCCATTATTCCTACCTAAAAAAGTATACATCTACCTATATATCCTCCTCACAATTATAATAATCCTAAGTTAAGACAATTTATTCACTTTATTTAGGAGAACCCTAAGGAAAAACTTCAAGAACATCCTCTACATGATTAGAATCAAGTGACCTGGGCCAAACTTGATTTATCTTATACATAAGCATAACAACTCTCTACCCCTCGAATTAATTATTTTCCATTGCATATATACCTAAATACTAAAGTAGTTCTATAACATGACAACAGTTGACCTCTCATGTGTATCATAAAAAACATTCTTCATAATTTTTCCCTTAATGAATTATCATAAATAATATTTTTATTCATTATTTGGGAGAAAGGGTAACATAGGAAAATAGTGATCTTAGATGATTAATAAAGGAAAAACATATCAATGATTCATATATGATTAGATCATAAACATGTGTGAAAACACAAGCATAGGATAAATGAAAGTAAGATCATGAAATCATATGAAGATATCCTAAGGAATGACATCTTAGTCATAGATCATGGAATAGATATATTTAATTATAAATGGATGACAATGAAAGCATAACATATACCATGGAATTGAAATGTGGAATCAATAACCACAAACCATGGTAACATATAATAGGCATGTTTGAAATGAATAATCATAAAAAATCATAGAATATGATAATTTTAAACATTAAGACCATAATAATATGATGGAAAAAGTTAACCACATCATGTCCATTCATAACATAGTGGATTAGGATAATCTCCCATGTCTCATAATATAGCGGGCTTGGATTACCATCCATGTCCCATAATATAACATCTCATGATATATAAATATTACCCAATACATTAGAGGGATATATAATCATAAGAAAACCCATAAAATAATGATATAATCATACATATTTGTTCCTCATGATATCAATCATACATCACAAATTCATTAAACCATGTAAATAAAATAGTTTACATAACTTTTTCATGAGGTATCACATAATAAGTACTCAGAGATTAGATTAAATTATACCCAAAATTAAATCACCTAAAATAAATATATCATAATATATTTTATAAGGTTATTAATTAATAATATAAAATATTCATAAATGATGGATATTATAGAAAAAATGAAAATGGAAGAGAAATCATGAAAAGAGTTTTCTTAATGTTTTTATAACATTATCATAAAATCAAATATATAAGTCACTTTCAAAATAATTTTCCAAAATATGAAAAAAAATTTAAAAATTATTTTAATAACAATTATCCTTATAATATAATATTGAAAATGTATAATGATAATTTAAAGTAAACATTTATTGAAAGATACAAAATAATATAGATATTTAAAGAAATACTTTGTAATAATTTTTAATAGTTTAAAGTAACCAACATCAATGAAAAAAATATAAAATTTTATTAATATATAATTAAATGAAAATATTAGAGTTATAGAAGAGAATCCACATTTAAATTTCAAAGTAATTAAAACAAAATATTTACGATAATGAATAACATAGATGTAGAATAGAAATAACCAAAATAAAAAGTTAAGGTTTTCCATTACAATGATGTATTTTATGAAATAAGAATAAATAAAAATGAATATTTTTATAAGAAAATTTAATTTAATTATAAATAAAGAGAAAATAAAAAGTGATATAGAAAAAGGTCTAGAATATATCAATATTAAAAGAATATATTAAAAGAATAAAGTATACGACTCAATAAAAAGAGACCGAGTCATGAAAACCCTTACAATAGATTCCTTCTTGTTTGAAGAAACTATACTACCTATATAATAAACTTATGTTTATTAATAATATATATTAGATCCATATTTATATTTATTTTACCTAATATAATTCATTCAAAAAGTTATATTATTGATTTAATAATTTTTTATAGTTCATATTAATCATAAAGTATTAACTATTCCATTTGTCTCACACTTGATTCAATATAATGGATTTAGTCCTTTCAAATTAATCATGTGTTCATAATATCCATAATGGTTATGTAAATGTAATATATATTTTCTTAGAGTTCATGAATCCCAATATTATTTAATGGATGTTGTGGTGACGGTTTGTAAATAGTTATAAATTTTCCTTCTTTTTGATCCTTGAATAAATTAAAAGAATTATTTTTATTAATAAATATAAATTAATATTTGGTTAATATACAATTTTAACTATGTTTCATTAAATTTTCAGTATTATTTGGTTTTATTTTCAAGTAATTTAAGTTGTGAAGTTGTATTTTGTAGTTTTTTATGGAATTTTGACCATAATTGTCCAACGTAACTTAAAATGTTTAATTTCATTGAAAAATTTATATTATATGAATGAGTTATTATGGAAAATATTTTGATTTTCTTTTTATGTTTAATAATTTAGGGAAGTTGATTGTGGAAAAAAATTAATAAATTGGTTACTATTGTAGGAATTAAAGGGTAAGCATAACACTACATTGGGAGGACAATGTGCCATGCATTGGGCCATGAAAGATCACAAATCAACCAATGTACTTTCAATGATGTTACTCTAGAGGGTGTTCATATGCCAAAGGTAGTTGTGATGGCCCCTAATAATACTTTAGTGTCTTAACATAACATGGAAAAAGAACCTGATAAGGAATCATATCACCAACAAAACACCATAGAGACCAATGATAATATGTTATATAGAAAATGTAATTTTTCATTCACTCTTGAGATGCCATATCATCAATAAAAGTGGCCAATCTAAAAACCTTATATTATATATCCCACAAAAATAGTGATACAAATCCAATATATTTTTCATCCACACACCAACATATCCATGAGAATTAACTCACAATAGATTTTTGAAGTAACATAATGAGTGTTACAACACTCTGCACTTTAGTAATTAAAAATAAAAATAACAACATATTATGTGGAATAACCAATGTATCCCAATTTATATTATTCACATTACATAAAATAAAAACAAATATTTAAGCCACAATACAAATTCATCCTCAAGATAACACTACCTCATGAAAAAACCCCACATGCCATTGGCACCCCAACAAAGTCTCCCATCTAGAACCTAGATTATGTCTTCCCATAAACATAGTTTGTGTCAATCACAAACCATATTCATCACTTAAATTACCCATAATAATCATCCAAACACATATTTCATCACCATATGCATGGGGGATCATGGAAGGTTTGAGAAGATCATTTGATAGCCATGAATATCATCACGACTCCATATGGAACACATGTAAGCAAAGGGGACCACAAATATTCCCCTAAATAAAACTTCCTAACCAAATATGAAAATGATTCATATTGAATTACATGTAGAGGAAGAAAAATGAGAGAAGGTAATATTAGATATATTGAGATTAGGTTATAAAATTCAATGCTTAATGAATACAGAATCAAGCATCCCACATGGAAGCGATCCATGCTTCTACTTCCACTTGTACAGATGAAAAAAATTAGTGCCTAATAATAATTCCATAATGTGTATAAGAGGGGGGGGGGGTAAGAAAATTTACAAGGTATTTATCCCAATTTGGTAAAATTATATAAGAGTAAGGGATATTAAGATCATACAAAGAGGATATAATTTAGGGGAGTTGAAGTTGATGGAATTCACAAGAATTATGGATGAGTTTCTTAGAGATAACTATCCTAGAGACATTATATTCCATATTTTATATTTATTACACTTGATTTATATGTCTTTTAAGTTGTATAGTTATATCAATAGAGTAAATTTTTTAGTTGATTCACTCTTTCTCTATTTACTATTAATGCTTGCGTATATGATTCTTTCCTTTATTCTTAATGATATTATCTCACAAATTGTGGGTAGATGAATGTAAGGGGATAGAGTGAGGCCACAAAAATTAATGATCACCCTTATAAATAAGGTAAGAAAATTTTAACAAAGGAAAGGGGAGTACATGAGGGTTGAGACAACCCAGACCCATACTCTTGGATCTAGTGCTAAAAACATACTCTTTACATACTGTATTTGTTTCCAATTAAAGAGACCCAAACTTAACATCCCTAATTAAAATATAAATAAAGATATTCAGTCCCTTAAATACCCAAAACCTTTTAGGTTTAGAGTTTTATAGATTTAGTAAAAAGCCTTTAACTAAAAAAACCCATATACTTCTCATCCAATGGGCATTCCCCCCACTAAACTATGAATTCCTAAATTTATAATCCCAAAAAATTATCCAAATTAGTCTTCATTATACACACTAAATCCTATATATAATTCCTTGGGAAATGGAAAATAAAATAAATGGTGAGTTCAAATTCCTATTAATTGAAAACTTATCAATGAGTCATAAAGGGTCAAATCATAAGCATATGAGAATACATGAACCTGGGAGAAATATCTAATTAATAAGACTATAAAATCATAATAGACAATCTTAAGCAATGATAAAATATCATAGACCATTGAATGATATTATTTTATTATAAAAGTACCATAATGGGAGCATAAAACACATACCATTTCTTGAAAACATGTGAGAATAATCATTAACCATGGAAATGTAACATTAAAATATGGATTAACAAGGAAATATGACATAATCATAAGAATAGGTAATAATAAGATTGTGAAAAAAATCAATAATTAACATGCATTAATTTTTGAACAAAATCAATCATGTTTTTAACATCCAAATATTTTATGAAATATTTTTTTTCAAATAAATTTAATTTCTTTGATAGCTTTCGTTACACATAACACTGATTTTTAACAAACTCTGATATACTATTAATATTATTATTTAAAAAAGACAATCATAACATATCTGTTAAACTTGGTGATATGAATAGGAATAATTTTTTTAAAATTAATTATAATGGTTTTATATAAATAAATCATATTAATTAAAAAGTACTTAATTCTTAGTAAAGTATTTATATTCTTTGAAAATACTTTTCTCTCAAAAAAATGATTTATTGTTTTTTATGAATAAATAATAAAATTAATTTTTAAAACTATTATAAAATTTATTTGAAAATAATAAATTCATTTTTTAATAAACATGTAAAAATTATATGAGGGTTAATTTTTGAGAAGTTTTTAAAAATATTAATTTTTCAGTGAATAGTGAAAAATACTTATTTTTATTAAAAAACTGCCCTTTCATTTAAAGAATTCACAAAGTCCCATATTTTTTTTTAAATTTTTTTAAAAGTAAAATTATTTCAATTATGTTATTATTAAACCAATTTACATCATTGGAATAAAATACATATTGACATTTGATATTAAGACTTTATAAACTTATGAATATTTTCTCTTTGGAAAACCATTTTTTCATCATTTCCTCGACTTTAATTTTTAATTAAATTTTGTCACTTATAAGAATGGAATTTATAAAAATATATTCCATTTTTTGAATCATGATAATTAATATTATATAATAATTTCAATTTATTTTTTGGTCAAAATGAATTGTAAAAACAATAAAAATTAATTAGTGTGGTTATGGTTAAAACGAGTTTACTGGGGCTTAAACTAAAAAGATAAGGGGTAAAATAACATAAAAACTTATCCAAATAGAATTATATGGACATATTTAGAGTTTATATCATCTAAAGTTTGATAATGATCCATTTTGTGTCTTGTTTTATTTTTAAAATGTGGGTACACCTTATTCATTTAAAAAATTCCAAGTGTGTCGACTCCCCCACTTATAAAGGGGACTCCCTATGATATACACTTCACGCATAAAAAACCCTTTTATCTAGAAAATAAATTAAGAAATGCACTACTTAATTCAATATTTAAATCCTAGTGGCCTTATTTTGATTAGAAAAACCTTTTAAGAAGGCTTTTGGTGTTAAACTAAGGAAGTTTTCTGAAGAAGTGGTATCATTCTTAATCGAGCATTTTTATTTTATTTCTTATTCCACCTATTTAAAATATTATTAAAATATGATGATATAATATAATAATTATATTAAATATATTTATATGTTATTATTTTAATGGTATAACCTATATCTATCTCCTCTTCCATCAAATGAGAAATGAAATGGTCAATCATATGAATGGTGGATTGCCGCCTCTCGAATCGATGTAATTACTTTCCATTACTACCTATCAAGAAATGATATAATAATGGATTTAAAATATATATATGATATTAATAAAACAATTATACTTATATAATTATAATATCACATATAACTTCTTACTTTCTATTCAGTGGGAATATGATAATGTCGCTTGTGTGTTTGACGGACTACCACCTCATGAAGTGATATGACCCATTTTTCAATTACAATTTACATAGAATGTAATAATGATAAATTTAATGAATAAATTTGATATATATGAAATAATAATGAATCTATAAAGGTTATACTATATTTAAATTCCTTTTGTTTCATTAATTAATAAAATGGTAACAACGTTCATGCGTACGTATAACCTACCATCTCCATGAACGGTGTAAATCGTTTTCTATCTATAACTTTTATGAATTAATATAAATAAATTTATGAAAAATATATATGATATATACATAATTTTTAACATTATGGAGATTATGGAACCGTGATCAAAGTAAAATTACTGAAAATAAAAAACCAAAACATACATGAAAAATAAAGGAGTTACTACCCGAAACATGATTTTAACAAAAAATTATTAATAAATGGGTAATAAAAGGTCATAAGTAAATAATATATAGTATTATACATATAATTATGGTTATATACTAGATTTATAATAAAATTATATTTATTATACATTAGTTTTAAACTTGTATGAAGGAATCCAAGACTTAAGGTAAAGAGATTTTCATCTCACTTCTATTTATGTGAGACACATTCCATATTCACCACTTATTTATTTTTGTGGTGTGTATATACTACCCATGAATTAATTTTATGATTATTATTATTAAATTTATGAGGATTTAAATTTCTATATAATTTTCTTTATTTCATGATTCTTACAATTTAAAAGTTACCAAAGTGGTAAAGGTTTTATGTTACAATCCCACTGTTTATTGGGATTATTTATGATTAAGTTTTTAAATGATAAAATATTATAATATAAATCTCAATAAATTCATGAATTTTATTATATTATGGTTATTTATTGAAATTATATGTTTTAATTTCATTTTACACTCTTTATGTAGTTAATATTCTAAAATAATGTTTTTAAAGAAAACTAACATTATTTATCTCTTCGGTTGAAAACCCTTTTTCTTCCATATCCATGTTTTCTAAAAAAAATTCAAGAATATTTTAAATATTTTAATATGATAGTTTAAATTTATTTTTACCCATGTTTTTTTTAAAAAAAATGTTTAAAATGAATGTTCTTATCATTTTCCAAACAAGGAACTTTTGACTTTTATCGAAATTGTGAAAGTAATCATTACTTTAACATGTAAGATATGAATAGTATTTTCCACCTTTATGATCCCTTAATGGTTTAAATATTCTTTTTAAAGTTTCCAAGATTATTTCCAAATAATATTTTTATTAAATATTTGGGAAATTTGGATATTTTAAGTAGTGTTTTAAAAATGGAAAGGATATTTTCCTCAAGAATGTTTTAATGATTTTTTATGAAATTTATATTCATCATGACAACAACCATGAGTGTTTCTTAAGTTTTACTAGGGATATGATCCAATTACACCATCCTTATTATTTATCTAGATGTTTCATTATTATGATGAAAAGATGTTTATGAAACTAATTCCTTTTCCATGGGTTATGATATGATGAATTGATGAGATGATTATGAAACCCATTTCCTTTCTATGGGTAATGCTATGATGAAATGTTTATGCAACCCATTTTCTTTATACAGGTTTTGATATGATAATTTTTTATGTTATTTTTTCAAAAAAATGTATAGATTATGTGATTGGTGGAGCCTATATCCCCTATAAAGAATAGGGTAATGATTAATGTTCTATGATCTCAAAGGGTACACATGAGGTTATCCCAATCCCAAAATAGGGTACTCGGGTGGTTATCCCAAGACTGGAATATGGTACACGAGAGGTTATCCCAAGCCTAAAGTAGGTACATGGGTGGTTATCCCCATATTCAAATTTTATGTACATCTTGGTGGATAGACTTTACATAAGATTTTCTATGCTTATGAGAATTTCACAAATCTATGTATTATGAAAATTCCATGATCTCATATATAATGTTATGTGATTCCTTTATTATTAATGTCTTATAAACTACCAATATTTATTCCATGAATCAAGTTTAAAATCTATGATATGAAAGGTATGATTTTCAAATGTTATTCTCATGTTCTCATACCCTTATGATCATGTTATGTTGACATCCTCCATGTTTATCCTTAATGATCATCTGAGATCACTCTTTATTATGTTTCTTTTCACTAGGTTATGAAGAATGATTTTAAGTAGGAAATTTATATTAAGTTTACTAGGTGTGAAGAACATTATGGGAGATGTTGAATATCTTTCATTAAATAAGAAGATTGTGTATCTAGTCTCCAAAGATAATAAAATTTTATGGTCTGTAGGTGTGTATTTATGAAATGTATTAAATATTTATCTATCAATATGTAATATTTGTGTATGAAATTATTGGGTCATTATAATATCCACATGTTAGGATTTGAGTGAACCCAATCATGCCCATGAATTATGATGTGAGAAATCCCAATCATGCCCACACGTTAACATCATTATCTCATGAGACATAAAACTTTAACCAATGTATTAAAGGGATATATAGGACCCCAACCATCACATAATGATAAAAAAACATATTTATTCCACATTAAATAAATCATATCATATAAACCCATAGAAATAAAATATATTTCATATCATTTCCAAACAATATCACATAACATGATATCATGGTAGATTGGTTGATAACACAGTTCAATCTCCCAAAATGAGTATAAAATCATTTAGAGGATGGTCATGAGAATTACTCTATATGAGGTAGATACTTTAATATTAGATAAGAAAAAATGAAGTAGAATCATACTAAGGATTTTAAAATTTTTTGTAACATGGTTTTAAAAATAAAATTTACAATTCACTTACAAAATCAATTTAAAGGAGGTGAAAAGAGAACATTGAAAAATTTAATTTTAAAAGAATTTAAAAAAAAATAAAACCTTGAAAATAAATAAATTAAAATAACATAATGTATAATGTAAGATAAAACTATATATAAGTGTAATTAAATACCTTTATTAATTCTTCTAAAACATTAACCTTTATTTTTAAAATGAAAAATTCACAGAATAATGGGAATAATATTTTCTTTGAAAACCATGGAAAATTGAATATGAAGATTTATTAAGAAAAAATATTATAAAAGCTGTAAAATAAACTATAAAACCATTATATTTTAGTTTATACTAATTTAAATGAATAATATGTTCAATTTTGTATACCATACATAATACTGATCTTAAACGAACCACGTCATACTATAGAAATAATATTATTTAAATATGACTATTATAAACTGGATGTTAGATTGGAGGGTATGAATAAAAGTAATAACATTTTGAAATATTTTTATAAAGGTTTTATATAATAAAATTAATAATAAATCATAAATTTATTATCAATTTTATAGAAATGAAGATAAAATCCCTTGAAGGAAAAAAGAGATATTTTTCCTAAAACTTTTTTATGTGCATAATGTTTTTTTATAATAATAGATTAAATTAATAAATATTAATAAATGTTTATAATGAAAATAATATATTATATATACATTAAAATTATTTAAAATTAATTTAATTTTAGTCAATAGAAAAATAATGAGAATAAAGTCGTCTAATGCTTTAAAAATACATTGTCTTCAAAAATGGTTTTACTACAGTTTTTACATAGATATTACAATTAGTATCTTAAAATTTTAGAAATTGTATAGGATAAAATGGATATAATTTTTAAATTATAATTTAAAAACAATATCAATATAATTCTTTGAGATTTTTATGAAAAGGATGATTTGTGGGTGAATAGTGAAAATACTGATTTTTGCAAATTTTTTATTTTTTTATTTAAATAAAGTAATTTAAAAGTTTCATTATAGTATGGATTTGGTTTTATATAATCATAATATATATTATTTAAAATAATACAGTTAATTATATATTAAACAAAATTATATTTTATTTTGGTATAAGTTCATTTTTAGGCTTAAAAGCACATTTTTCTAAAACCAGTTTTTTCATTGTGTTTTTTAAACTTATAATAGAAGTAATTTATACCAATTATGGAAATTGAATCATGAAAACAGATTTAATATTTTTAATTATGAGGTTAAAATTTATTATTGAGTTTAATTTTTTTTTTCAAAAATAATAATAACCATGATAAAAAGTTGTCATGATGGTAAAGGGTAAAACATGTTAATTATGGATAAAAATTTGTGATAAGGTCACAAAATCTCATATTAATTATTAATATATTATATTATTTATAACCTTATCATCCTATATTCAATAATATGGGGTTTTTGTGCCACATTCTTTTGATTAAAACCATTATATTTTTTAAGTTAAGAGTAATTACAAAATGTCACTCTTTCTCACTTATTATGTTGTCATGATATGTATATAGGTAAAAAAGATATATAAATTAATACATGTGATAAAATTTATTTATAATAAAATATTTTTATGATATTAATTTATTTTTAATCTTCAGTGATGGTATAATTACCTTGAACACTTACGCAATACTAACACATTTCTTATACAAGAAGTAGAAAAAACAATTTAACTATTTTAAAAACTTTAAAAGTAATATATTTTAGATGAATTTTGGTATTATAAGAATTTATTGGATAATTATAATGTCTAGGTGATGGTGAAATATTTTATATTAAAATTACACTATTTCATTGATGACTTTAAAGTCAAATTTTATAAATGGTACAAAAAATGACTTTAAATGGTATTTAATGCTTAAAAATTATTTTTAATTCATTATAAATTCTTAAAAATATCTTAAATAAAATTTATTGAAAATTATAGATAATATAATTAATTTTTAATTTATTTCCCACTTTTAATTATTCAAATTACTTTCATCACCCTTAAATATTGAAAATTGTGTTAGAACGGTTAAGGTTAAACATGGTTAATGAGGGGGTTAAACCCAAATATTAAGTTTAAAATGAAACTAAAACATATATAAGTTTTATTTTTTGAATTTATTTATACCTTATACTCATTATATTATAATATATGGAACTTTGGATCTATTTTACATGAGTTAGACACATAATATATATTAATATTTCAAGTATTTACAAGATTTCCACCCACCACACATATAAAAGGGAACCTCCTCTCTTCTCTTACTCACAACTATTGAGACATTTAAATTGACCAATATTTAAAAAAATACATTAAAAAAATTAATAAATATGTATTATAGGTTATTTTATCACCAAAAAACCAACCTAGAAGTCTTAAGGTGTAAGCCAAAGGAGGTTTATCAAAGAAGAGGTATAACTCTTAACTGAGTGTTTTCATGTTTATTTATTCTTTCAACTCATCTAAATATTATATAAACATGATGATATAATAACATAAATATCTTAAATACACTAAAATTCTATTATGTTGATGAAACAACCCATTTTTATTTTCTTTTCCATCTTAAGGGAAATGAAAACATCGCTCGTGCGTACGTGTGGACTACTCCCTCCATGAAGTGATGTGTATCATTTTCATTATCAACTCTTATGGATAATTAAAATGATATATAAAATGAATATATATGATATTTATGATATAATTATAATTATTTAAGTATAATATATTAATTAATTTCTTACCTTTACATCTATTGGAAAATGATAACGTCGCTCGTGTGTACGTGTGGACTACAACCTCCACAAAGAGATGTGATTCATTTATCATGTATACCTTATATATAGGGTTTTAAAAATGTTTTAATGTGAAAAAATAATAATTTTTTTATAATTAAGATTTTTTAGAATATGGAACCATGATTTCTTTGACTATAGTCAACATACTGAAGTCATTTTGGACTTATAAACTAAACATCCTCAAAATGTCCAACATGAACTTAAAAATTTTAGTATCTAAAGAAAAACTATTAATAAATTAAATGAATAGTATAATTATGATTTAATAAACAAGAAATTTTTTCTTAATCAAGTATAAAACTAATAATATTTTATTACTGAGGATGGTAGATATATACACAAAATGAGTTAGAACATGAGGTAAGATACTTTCTTTTTAAAAATATTATTTTAAAGAGTTACTTACAACTCTTTTATTTAATTTCAATGTTCATTTAAATTTTTAAATAATGTTCTTATTTATTATTCAAATATGTTTATTTTTTTTGGGAATATTTTTTACTCGCATTACAGAGGTTTAAAAATGAGTCTTTTTAACATTTTCCATATGAGTTATTTTTGTCATTCTTTACCAAAGTGTGAAAAAAATCCTTATTTAAATGATTATTGAATGAATATAGTTTCCTGATGTAATGAAAATTATTTCATTTTAATATTACTTTACATTTTTTCATGAATATTTTTAAATAAAATCTGTTTCTCAGTATTTTGTAATTTTTTAGTTTTAAAATGTTTTTCTACATAAAAGTAAATTTCTTCTCAGATAGCTAAAAGTGTTTTTTATTATGGGTTTTAATTCCTATTAAAATTATTTTTAGGGTTAAAGTGTAAGATATATGTGTTTTATGTTGTTTCAGAATGGCTATGATGAAGATAATGACACAATATGGGGGTGAATTGTGTTCTTTTAAAATCTTTTGATAGATTCAAAATGCATCTCTTTTTATACATAAATCCTTTCATTATATCTTAAAAATGAGTGATAAGTGGAAATAAATAAAGAAAATAGCACAATGATTTATAGTGGTTTAGGGCATAATGATCTCTTAGTGCACTCCACCAATGCTCTTCTCTATGATCTTGGTGATTTTCACTACTAGGACCTCTTATCCAGAGACCTCTAAACAAATGAGTGCAAGAAGTTGACGCCTTTCAATGATTTTATAGGGTCTTATGGTTCTTTTATAAGGAATAAAAAATCCATATCTTAGTAAAAGAAGTTGACACTCATCCACAACTGAGTCCTGTTAGATCAAAATTTATATGTAGATGAAAAACTATAAGAGGGGGGGGGGGGGTGAATTGTAAGTTTAAAAAACTTTCATTTTTAACCATAAGAGAATTAAGTTTAAATGAGTTTAAACTAATTCAATTCACAAAAAAACTTATGAATAAAAATTTACTATCCCTTGGGTATGATTAAAATAATATCATGATTAGGTTGATTCTGATATGTTTTCCATATGTCGCATTAAGAAATAAATCATATTCATAGTAAGAATGGTAAGTATCATAATCACAGTGGTTATCATAATCAGAGTAAAACCAAATAATGATTATATCATAAAGCATATATAATTTTACTGAGTAATCAAAGTGATCATAATCACAAAAATTACAATTATAAAGTAATAAAAAAGTATCATAATCAGATCAATTAAAATAAACAAAATAAAAAATAGAAAAATTAATATATAAATCAATTCACTTTCTATTAAAATAGCAATAGAAATGAAATAAAATTAAATGAATATAATTATTTTAACCCAAAAAGATGGGTATCCAATAACCTAGGATAAAGGTCCCTTGATTTATACTTTCAAGAAAGTTTATCTTACCCACACTAGGGTAATCCCTCGATACGATAATCAGCTTTGGTCTGTCTGCCTATCCCTAGAAGCCCTCGATCAAGAAGGTGATTTATGCCTCTGTCTTCCTAGACTCGGAAGCCCTCGATCTAAAAAATATTAACACAACTATCTTCCTATCCATGGAATCCCTCAATTGAAATCATAATGATCTACATTTCAGGATGAAAAACAAACTCTTAAAAGTTACAAGTGTATGGAAGGAGAAGTTGAAAACTTGTAAACAATTAGAGTTTTCACATGTAATAGATTTTTCAGAGCTCTCACACAGTTTCATGAAAATCCAGTAGCAATAATTAAGATCATTCAAATGACCTGGTATCTATAAGACTTTATCCCAATAGTCTTCTTGATCTTCAAGGGTCAGATTTTTTCCTAAAATATCAGTGGGACTTGGAAACCTGTCACTCTAACGGTCATGTTGAAACTAAAAGCATGAAATAATTTTTATTTGTATATAATACACGACATCATTTTGATTTAAAATAAAACCTTTCATTACGATACAAATTTTTGGGTATGATAACAATGATTCCAATGATTTCTATTATGAGAGTTAATATGATTTATATAATTATGAAAATATTATTAGTATGAATGATTGGACAGTGTGTATGATGTGAATCCTATTCAGTGTATATGATATAAATCATATTCAATCTCATTATTATAATCATGTAATGAATTATTATTGTAATTATTATGAGTACAAATTTCATCATAAGTACTTTTGAAAGTCATAGTAATAAAATATGAATTGATTTTCATAAATAAAAGTATGATAAACAATTATTTGGACATAAATGATTTTTTAATTGAGTATTTAATAATGATTTTGTGATTTCCAAAATTAATGGAATATAGAAGTCAAAAAGAGACTTTTGGATCAACAATATACCTCTTTTTGGAAAGAAAAAATCACAAGACTTAAATAGAAAATTACTTTGTAAAGTTTGAGTCCAATTTTTTTAAAGAACTTTTTATATTCAGAAGTAAACACTTATACTTACCTACCTTTGAGTTTTAAAACCATTCATAATATGATATTGAATACAACTAACTCCCCCTTAGGATAAAAAATTCCCTAAGTATCATATTATCTTTCTTTTATAAAATTTACTCCCCTTTACTAAATAATTCTCCCCCTGTATATATCATTATCCTATTTTATGAAAGTTTCCCTCCCTGTATACATAATTCTTCCCCTTTTGGATTTTCAAAAAGAAATAGGTAAAGTGTTCTAATGCCTAAAAAAGGGTTAGATAAATAAAAAAATATGAATTAATAAAGAATTTTATCATCTAGAATAAATTAAAGAACATTCATCCAAAAGACGTAGAAAAAATTCAATCGAACTGTATGTAGATGAAAAAAACTTTCATTGTTGTAAAAACAAATTCTTCAAAAATTCATTTCTTTTCCCTCATTCTCCTTCTCTAAGAGTTCTAAGACAAATACCTTCATCTTATTGAATTTCTTTCTATCATCCATGATCTTTTCAAGATATTCCTACTTAGTCCGTAGCTTGTATTCCTATTATGTAAACAATTGATCATGGTTATGATTCAATTCTTCCTGAGAGAATTTTTTCTTCAAAAATAAAAAAATTTTCTTTTTGAGCCTGAATATTTTTCTCATGATCTTTTATTGTCTTTTATTGCACTTCAAACTTATAATTAATCAAAATAATTTGATTTTTCAAATAAATAATCTCATCCTTATAAAACATAAACTTTGATACTTATAATTGAATTAAATTCAACTTATTGTTCATTTCCTTGACTTCTTCAGAGTGGGTTATATCTGGGCTTCTAAATTTTTTCACTTTTTGAGAAGTATCACTATCCAATTTGTTGAAAGAAATAGTGACCTCACTCACAAGACTTATTATATTTTCAATTAAATATTCCTATACTTTGATACTTTCATCAGTATTATGAGACCACTTAACCACTTTGTTTCAATGCTTTCTATTTCTAGTAGATATTTATTCAAACACTTTGAAATCAGCTTGAAGATTGATTATTCTTTGTCTTATAATTTTGATTAAATCCAATATTTTGTTTTGGTTATTTACAACCAAATAAATATTTTCTTAAAGACTAAGGAAATATGGAATTTTCTTATGTATTCTATTTATATCTTGAACAACATAATGATATATTTTTAATGATATTGTATTGTCAGAGTCAATATATTACTCATAATTAGAAAGCTCTCTAGAATGAGTTCCAGAAGCATAATTTTCCAAATTATAGTTATGAACTTCATCGGTCCTAGTATCTTTCTCTTTATATAAAATGTGAATGAATTTATCATCTTGAATTCCCTAAGTATCTTGATTTTAAGAATAAACTCCTGGATGTGGTAATTTTCATGATGTATCTTTTTAATATCTTACTAGTATTCTTTCAGAATGATATTTTTCTTTCTGACCAGCCTCCTTTTTATTTTCAACTTTCTCATTTTCTTCTTCTTCCTTTTTCTCTTTTTTTCCTCTCTTTCTTTATATTCACTAAGACACTGATCTATCTCTCTCATTTCACTATCTTATTTTACTTCTGATAATTATTCTTGAGAATCTTTTGGTGGAGTTGATTATTCAACAACTTTATTCTTATTCTTTCCCTTTTCTTAAATAGAGGGAGTGATTATTTCTTTTTAAATTTCTTACCTAATAAAAATTCCAGCACTCAACTTTTTAACTCTTTTAAGAAACTTATCAATATAAACAACATCGATTTTTTTCTTTTTCAGCCTCTTGTTCTTATTATTATCTTTAAGATCATCTTGAGTATGAAGTTTTTCAGTAAGGGATTCAGCAGGGCAAGACCAAAATGAGGGTCTCCTTCTTTTCTTTTGGATTTTATTTTTCTTCACTAAGCAACAACTTCATCACTGTAATTTTTTTTGCAACTTTGGTTTTAAAGCACAATCAGACTTGGATTTATTTTGTTTCTTAGAAAAAATTGACACCGATTGTTTTGGAACACCTTCAATTCCTCCAAAAACTTATTTTGAAACTTCATATTTAGTATTTTTCACAAAAAGTTTTGATTCTAAATCAAAATGAAACTTCAATATTTTTATCGTATCATCACTGATCAATGTGGCTTTTATATTCCTCGGTACTTACTAGATTGAAAGACTAGAAAATTTATAACTTTCAGAGATAAAATTACTTAGAATTTCTAGAAACATAATAAAATGATACTTGACTGCACGAGACTTTAAATTGTTGATGGTTACAAAAATATAACCCATAAAATTAAACTTTGTCATATTAACCACATAGTTAAGGATGAAAATATCTGAGATTTTTATGTTTTCTCTATCACCCCTTTCGAGGAATTAAAAGTCCTTGCATCCAAAGAGATGTAAGATGATTGTTTGATGAGATATGAGTAGTTTTACTTTTGTCCTCATGAATCTAAAAAAGATATTCGTCAACTATTTTCTTATTGAAGGTTCCTTTTTTTATTTTAGCAGCTTATGATAACATAAAAAAGGAATCATCTTCCGACGGTACACTAATAAAAATTACATATTCTTTTACTAACATACCAATATCTCTATCATACATGTGAAAAGATACTTTTAAATTGTTATCAATCTTCACAGAACTCTAAAATTGTCTAACTTCACCAATGAGAATAGAATCTTGATTGGTGTTGTGTTTTTCTAAGAAAACAGATTCCCATCCTTGAAACATGATAATTATTTTCAACAAAGAATCACACTTATCATAAAAATTTCTATTGACTAACATTTCTCTGAAGAATTTAATGGATGAGAAATATTTTAGAGAAACCAACACCGTCACTTTCTTAGACATGGGGAGAGAGGTTTCAGTTGTTTTTGACACGATTATGATGAAATATTTTGGTCATAAAAAAATTTGGACTCAACTACTTGTATAACGGAAGAGATTTAGTGCACAAGAACATAGAATCGACGTGGGATATTGTAGGGGTCCCTTTATATAGGTGAATAATATAAAACTAAAATTCGATTAAAGAGATATAATAATAGAGAAAATTGAACTCTTGGGGTTTTTATTATTTTAAAAAAATCATATTCATCATGAATCCGATAATGTTTTAAAATAAAATTAAATACCAACAAAAAAAATTGAATTTAAAAAGTGTAAGGTAATAAATCATACCTTTCAGAGTCTTAGGATAGATCTATTGGTTTTGATATTTTTTTCATAAAAAAATGAAGTAAGAAAATTTTGAGTACAAAAAATTTGAGTATGAAAATTTCTGAGTACGAAATATTTGAGTACGAGAATTTATGAGTACAAAAAATTTGGGTACAAAAATTCATGAGTAAAAAAAATTTTAGTATGAAAATATGAGTATGAAAATTTCTTAATTAAAGAAAAGAAAAAAAATTTCAATCATATGTACTCCCCCTTTGAAAAGGAGTAAATTAATGTAAGGAGATGATTTAAACAAGAATTATATATGAATAATTACTATACAATTATCATTCCTAGATTTAGTTTAATGTATTCAAATCTATCATAATGTAATGGTTTTGTAAAAATATCATCAATTTGTTCTTGCATTACGATAAATTTTAAAATTATATATTTTTTAAGTGTGTGATCCTTCAGAAATTGATGCCTAATATCTATGTGTTTTGAATGTGAGTGATGTGGAAGGTTTAACTTAAATTTATGGATCTAGTGTTATCACATTGTATTCGAGTTTTAGTAAAAATCATGCTATAATCAGTGAGTGTGTGTTGCATCCACAAAACTAGATCAAAACAATTTCCAACTGCCCACATATTCAGTTTCAGCAGTGGAAAGTGAAACTGAGTGTTGTTTCTTACAATACCAAGAAACTAATGAATCACCTAAGAAATGAAAAGTTTTGGATTAACTTTTTATATCTATTATACAACTACTAAATTTAGTATCCTAAAAACTTTTTAAATCAAAATAATTTCCAAAATAATAAAATAGTCCTAAATCCATAGTTCCCTTTAAATAACAAAAAATTATTTTCACAGCTTTTAGATTAGATTATTTTGGATTTTCTTAATAACATGCACATAAGAATACTAAAAACCTTAAGTATGGATTACTAGTTGTTAAGAATAGTAGACTTCCTATCATTTCACTAAAAGATGTTTGATTAAATAGTTTTCCAGCTTCATCAAGATCAAGTGTATTAGAAGTACCCATTGGATTAATAATACTTTTAATATTTTCATAGCCATAATTCTTAATAAGATATTTAATATACTTATGTTGAGATATATAAGTTTCTTCTGGTTTTTGAGAAATTTGAAAACCAAGAAAGAATGTTAACTCACCCATCATACTTATTTCAAACTCATATTTTATTAGATTCTAAAAATAATATGTTAAATATTGATGAGTTGATTCAAATATAATGTCAGCAACATATATTTGAACAATCAAAACACTTTTTTTCTTTCTTTATAAAAATATTTGGATCAACAGTTCCCTTGACAAAATTGTTTTGTTATAAAAATCCCATTAATCTATTACACCATGATGTAGGTGATTGTTTAAGTTGATATAAAGCTTTAGTAAGTTTCAAAACGTATTTAGGATGTTTTATATCATCAAAACCAGGAGTTTTTTAACAAAAAATTCCTCTTGAACATATCTATTAAATAAATCACACTTCATATCCATTTGAAAAATTTTGAAATTGAAGAATGCCGCAAAGGATAATAGAATACAAATAGATTCAAGTCTAGCTACCAGAGTATAGGTTTCTTCATAATCTATTTACTCTTGCTGATTATATCTTTTATAAACTAGTATTTCTTTATTTATAATTTCATTATCATCACATTTTTTTCTAATAACCCATTTTACTTCAATTACAGAGGTTTCTTTAGGTCTTTTAACCAAGGTTAAGACTTTTTTCCTTTTGAATACATTTAGTTCATTTTGCATTGATTTAATCCAATATTCATCACCTAAATCCTCATCAATAATTTTAGGTTGGAATTGAGAAAGAAATTATAGATGTTCTACTTCATTTATCAAAGAACTTATAGTCCTTACAGGTTGATTTACATGACCAATGATGTTATCACTAAGATGATTCTTAAGAAACAACTGAATTGGGTTTTGTAAAACCTGTTCATCAACATAAGGTAGAAAGTATTATAGAGTTAATACTTTATAAATAATTCATTGAGTATTATTCTTATTATAAGAGTCTTATATAAAATTTTTATAATCAGTTTTTGAAAACACTTCAGAATATGTAGGTTGAGATTTTTTAAAAACAAAAGGGTCGATTTCATCAAATTTGACATGTAATGTTTCCTCAATAGTACAAGAGCTTTTATTAAAAACTCTATATGCCTTAGAAGTAGTGGAATATCATAAGAATATATGTTCATCATATTTGGGTGCGAATTTATGTAAATTATATTTTTTATTCAAAATGAATACTTTGCATCCAAATATTTTGAAGTATGAGACGTTTGTTTTTGGCATGTCCATAACTCATAAGGTTTTTTATTAAGAAATGGTATAATTAAAACTATATTTATAGTACTTCAAGAAATAGTAACACCTTCAACCCAAAAATGTTTAGAAATTGAGTATTCACTCAACATGGTTCTTGTTATTTCCTAAAGAATTTGATATCTTCTTTCAACAAAACCATTTTTTAGGATTTCTAGGAGCTTAAAAGTTATGTGTAATGACTTTATTACTAAATAAAAGTTCAAAATCATAATTTACAAATTCTCCACCATGATCATCACAAATATTTATCAATGGAATATTTTTCTCATTTTTAACTTTGGCTAAAAAAGTTTTAAAATAACAATAAGCATCATATTTATTTTCAAGAAAATAGACTCATGTGTATCTTGTGTAATCATCAACTAAAATAAATAAATAGTACTTTAATCCAATAATTTTAGTTTGTGTAGGACCAAATATGTCCATATGCACTAACTATAAAGCATCAGTAGTTGATACATAACAAATATATTTAAAGCTTGAATTATGTTTTTTTCTATATTGAAAATTATCATAAAATTTTGAAGAATCAAATCTAAGTTTCGATAGATACTTAACAAGTATTTTCTTAGAAAATTTTCATAAGTTATTAAGGTTATAGTGTCCTAACCTTATATTCCATAACCAATATTGATCTTCCATTTCACCGAGACAAGGTAAGTCTTCGATCCTAATGTCTTTTAAGTAAGTGTGTACATATTCTCATGTTGATGGGCAGAAATAATTAATTCATCCTTGGAATTATGTACTACAAATTTATCATTCCTAAAATTTAAAATTTAAACCTGATCACATAATTTACTTATGATTATAAGGTTATGCTTTATACCTTTTAAAAATAAAATATTTTAAATTAAAGATTTTCCAAGAATAACAATATTACCTATACCAACAATCTTTCCTTGAGAATTGTATCTAAAGGTAACTCTTCTACCTTTAATTTTGATAATATTTTAAAATAATTATTTGTTACTATTAATATACTAGGAACATCCACTATCCATGTAACATGTATTATTATTTTTGGTACTTTATTTTCCTAAATACAAAAAAATTAGAATTTTAGAACGCAAAACTTCTTGGGTATGGAAATGTTTAAAAAATAAAATTTTAGGAATCCAAATTTATTTTGAAAAAGGGATGTGTGAAATCCCAATTATTGACTTTTATTTAAGGGAAAAATTTTATTCCAATGACCTCCACTTAGAAATTTAGTACAAAAGGGTGCATTTTAAAGAACAAAAAAATTGTTACTAAAAATAGGTTTTGAATGAGTAACCAAATACAGAACTATTTATATGAGGATGAAGTTGTTTATATATTTTATCAAATCCTTACTTACTAGTGGTAAAGTTTGAAAAAATTTTCTTTAAAGAAAATATTTCAGACTTTAGTTTTACAACTAAATTTTTATCCATATTAGTTTTAGTTTTATAAGTGAGATCTAGTTCTAAATAATTTTTCTTAGAAATAGATTTTTCAAAATCATTAAAAAGCTTATCCTTCTCAAAATTAAAATTTTAAAGGTTTTTAGAAATAAAATGAATTTCTAAAGTTTTCTGATCAATGTATTTTGAAAGATCTGATACTTATTTGGTCAAAACATTTATTCCAGAATTTTCTTTCTCAAGTTTCTTACATACTTTACAATTTTCATTTTCAATAAATTTAAAAAATCTAGAGACTTATTTATATGAGGGTAAAGTATTATCTTTTATTGAGGAATTTTCTTCATCAGAGGAAATATAACCTTTTTCATTAGGACAGTTTTCATTTAAAGACACATTTGTTAACGAATTAGAAGTGTTCACCTTATCCATAAAAAATTGATTTTCAAAAGGTATTATGGAATAAAGACCAATATTATTTTGTCTGTAATTTTAATTGCCTAAAGAATCATCAGAAAAATATCCTCCACTAGCACTCCATGAGTTATTAGATTTCAAGCCTTTATTTCCTTTTGTATTTTAATGTTTTTTCTAATTTCTATCAGGATGCCTTTCCTTTCTATCTTTTCTTCTGAGTTTTGGACAATCATGTCCTATATGTACATCTATTTTACATTCGTAACAAGTAACTTCAGAATCTTTCTTGTCATTTAATTCCTTATTAATCTTATTATACCAATACTAAAAATAATTTTTACCAAAAAAATTGTTCATTATTCAAGAAATATCAGCTAACTCATTCTTAGAATGTTCTGAATCACTTGAGTATAATTGGAAAACCACTTTATTTTTCTTTGATGACTTAACTATATTTTTAGGAGTTTGATATTTCATTTTATTTTAAGTATAAGTAAAAGTAAATCCAATATTATTCTTTTTAACTTTATCATTATCACTTTTAAATATATTCTTGTATTGAAAAAGTGTTCCAAAACTATCATCAAGAGTTACATTAGTAATCTTTCTTGATTTATCAAATGTTGTTCTTTTTTATTCCCCTTCATTTGGAATAATGTATATAATCTTTTACAAAAGGATCTCATCATCTAATCCTTTTTCACCGATATATTTTAAACTATTCACAATCGTCATGAAACTTTTTTGAATCTTAACAACAGGTTCTCCATAAGGGAATTTGAAATCTTGATAATCTACTATAAACACATCTCTTCTAGTTTCAACACATTTAGAAGTACCAAAATGAGTAATCTCTAGCTTCTTCTAAATACTATTGTATACTTCACAAGATAAAATATGGATATATATATTTCTGGTCATAGTACAAATTAAAGTATTCCATACCTTATAATTTAATTAATATTCATGTTTCTCTTGATTTGTAAAAGTTCTGATCTCTTTTTCCAGAATTTTCTATTCACCAGTTAGCATAACAAAATTATAAACTTTTGTGTTGATTATAGAAGTATTCATTATATCTCTTTAATATTCATAATAATTTCCATAAAAAATTGGTGGTCTGGTTGGTTTTAGATTGTCTATAAAACCAACATTGAGTCCTACCGTCTTTGAAATAATATAAAAATTCTTTTTCCACAATACATGTTAGTGTAACAAGAATTTATAATCAAAAAATTTATAAAAGAAATAAAAATAACTTAAAAAATAGAATTAAATAATCAATAAGTAAAATTAGTGGAAACCCCCTATGATACCAAATATAGGTATCAATATTATAAATACTTAGATCTAATACCAATTGTTGGATCAAAATGTATATACAAATGACATACTATATGAGGGGGGGTGGTGAATTATAAGTCTAAAAAACTTTAATTTTTATCCTTAAAAGAATTAAGTTTAAAAGAGTTCAAACTAATTCAATTCAAAAAACCTATTATTAATAAAAATGGACTAACCCTTGGGTTTGATTAAAAATATATCGTAATCAGGTTTATTCCGATATGTATTTCATAGGTCATATTAAGAAATAAATCATATTCATAGTAAGCGTAGTAAGTATCAATATCATAGTGGTTACTATAATCAGAGTAAAAAAATAATTATTCTATCATAAAGATTATAGAATCACACTTAGTACTTTTAGTGATCGTAATCACAAATATCATAATTACAAAGTAATACAAAAGTATTGTAATCAGATCAATTATGATAAACAAAATACAAAATAGAAAAATAAATATATAAAACAATTCACTTTCTATTACAATAATAATAGAAATGAAATAAAAATAAATAAATACAATTATTTTAACCCCAAGAGAAGGGTATCCAATAACCTAGGATAAAGGTACCTTGATTTATACTTTCAAGAAAGTTAGTCTTACCCAAACTAGGGTAATCCCTTGATATGATTATCAGTTTTGGTCTGCATAGCTATCCCCAAAATCCCTTGATCAAGAAGGTGATCAAAACCTCTGTCTTCCTAGCCTTGGAATCCCTCAATCTAAAAAATATTGTCAAAACTATCTTCCTATCCAAAAAATCCCTCAATCATAATCATAATTATGAGTTTCGCACGAATAAAAATATTCTCTTGAAAGTTACAAGTGTATGGAAAAAGAAGTTCACAACTTGTAAAAAATTAGAGTTTTCACATGTAGTAGATTTTGTAGAGCTCTCACACAGTGTGATGAAAATTCATCAACAACAACTGAGATCTTTCAAATTACTAGGTATTTATAGGCCTTCATCCCAATAGTCATCTTGATCTCCAATGGTCGGATTTTCTCCTGAAATATCGGAGGTACTTAAACACCGGTCACTCTAATGGTCATGTTGAAACTAAAAGCATGAAATAATTTTGATTAGTAAATAATACATTCCATCATTTTTATTTAAAAGAAAACCTTTCATTACAATATATTTTTTTGGGTACGATAACAATGAATCCGATGATTTCCATTACGAGAGTTAGTATGATTTATATCATTAACAAAATATTTTTAGTACAAAAGAATAAACAATGTTTATGATGTAAACCATATTTAATGTGTATTATATAAATCATATTTAGGCTTGTTATAATAATTATGTAATGAATTATTATTGAAATTCTTATGAGTTTTATTTTTATTGTAATTACTTATGAAAATTGTAATGATAAAATGTGAATTTTTTTTCATAAATCAAAGTATGATAAAAAATACTTTGGACATAAATGTGTTTATAATTGAGTATTTAATAAAGATTTTGTTATTTATAAAAAAACAAATAGATAAGTCAAAAATAAACTTTTTACTCAACAAGTCTGAGCTGCCGGAACTCAAATAATTCAATAGAGATTGTTTTGATTGAGAAAATAGGTTTTTATTTAGAGTTGTAGTAGCAACTGATAGATTTATTTTATCTTTTATAATTAATATCAGCTGAAAAGATAATCTTAAATTCCAAACATGATTTATTAAAATAGAGATAAATAAAATAGCATACATACGTATAAACATGTATGTATCCAAACTACATCTCTAAAAAATTATTTTTCAATCTTGTAGAAGAAGATATAACAATAATATGTAGCATAAGCAACGAAAACAATAGTGAGTCAATTAGATAGATCAAAACATGTATATCTCCAAAGTGTATCTATGAAGGTAACGAAACGTTTATTGTTTTTCAAACACACAAATCTTTATTTTCAATGTATATATCTATTTTTCATATCTTACACACTTTTTCTGATGGTGATTGTCTCAATATTTATACTTTAAGTTGAACAACACTAGGTAAAAATATATCCATAAATATCGCATAATAAATATTAAATATTTAAAATCAAAATGATTCAAGATAGTCATAACTTCCCATAAGAATTGAAAAAATTTACTCCATTGAATGAAAACCTTTGAATTAGTTATAAAGATCCTTTGAATAGATATTTACATTTTTCAAAACCATTGCACAAAACATGAATAATATCTTAAATTTAAAGTTCCATCATTGAATTTTCAATATAGTTTTCCTTCATAAAATTATAAACACCAAACATAGGGTTAAAAATGTATGGTTTTTCAAAAATATAGGCTTGATAATGTAAAATTGTTTACAAATGTAGGGTTGATAAATACTACTTTTCATTCCTCAAACATAGGGTTTCTTCAAAATGTGGGGTTTTTGATCTATAATTTTCATTCAAAACACAGGGTTTCCAAACCTTATGTTACAATTAAAAATGTTGGGTATAAACAGTGTTTACATAATTCTTTCAAACACATCTCGAATAATATAACAAATATTTCCCATAGATCAATGAATTGAATATGCTTCTAAAATAAATATTCTAATGAATATTATCTTCCCAAAATTAACATAAAAACAAATTCATTAATAACATAAATGTGGATTTTTTGAGTATCAAAACCAAAAATAAATTAACAAATTTTTTGAAATCAACACCTGCACAAAAATCTCCCAATTTTGATGATCACAAAACCCATTACTAAATTAAAAAAATTAAAAATTAAAAATAAAAAAAATTAGAAGAAAAATTTCCATAACCATAAATAAATTAAAAACAAATTTATCCCCTTTAATAAATAAAAAATAAGCACATTTCTCCCCTTAACTAAATTTCTCATAAACAAATAAATTTATCATATATTTTTCAACGAAAATTTCTCATATTTCTCCCACATAAATTTCTCCCCCTTTTTGTGCCATCAAAATGATAAAGTTCATTAAAAATATATAAATATAATTTTATTATAAAATGTATCCAATGAATTACATTGAAATTATATAGGTATTATATATATATTTTGACTTAAAATAAATTTAAATAAAATAAATAATTATTTAAATAAAAAGTCAGTTTTAAACAATAACGCAGTGTTTTTCACTATTCATAAAAAATTGAATGTTTATAGAAAAATACCAAAAATTCACCTTAAGTTAATTTTGATATTCCTAATTCAAAAATGAATTTTATTTTAATCAATTCAAAAATAGAAGTTTCATTAATTAATTTAAAATTAATTCCTGTTGTTAAAGCCAAAAAGCGGGTTTTTAAAAAGTAAAACTATCAAAAGATTGACATATGTTTATGTCATATATAATTGTGAAATTACTTATAATGACCTAAATTGTATTTAATGATAAAAATATAATCTAATTATACTTTAAAATAATTAAAATTCATATTTTAACCCTATAAATTATCTTGATTAAAAAAATTGTTTTCAATTAAAACATGGTATTTTTCACTATTCATCAGAATATGAAAGTTATCAGAAAAGTACCAAAAATTTGTCCAAACTAAATTTTTATGCCCCGCTTCTAAATAAGAATTTAATTTCATTAAATTTAATATATATAAGTTCCAAATATTGGTTTTAAAAAGGGTTCTCCATTAAAAGGTGGTAAAATTGCATTTTTTTGAAAAACACTTCTTTTATCTGAAAAAATGAATTTGTTCTTATATTATGTCTAAGAAACACATAATATGGATTTTAAAATTATATAGAGTATATAATATTCAAAATGTAGTTAATACTATTCATAACTATTTTTTGAACGGCTAGTTTGGTAAGTTGTGGTGCCCTTGAACTCAGTGTCGCATGTAGCGCAAGCTATTGAATTACTTTAATGAGATAACATACTATGAAATCTTGGGGTGTTACAAAATATATAGAAATGAATAAAATTAGGAGTGTTAGAAAAGATTATATGGTTTATCTAAACTTTCCAAACTTTGAAATTTTTCACTTAATTCAGATAGAACTCTTGACAGTTCTTCTATTCTGCTTTGAATATCTGTTGTTCTTTGATATAACAAATAATACGAACACTGTTAAACAAATAAAACTTTAAAATTATCAAGATCTATCTTAGTGAAAACTTCTATATTAAGTAACTCCATTTTACTTAGCGGTTCTAATTTAAATGATTCAATGTGTTCGTTTGAAATTGAACTTTATTTCAAATTCTGATACTCCCTTTGTAGTTCTTTATAGAACTTTCTAGACGTATTTAGGTTATCTTGAAACATCACTTTTCTTTATTCAAATTACTGACTTTGAAAAGAATATTTTTATAAGACATTTGAGATGAATAAACTTCTAATTCTTCATAACCATGAGCGTATTTATTTATTTCTGAAGATTTTTCAAATGAATCCTTAGCATACAAAACTAATTTTTCTTTAAAGAAATTAGAAGGATTACCTAGTGTTCTTCTATTAGAACTAATTTTCTATGAACTTGATGTTCTTTATCACTTCATATTGCTGTGACTAGTTTTTATAAGTCCTTAAACAATCTATTTTGAGTAATGCATACAAATAATTTAAATTTTTTTTAGAATAAAATTCTAGTGTTTTTTTAAAGAGAAAATGATACGTTTTGTTCTGACACATTGCAGATGATGCTTCACATTCTCAAGTTAAAAAATATGGAATAATCATTATATATTTTAATTTTTGAAAATTAATTTATACTTAATAATTATTTTTCTGAATTGAAAATATTTTATAAACAAATAATATTTTTAAGAACACATATTATAAATAACAAAAAAATATTAAGAAATATAATTTTTTTTAAAAAGTGCTATATTATCTATATATTAAAACAATATTTATAGATATTTGAAGATTTATCAATTCAAATATGCATTTATTTATACTAAAACTTGATTCAAATAATAAATAAGGATATATAAAATGAAATAGATATCTCTCCCATATATAAAATATTTGATGTAATAAAAAAATATATGTGAAATAGTAATACAATACTTCTTGGATTATAGATTCTAGTTATAAGAATTTTTCTTTTGATAATTAACTAATTTGATCACTCCTTTATTAAGATAGAGATTTCCATATACTAATCAGACAACCACTTCATGGTTTAACAATGCATCTCAGTGGTGTATTCCTGAAAAACATCAAATGCAAGTTCATTTTAGCACCCATATGCTTTTTGGGTCGACAATGTTAGCAATAAAATTTTTTGGTAACAAATTTTTTTATTTTGAGTATAGATTCTATTATTCAAGTTAAACAATTATTTTGAACAACAAAATTTTTTTACATAAGAAATTTGAGGTTTTCAAAAGAAACAAACATTTTTATAATGTCCAATAATACAATAATAAAAATATTTTATAGATTTGTTATTTTAACTAGGAAGAAAATAAATCCTATATAATTTTAGTCTTTTACCTTGACTTCATATTCCAAGTGTTCATTTATGAATTATAATTTTACCAATGATTTTATTTAAATATTTTTTTCCTTTTATCAACATACTAGAATATTTTTTTTAAAGTATCAAATTAAACTAATAATTTTTTAATCTTAGTTTCATGAAGACCATAAGAAATTTTGGAATAATTAGTTTTTAAATCATTAATTTATTTTGATAAACTTTATTTATATACTAAAATAGAATCATAAGATTTCCTAAGTTTTATATGATATTTTTTTAAGGATTCATATTTATCTTATAGAATAAATAAATACCTATTTAATTATTCATAAGATTTTTTTCATAATTAGAATTTTGAGAGTGAGAAGATTATACCTCATCATTGCGAGCCATAAGACATGCCATTTGTTTCTATACTCAATCTCAGAATCTATATAAGATTCATCATGTGAACTAGAAGAATCACTCTAAGTATCTTTCATCGTTTTCTTTCCCTTTATCTTATAATTGTATTTTCCTTTAAGCTTTAAGTAAAGTATAGTTAACCTTTGTATGATGTTTTACTTTTCATTCATAGTATCTATTTTCTTCAGTCCCTTTATTTCTCTTGTTGTACATTTTTTCAATCATTTTAACAAGATTTGATAAATATTTCTCTAAATATGGTTGAATTAAATCAGACGATTCATCCATAGTTATTTTGAGAGTAGCTTCTTCATATTTGATATTATTTTTAGCTTTAGCCTATATCTCAACTTCATACATCATCAATGCACCAATAAGTTCTTTCATTGCTATGTTTTTTACTAGTGTAGGTTGATGTATTTTTACAGATATTACATTCTATGTATAGGGTAAAACTCTTACTAAGTTTAATGCTAGTTTTGATTGTGAAATTATATATCCAAAAGAAAAAACATTATTAAATTTTTTTTCAATATCACATTCATTTCAGGGATAGATTCATCTTCCCAAATTTTGAGAGTTTAAAACTCTATATTTAAAGTAGTGTACCTTAATTTTATGAAATTTTAAGTTCCTTCATAGGAAATAGAGATAGTTTACCACATATCATATACATTATAACAATGAGAAACTCAATTAAACTCATCAGTTCCTAAACCATATACAATAACATGATTTTATTTTGAATTGAGATTATATTATTTTTCATGATCATCATCTCAGTTTTCCAAATATTCCTTAGGAATATCATAAGGCTTGAAAACCATTAAATAAAATATTATTCTAATATTTTTTAAATAAAAAATAATGTGAGATTTCCAGCATCCAAAATTATCATTATTAAATTAAGGAGTAGAGACCATCAACATACCTTCTTTAAGATCAACCATTTTGAGATTTTTCTTCGTACGAATATTTAACTCAAGCTTGTTAAAGCTTTTTATATAGAAAAAGGGAAAAAGAAACTTTTTATACAAAATAATTCACTTCTTCTAATATATATTTTGGTTATAGAGTATAATTATATAATCCAACCCTATGATACAATTTGTGGGTATCAGAATAGAAACTAAAATACTCAAGGATTTGTAATAAGAGAATATGTCAATAGATCCAAGCCTTTGATACCATTTTTTGTGTCAGAATGGCTATGATGAAGATAAAGAAACAAGAGGGGGTGAATTATGTTCATTTAAAACCTTTTGATAGATTCAAAACACCTCTCTTGTTATGCAACATTCCTTTCCTTATCTCTTGAAGACAAGTGAGAAGAAGAAATAAATATGGAAATGAACACATAGATGTATAGTGGTTTAGGGAATAAATATCACTTAGTCCACTCCACCAATGCTTTACTACATGAGATTTGTAATTTTCACTAGTAGTTACTCTTATTAAGAGTCCACTAAACAAAAAATTGTAGGTAGTTGGAACCTTATAAGGCTTTTATGGGGCCTTCTAGTTCTTTTACATGGAACTGAAAATCCACATCATAGTATAGGAAGATGACACTCAACCAAGAAGAAGTTTGATCATTAGAAACTCCAATAAATAAAAATATATTTATTTTATTGATAAAAAAGTTTTTATTTATAGTTATAGTAGCAACTGATAGATGTATTTGATCTTAAATAATATATACCGACAACAAAGATAATCTTCAATGTCACTCATGCTTTCTTTAAACAATGATAGTGAAAACACCAGGAAGATGTATAAACATATGTATCCAAAGTTTATCTATGAAAAATTATTTTTCAGTCTTATATAAGAAGATATAACAATAATATGTAGTAAAATCATCAACAAAAAAAATGATTCAATCAGATAAATCAAAACATGTATGTCTTCAATGTGTAGTTCTGAAGGTAATGACACATTTTTTTTTATTTCAAACACACAAATCTTCCCTTTCAATGTGTGTATATATATATTGTGTATATATCACACACATTTTCCAATGATGATTTTCTCAAAAATTTATACTTTCGGTCAAACAACTCTAGGTCAAACCATCTCCGGAAAATTTTCATAATAAATTATGAATATTTTAATTCAAAATCATTCAAGGGAGTTGTAATATCTCATAAAAATAGAAAAAATTTAGTCTATTGAATATGGGCCATTGAATTAGCCATAAATATCATTTGAATATATATTTAATTATAGATAATCTGTTATATAAAACATGAATAATATCTTGAATTTAAAACTCCATCGTTGAATATTCAAACATAGTGTTCCTTCATAAAATGACAAACTCCAAATGTAGGGCTGACAACGTATAGCTGTTCAAAAATGTAGGGTTTATAAAATACGATTGTTCATAAATGTATTGTTGATAAAAAATACTTTTTATTCCATAAATGTATGGTTTATTCCATATATGGTATTATTGATTCATAATTTTCATTCCAAACATAGGGTTTCCAAACCTTATGTTACGCTTAGAAACATAGGGTATGAATAGTGTTTCCAGATTTTTTTCAAAACACGTCCATAAAAATTTAAAAAATATTTATAATGGATAAATTAATTGAATATAATTATAGAATAAATATTGTAATGAATATTATCTTCCTGAAATTCAATTAAAAACAACTTCATTAGTAATATAAATGTGGGTGTTTGTGAGCATCAAAACCCAAACAAAATAATGAAATTATTGAATCAACACATGATCAAAATTTTATTCATGATATCTTTCTTGGACATTGTATATGAATGATAGGTGATCTTGATATATCTTTAGTGATTGGTGATCCCTCTATATCTCTCTAATTCACTGGGTAAAGTAATGAAATTTACCAGTGATAGGTTACTCCTAAGAGATGTGGGAATTATCTAGTCAAGTGATCCCATTTAAGGGTTCTTATAAGGGTGAATGTAAGTATAATATCCCATGGTAATTATATGATATTATTAAAATGATTTATGGATTTTTTTTTTGGATTTTTAAAGGTAATCAAATGATCACATATTTTTAAGGAATGTTTATGACCTTTCAAAAAAGGGTGAATGGATTTTTTTTCTAGTAAAGGTATCCATAAGTTTTAATATTTTTTAATAAAATATTATAATTATTAATTTTCATTTATGATTACATATGAAATATTTCATAAAATATATTAAGTAATTAAGTTATTTTCATGTAAAATTAAACAAATATTTATGCTCAAATATTTATTATAAAAAGAAAAACTTTATTATGTTTTCTTAGGTTTACAAATGGTATAATGGGTTTCTTTGATATTATGACCCTTACTATTATTTGTTTCATCATCCAACATTATTAAATATTTTTCATAGGGATTAAGGATGAGTAGGTATGTTAATAAATTAATAGTTACAATTATGGTTATTACCTTGAATGAAGAAAGTGTGTCTTTATAAATAACATGTTTTGTGGAAAAATGGATATTATATAGAAATATTAAATTTATAATGTAATCAATTTCATAATTATATAAAACTATGAACCTAAAAAGGTATTTGGGATATAGGTGATGAAATACACACCATAAATCATGTAATTTATGGGAAGGTTATGCACAAGCTATCATAGTTGTCATTAGAGTAGGGGTTTAGATAATTTTAGATGTTAGAAAGTTATAATTGCGTAATTAAGAGTTTTAGATACCATAATGGGTTTATAACTCTATGTATTATCATAATTTTAAAGTCATAAATAACTCTTTTTAGATTTTAAGTGAAGTTAGTACTTTAGGATACATTTATTGAGTTTTAATTAATGTTTGATGTATATGTAAACCTTAAGTGTAACTTATGTTACAGTGAAAAGGTTATTTTAGGAAGAGTGATTTTATATTTTTTGGACATAAGTTGAAAGGCATTGATATCCTTTAGGGTTAAGATGATATTTGATGTTAAGGTGATTATGTTTAATTTGGATAAAGGTTTATTACATTTTAGAAAAATATGTTTTATCATTTAGATAACCATGATATTGAAATATGATTTGGTGAATAAGTGATTGATGTTATTCTTGAAGAAGTTCAAAATATTTGGAACATTAAATAATTAAGGTAAATTAAATTTGAGGAACAAATATTGGGTTAATTTATGGAAACATATATAATATTATTATGGAAAGTATTAGCATATTTTGGAGATTATATTATTAGAGCATGTATATTTTGGTACATGAATTTATGAGTGATTAATGCTATTTGGAGATAAATTATATGTTTAACTAGGAAGAATATGTGATAAAATATTTATGATTTTTGGTTTTCAAACATGATCATGCATATTTTAAATATATTTAAGGTTAATTATTTATGGAATTTTTTAATATTGAACTTTGGGTGTTATTTTTGATGTTTTTGTATGTTCTTGCATGCATTTTTGTTTTTTTGATTACATGTTGTTGATTTATGTTTTATTACAAACCCTCTTATAATTTTATATTAATAATAATTTTATGTAAATCTATTTTACTAGATTACTGTAGTTTTATTATATCTTGAGTTATAGTGATTTTAATTTTACTATTCTAATTTCTTATGAAATATAAGAAGTTTATATAAATTTTATTCAATTAAGATGAAGTCTAATTCAATATCTATAATGTTCTCATTTTTTGTTCGAACTTACTATATTATTTTGGTTTTACATTATTTTTTAGTTGATGGTGTTTTAATGTTTTATTTAGTTATTCTTTTATAACTTCTGTTATATAAACCAGATACTCCCAAAAATTGTTCTGTTGGATAGAAAATAGATTTATTTACATTTAAATAATCTGAATATAAGTCTTATTTTTTTATTTCAATTCTCTAAAAATTGATATAATTTTATGAAACAATTATGGATATTTGGAATTTCAAGAATTAAAAATCTTTTTTATTTAAATGATAACCTTTTTCTATATACATAAAAATAAAACGATGCTTAATGCATTGGAAATATAATAATATTTTATATATTTCATTAAATTTCATAAAAATCTTAAAAAATATACTTATATTTCTTAAAAATTGATGAATATCTACAACATTACATTCATTTTTTTCTACAACTTTTATTCATTGTATTTTACTATTTTTTTGATGATATATCTTGATATACATGTCAGATTGAAGTTATATTTGAACCATTGGAAATATATCTAAATTATCTACATTTAATTTAACTGGAGAAATATTCTTATATGATTTTTAGAAGGTCTAATAATTCATCAAATTTTATATTGTCACACTTTTCATAAAATGATGTACTTTTCCTCTTCTCCTACCTATGGCTGCTACCTCCATGCATGGAACAAACTCTTCATACCATCATCCATTTCTTCTAGTAAAGAAATGGAGGCTACTCATCCTTCATCTTCATAATGTTTGTTCTATGTATTTCCATACCTATGTTTATAGAAATGGTTTTCCAAGTCCAACACCAACTTTATATTTTCATGGAATCTCTTCAATGTCTCTCTTCAATGATGACAAGAGTCTAGCATGGTAGCACCGCACTAGTGCTTGATGGTAGTAGTGCCTCATATTGATATTATCTCCCTAAAAATTGAGTGATGGTAGATCCCTCCAAACAGAGTGACAATATCACCACTCCATTTCTTCTTCATGGTAGATAAACCAATCAATGATAGCTCAATATAGCACTCTCCATTCTCATGGTAGTTCTTCTCCACTTAATCAATGGTAGTTCTTCATCAAGTGGAAGAATCACTACTTTATTACCCTTGGTTTATAGAATGTAACCCTTAATTGATTATTTTTATGGTTATAAAGTGTAAGGGTGATAGTTGGGATATTTGGGAGAACTTTGGAAGTTTTTTTGGGGCTAAAGGTAAGTCACAGGGGCGACGCACGATTTGACTAACCATACACCCAAACAGTGTGTAGGGGTCCTCTTGAGGTAGTAGATCTAACAAGTTTGGAGCATGGTTTGGGAGACCATGCAAGGGGAAGCTGTTCGAGCAGGGTATACCACATGGTTAGCACACGATTTTCCTAACCGTGTGGTCAAATTGTGCACGGAATCAGATTGAGATCATTAAAAATAGGACCTCACTCATTTTTTCCATAACTCCCTAATTTTTGACCCAAACTAGCCTTAAATCAGGATTTTTCTTCTCCTAAGGCCAAATATGGTTCTCCCATCTATCCAAAGGTGATCTTAAGCCTTCCCTTGGTGAATTGAAGCTAGATTCTTGAGGTAATTGATCGTTCTTCTTTGTTCTTGATCGGTTTCTTAGATCTACTTAGATCTACTTATCCTCTTCTCTTGATTTCTTAGATATACACCCTTTATGGGTAGATTTATGAGTTTTGATGCCAAATATGATGATATTTGGTCTTGATATTTCTTTGAAAAGAGATCTAAGGTGGGTTCTTGGAGAATCGACCCGGTTTTCTTGTGCGTTCTTTGTTCGATGTGGTTTTTGCCAAAAACTTCGAGGTAGGAGAATTATTTCATGAATCCACTTAGCAGAACTGATTGTAATGATTTAAAATTGAATGTGTGGTGTTTAATTTATTGTGATTTGTTTGTTGAACACTTTTTGGGAACCTTTTTGAGTGATGGTTGTGAAATCTGGAAAGGTGTTTGAGTAAAGTGCTTTTTCTCTTGGTTTTAAAATACGGATTTAAAAAAAGGGATTTTATAGATTATTGGAACATAAATTTGATTGGATGTTTTCAATAAAAGAGAAGGTTTTATTTAAATTAAATGTTTCTTTGAAATTGGTTGTTATTTGGTTTTCAATAAAGATCATTTTTATTTGTGTGGTTTGTTTTGGAAATGGAAATATTTGGAATAAATGGTGTTGGTGTGTGTTCATGCTTAATGAGCCCTTAATAAGGGCTGAGTACCATTGGGGTAAATGGGATGTAACCCTGGATTGGGGGCGTGTTTCATTAGGACACAAGGTAATTTGTGAAAGTGCCCAGTCAGAGTAATGTATCATTAAGAGGGGGAGGGGGTGAATCGGTGATACTATTTTTCTTTTATGTTTCTTTTCAATTGAAACAACATTCGCCTCCTGTTAGAGATTTCAATTCCATGCTGAAAACAATGTCAACACACATCCATAGAAACACAAAGATTTACAAGGTTCACTATTCAATAATAATACCTACTTCATTGGTATGGTTTGGAAATGATCCAATACCATACATTTCAATAAGAAAAAAAATCCTTGGATTACAAAAATTAGGATATACCCTTACACTCGTGTAGCACTATGAAACAATCCCTCTAGTGTGTGTGCACCCTCTTAGAACAATAGAGTAATACAATTTGTTTTGTAACAAATCATGTTACCTGTGCTTATTTTCAATTCAAAAAATGTATTAAATTGCAATACAATTCATCAATTCTTTATCCAGAAGAAAGGTAAGAACCTCAAAGGACTTTGATAAAGAAATCATCCCAAATTCCAAGTTCAATTTTCCCAGTTACATTATCTAAGTATGATTCTTCCAATAAAATTCTTCAAGTATGATTTTCTAATAGAATACAATATATTAGAATCATTGCCACTTCACCGGCCGAACAGAATCGACACGACTGCACTAGCCGAACAGAATCGACACAACTTTACAAGCTGACTACAATTAGCACCACCTCAACACATGAGATCGATAAAGATGCTCAGTACGATCCTTCCTCATCCTGAGAAGTCCAATATAGAAACACCCAGTATGAAAAACTTGAAATCGATTAATTCATCATGATATCAAACCTAACTGAATACAATCCCCATCAAAATGTATTCAATATAAAACAAAAAATGGTATCACTTTCTCTCACTGAAAACTTGGAGCTTCTCTCTCTTCTCTAAATCACACAAGTACAATGTACTTCACGCCTTTTATAGGTGACCCAAAATATGTTTAGGTGGGAATCCCAAAACAATTTCCCGCTCACTTAAATTCACCCAAATCTGAAATTCTCCTAAAATATCAGAGCAATTATGAATTCGTCAATTCTTATCGATTATTCTTTAATATTATACAATATTGATCTCTTCTTTTCCAGACTCCCATTTCAAATGTCAATACTGTTAAACTTGATGAGAAATACATGGGTTTGAATCTAATTCTCACATGCTGATTTCTTCAAAACAATACTTGATTCCATTCTAATTGAATGTGTTTGAAGAAATTCACTTCTCCACTTGAGACACAATCATTATTTTAAAATAAAGTCCCCCCCTTGATAATTAATTTATCAATATTCACTTTATTTTCTCTTATCTTGAGCCTCATGAGAAAACACACTTCATTCACCAACATGTTATTGTATCATGACTAACTTCATGAATTTGAATTCATTGAGGATCAGCTTTAGCATCACCTGATTTCAACTGGAAAATATTATAACTTTCCATTCATTCATGATTATTTCTTTTTCATCTCAATCCAAGCATGATATTTTCTTAATACAAATGTTCTAGATACTATTATCCTGAATACAATCATAGCTAGTTACGTTCACTGGATACGACCGTTGATCATTTCTTATTATGATTATTCTGGATATGATCATCCTGGTTACGATTGCTAGACATGACCAAATACAATATAAAGAAAAATATCTGTTTGGATACGATTCAATACAATCTAATAAAGATGATCTACCCATATACGATACAAAAAAATCTAAATATGATTCATTCTCAATCGACACCATCTCATTCATTTTCATCTACATGAATATGATTGTTTTTAAAAACAATTGGTGTGTCATCTTCTATCGACATCACCCTTTTCAATTGGCTTTACCTATTCAATCGACATCACTTTTCAGATCGGCATCACCATTTTCAATTTACTTTACCTATTTAATCGAAATTTGTTTTCACTTCCACTCAGTATCCAATTGTTTTTAAAGACAATCAATACAATCTGGATACGATTGTTTTTTAAAAAACAATAGGCACCACTTCTTTCTTTTCTAATTGTTTTGAAAAACAATAGGCACCGCTACTTTATTTTCTGATTTTTTTTTGAAAAAACAATGTGAATACAATTATTTTTCCATTGGAAACATCTCTTTCACTCCCCCTTTCCTCTATCAAGATTCCATCACAAGTTCTCACATTAAATCATGATTTATATGAAATAAAAACCAAAAAAGCATTTTCATAATTAACATGGGTCTAATTATTTTCAAAGAAAACCCAAAACATTTGTTTCCACAATACAAAGTGAAGTGATTTCCTTTCTTCAAAACATACCTTGACAAAAAATTCAACACTTGAAACCTTCATCACTATGATCATCAGCTTGGTCCCAACAGTATCCCCCTTTTGATTTTGTTTTAAACCAAGATTTATAAATCAATGAACTTTTTAAACTCACGCATTGAATTACATATCAACAATTATAATCCTACGTGAGCTAACTCATTGTAGAAAACAAAAATCATTAATAGAAAAACCATGCTATCCAAAATAGTGTTCACGACCACCTCTTTAATTTCTTCATTCTTCCAGGGAAAAAATTTAATTTCTTTTATTATAACCACTCCAACAAATAGTTAGAATAGTTCACACACTAAACAATGCTGAATTAAAAGCTTACCTTCAACTCCCTCTTTTTTGCAATAAATTTATGAAACAAAAAAATTATCCCCCTTGAAAAAAAATCCGAAGGTAAGATGAGAGAGGGGATAGATACACATACCCCAATATTGAAGAAAAATAGGTTGGACACCCATGTTCAACCTCATTTTTGAGAATGATTCCTTCGACAAATGTTTTGTGAAGATATCAACAACTTGTTCTGATATTGAAACATAATCTAGATTCAATTCATTCTTCTTCACATGCTCTTTGATGAAATGATATTTGATATCAATATGTTTTGAACTATAATGTTGTAATGGATTTATGGTGAGATTGATTGTACATTGATTATCACAACCCAAGAGAAAGGGTAACTTCACTTCAACAAGTAAGTCTTCCAATTGTGTTTTCATCCACATAAGTTGAGTAGTATCTTGAGTAGCAGCAACATACTCAGCTTCAGCCGTACTGAGAGTTACTGAGTTTTGTTTCTTTGAATGCCAACTAACATAATTCTTTCCCAAAAATAATACACCACAAGATGTAGATCTTATATCATCAATATTTACTACCCAATTTTAATCAGAATACCTAAATAATTTAATAATATTTGAGCTGTAATACCTGATTCCAAATTCCATTGTGCCTATGATGTATTTAAGAATTATTTTTCCAGCAATAATATGTGATTATCTAGGAGAACTCTAAAATCATGCACATAAGGTAACAACATAAACAATGTCGGGTCTTGAGGCAGTAAAATACAATAGACTTATAATTATCTTCTGATACTCTTTTTGGTCAACTTCTTTTCCTTATCCATCTTTACTCAGCTTTATTCCCACTAAAATGGGTGTGGAAACATGTTTTGAATTTTCCATGCCAAAACTCTTGAGAATTTATTTTTCATACTTTTCTTGGGAGAGAAAAATTTATTCTTTATTTTGTTGGATTTGTAACCCAATAAAGTATTTTATTTCTCCCAACATGGAAATTTCAAATACATTATTAATTTATGTAGAAAATATTTTATAGCTTCCTTCATCATTCTCATTAAAGATAATACCATCGATATAAATTATTATAATGAGGGAGTACTCTTGACTTTCTCTGATGTAAAAATTTATATCCACTCTTCCTTTGTTAAAATTCATCTTTCTTAACCTTGTATCCAATTTGGAATACCATGCCCTCAGATCTTGTTTTAGGCCATACAAATCACTTTTCAATCTGCACATATAACCTTTATCTTTTCCAATAACAAAGTCACAAGTTTGTTCAATATAAACCTCTTCTTCAAGATCACCATTTAGGAATGAAAATTTAACATCCATTTGAAAGATCTTGTAGCCTCGTTTTGCAGCAATAAAAAGAAATATTTAGATTGTTTCAAGTCTTTCCACTGGAGAAAAGGTTTCATCAAAATCAATACCCTCAATCTATGAATACCCTTTTCAAACCAATATTGATTTTTTTCTTATAATTTCACCTTCTTCATTCAGCTTGTTTCGAAAAAACACATTTTTTTCTAATGATGTTTTTGTTTTTAGAATTGGGTATGAGTTCCCATGTATTATTATTTTCAATATGATCCAATTATTCATTAATGGATTGAACCCATTCAGGATACTCAAAATATTATTTCACATAATTTGGTTCCACCTTTGAATACAAAGAAGTATGTGTAATGTAATTAGTTGTTATTCTTATTTGAACCTTCTGATGTTAATCACCAATTATATTCTATACTTACAAATGTTTCTTTATCCTTGGATACAATTTTCGATTGTCTTCATCACTTGAAATAGATGATTCTGATTCTTCTTCTTGAGAACAAATACACTTGTTTGTATCCTTATTAGAATTGTTTTCTTCAACTTTCTCAACTTCATTGTTTGCCTGAACATGTTTCTCTTTCTAAGATACTTCAATCACATTCACATCAACTGAATCAACAATTATTTTTTTCTTTTTTGTAGCATCTATATCCTCTTGCTTCTAGTGAGTAACTGATAAAGATTCCATCCTTACCTATTTTCTCAAACTTACCATAGTTTCCCAACTTTATTATTTATAATAAAAGGACACCTAAAAGCTCTAAAGTAATTAAAACTTAGATTTTTTCCATAAAGAATTCATAGGGAGTCATACCTGATTGAGGCATGTAGCAATAATGGTTCTGAATATAAATAGTAGTACACATGGATTGCCTCCAAAAGTAATGAGAAAGAACATGCTCAAGTAACATGGTTCTACCCATTTCCATCAGGATTCTATTATTTCATACAACAACCTCATTTTTTTGGGGAGTGTATGGAGAGATATATTTATGATGAATTCCATGTTTCTCAAGATATTTTTCAATCTCTTCACTTATATATTCACCAACATTATCAGTTCTCAACTTCTTCACAAAATACTCACATTCTTTCTCATCTTTTCTTCTGAAACTTTTAAACATTTTCAAAGCATCCGATTTGTGTTTCATGTACATGACACATGTAATGCAAGTGAAATAATAAATGAAAGTAATAAATTAATTATCTCTATGTGTTTATTTTTTGATCATTTCATCATATATATTAGAATGAATCAACTCTAGGGGTTGTTTTGAACAAATATCAACTTTCTTATGTACAACATTTGTAATCTTTCCTTTATGGAAAATAGTGCAACACCAATCTATACTTCTTGGAAAATCAAGAATGTCTCGAACACTGTCTCTTTTAGATAACTTTCACATGTTTCTTTGACACATATGTCCAAGCCTTTAATTTCATAATTGATTCTCTTCCACCATACTTATATAACAAGAGTTTTGTGAATCACCAACCTAAAACAAGTTTCCTTTCATATGTTAACCTCTTGTAACAATCTTTCCATCTTCATCACTCTTTACAATAAATAAATATTTCTTGAAGATAAATTTGTTACCCTCATCACACAATTGTGAAACACTTAGAAAATTGTGTTTCATCCAATCAACATACAATTTTTTAGATTTCATCTTTTCTTTTCAAATGATGGTTGACCCAACACCATTTATTATCAATGATTCATCATTTCAAAATGTCACCGTGACTTATTTAAAATATTTCACATCCTTAAAAAATTTCAAGTCTCCTGTTATGTGAGAATAACACCCACTATCAAGTATCTAGGGTCGTTCTCCTTTCATGGATTTTAATTCAGTTTCAACAACAAGCACCTTTTCTCCATTCTTTTCATTCTTAACCTCCAGCTTTTGAGAATTGAGAATCTTTTGTTGATCTGGTAACAAAACAAGACATCTGTTTGAAAGGTGTCCAGGTTGTTCACATATTTCACAAATAGTTTCCAAGGGTTGGAACCTATTTTTAGTCTTCACTTCATTCTTTTCAGATTTCTTCAAGACAACCTTCTCATTTTTCTTTCTTTTAGGAGATTGACTCCTACTCAATCTCTTCCTTTCATAACATGTGGGATAACAGTAATGTTGTTGATTAAACCAACAAATACTTGTTGTGTGCTCAAATACCCTACAATACCAGTAATACCCACAGAAAGAGTATTTTCTTCTAAAACCTCCATACTGATCAGAATTGTAAATGTGTTTCTCAGCCAAACTTTTTCTCTTTATTTTTCCGATTCACCAACCTTTCTATTATAAATCAGATTCTTTATTTTATTTTCTGAATTATCAAAACCATAAGAATTAGAAACATTTCCAGATTCATAATGTTTCAAAACATCCCAACCATGTTGGTCTTGGATAAATACATAACATTCCCAGCTTTCTTCATTTCAAAAACGATTCCATTCTTATTCTCACTCTTTAAAGGTATTTTTGTTGAAACTTCTCATGTTTCTCATTACGATAACATTCAACAACTTCAATGATAGAGTTTTGAAAACATAGACTTTTCTTTTCATCTTTAGAGAGTTTTTTTGGATAAGTTTCAACTCTTCTTCTTTTACTTTCAACTTCACCTCTAAATGCTCATTACGATTATTTTCAACTTCAAGAGATTTATTCAAATCATCAATATATTTAATCATATTTTATTTTTCACCAGAAAAACATTATTGGTTGCTTGAGCATTCATCTTCCATATTTTTTTTCTTTTCAAGCCTTCTGATCTTTCTCAGACAATTTTTCAACTCTTCTTTCATATGCATTTCAAGTTGAGTTTGTTCTAACTCAGAACTACTACTTATGAACTCTTCATAATTCACTGTTGCAATGAAAGTATTTTCATTACCATACTCAATGAATTTTTTGAATTCAACATCACTCTCTTCTTCATCATCATCTTTGGACAAGAAAATTATTCTTTTTGATTTGAAGAATTTATTTTCTTTTCTTTTTTCTCCCTTTTTCATCCATGATCTCTTTATATTTCTTTCTTCAATATCACTATAATATTTTTTCTTTCTTCGAGGAAAATTAGCCGCAAAGTGACCAAAACATCCACATTCAAGAAATTTCAAGGCAAGTTTCCCTTTGTATTTACATGTACCTTTTTTCACATTGTTAGAAAACAAGGACTGGATTTCATTGAGATTTTTACATACCTCATATTTAGAGTCAGAATCACCAACTTTATCATCAATAAAAATATTCTTTGACTTTTCTTTCTTCATAGACTTGAAAGATATTTCTTTATCAACCTTTGTTTTGTTATTCATAACATTCTCTCTTCTCATTTCATAGGTGATAAGAGTACTATGAAAATCATCAAGAGATAATGTTTTAAGATCTTTGTCTTCCAATGAATAAACCTTTGCATTGAATTTTTCAGGAAAGATTCTCAAGATCTTTTCAACAATTTTAGAGTATTTCAGATTTTCACCAATAAATCGGATAGTACTCACAATGTAATTCACCTTGGTAAATAATTACCTAATAGATCCATGCTCACCAATATTCAAATCTTCATACTTCAATCTCTATATTTGTAACATTGCCTTCTTCATTTTTTTATTTCCTTCATATATGTTTTTCATCTTATCCCATATAACTTTAGCTGTGGCAACACCTTTCACTCTCAAGAATTCACTTTTAGAAAGTGATGATAATTAGAATTATTGTCCCTTTCATCATTCTCAAGAAACTTCTTATCAACAGGTGTAAGTGGATCACTATTATCAATGGAAGAAAATCCAATTTTTGCAGCTTCAAGAACATCATAACTAATTGACATAAGATATGGAAACATTATATCTTTCCATATATGATAGTTCTTTCCATCAAATACCAGAATAACTTTACAATTTACATAGTTCACGTTCTCCATCAGCAAAGAATAACGAAGGTAACCTTACCTTTGATACCAATTGAAAGTTCCCTGTTGGAGTAATGTATCACTGAGAGGGGGAGGGGATGAATTAGTGATACTCTTTTTCTTTTATGTTTCTTTTCAATTGAAACAATATTCACCTCCTCTTAAATATTTCAATTCCCTACTGAAAACAATCTCAACACACATCCATAGAAACAACAAGATTTACAATGTTCACTATTCAATAAGAATATCTACATCCTTGGTATGGTTTGGAAAAGATCCAATACCATACAATCCACTAATAAAACAATCCTTGGATTACAATGAGTATGATATACCCTTACACTCATGTAGCACTGTGAAATAATACCTCTAATTCATGTGCACCCTGTTAGCACAATAGGGTAATACAATTAGTTTTGTAACAACTCAAGTTACCTATGATTATTTTCAATTCAACAAATGTATTCAATTGCAATACAATTCATCAATTACTTACCTAGAAGAAAAGTAAGAACCTCAAAGGATATTGATAATGAAATCAGCCCAAATTCCAAGTTCGATTTTCTAGTCTGATTCTCTGAGTATGATTCTTCAAATATAATTATTCAAGTACAATTTTTTATAGAATGTAATAGATTAGAATGGGACCCACTTGACCGGCCTAACAAAATCAGCATGACTACACCAGCCGAAAAGAATCAGCACCACTTCAAAACTTGAGACCAATAAAGATTCTCAGTACGATCCTTCCTCAGCCTGAGAATTCCAACATGGAAATACCCAATATAGAAAACTCAAAACTTATTAATTTATCCTGATATAAAACTCAGCCAAATACAATCCCTATCAAAATTTATTCAATACAAAACAGAAATAGTATCACTTTCTCTCACTAAAAACTCAGAGCTTCTCTCTCTTCTCCAAATCACACAAGTACAATGTACTTCACACCTTTTATAGGTGACCCAAAACATGTTTAGGTGGGAATCCTAAAAAACTTTCCCGCTCACTTAAATTCACCCAAATATGAATTTCTTCTGAAATCTCAGAGCAATTATGACTTTTTCAACGCTTTTCGATTCTTCTCAAATATTATACATTCTTCATATATTCTTTTCCAAAATCCCATTTCAAATGTCAATACTATTACAATTGATGAGAAATACATGGGTTTGAATCCAATTCTCTCATATCGATTTCTTTAAAACAAAACTTGATTCCATTCCAATTGAATGTGTTTGAAGAAATGCACTAATCCACTTGAGATAAAATCATTATTTTAAAATAAAGGTCCCCCCTTGAAAATTCATTTATCAATCTACACTTTCTTTTCTCTTCTCTTGATCCACATGAGAAAACACACTTCATTCACCAACATGTTATGGTACCATAACTACCTTCATGACTTTTAATTCATTGAGGATCATATTTATCATCACCTAATTTCAATTGGAAAGTATTATAACTTTCCATTAATTCCTGAATCTTTCTTTTTCATCTCAATCCAAGAATGATCTTTTCTGAATAGAAATGGTCTGGATACTATTATCCTAAATACGATCATATCTGGTTACGTTTCATAGATACGATCATTGATCATTTTTGGTTATGATTATTTTGGATACGATCATCCTAGTTATGATTGATGGACATGATCAAATACAATCTAAAGACAAAGATACGTCTGGATACTATACAATACAATCTGATAAAGATGATCTTCCCAGAAATGGTACAAAAAAATATGAATATGATTCATTCTCAGTAGACACCATATCATTCCTTCTCTTCTACTAGAATACGATTGTTTTGAAAAACAATTAGTGTCTCATCTTCCATCAGCATCACCCTTTTTAATTGGATTCACCTATTCAATTGACAATACTTTTCACATCGACATCAAACTTTTCAATTGGCTTTACCTATTCAATCAACATCACTATTCACATTGGCATCAGCATTTTCAATCGTATTTACCTATTCAATCAACATCACTTTTCACTTCTAATCAGTATCCAATTGTTTTAAAGGAAAATTGATAAAATATGGATATGATTGTTTTTTGAAAAACATTATCCACCGCTAATTTATTTTCTGATTTTTTTTGAAAAACAATAGGCACCATTGCTTTATTTTATGATTTTTTTTCGAAAAACAATCCGCATACAATTATTTTTTACATTAGCATCATCTATTTCACTCCCCCTATCTTCTATCAAGCTTACATCCTATGTTCCCACATCAACTCATGATTTATATGAAATAAAAACCATCAAATCATCATCACAATTAACATGGGTCTGATTCTTAAAAAAAAACTAAAAAAATTGTTTCCAAAAATCAAAGTGAAGTGATTTCCTTTATTTAAAACATACCTTTTCAACAAAAGACAACACTTGAAACCTTCATCACCTTGATTATCAAATTAGTCCCAACAATTGTATGAGAGACTAGTCATGAGTATGTAATTGGAAAATGAAGCATGCATGTGTGGGTGTGTTGTGAACTATGGGATGGGTATGCCAAATGATAAGAAGAATTAGTTTTAATATTTGATTAGTTATTTTATGGAAAAATAACTTTCTGGAAATTAGTTTCATTTAGTTTTGTTTTCACTTGGTTGGAAATGGTTTTTTGAACTTGTTTATATTTGGTTATAAACTATTTTAGTAAATTGTTTTATATAAACTATTTTATATAAATGTGTCTAATTTTCTATCATAGTGGAATGAGTAAGGAATTCACTAAGGAAAACATTATGAGTTTTATACTCAACCTTTCTTTGGAGCTTTAGTGCTTTTGCATATGTTATCTTCTAGGATAGGGGAAAAGGTAATGTTTCCCTCATTTTTAGCACTACCTCATGATATTTGGGCTGTTTGGAGATTGTGGAGCTTGAAGTTTATAGAGCATGGAGTCTTGTGGTCTCTTAAGAGTATTTAGTTGTTTTATTTGTTATTTACTTTGATAATTGTTTGGCCTTTCACTTTTGTTCACTTTGATATGATTTTGAGATATATGAAGTTTTTTAGTTGTCTTTATTTTGTTCATGCATCATTTTGTAAATGGTTTGGTTATGGTTTGTCGGTTTATTGGTTTATTTCCAAAAGGGTAAATCACCCCCACTTGTATTTGAAAACCTTCGGCATTTATTTCCAGCATTTTCCATCTTGGGGATGTCGCTTAAGTCCAAGTAATGACTCATTATGCTCCCAAGACAATGAAAATGAGCGGTTCATTATAAATGGTATCTTTCTAGTCCTTCCTTTGTGGTACACATGTTATCATCTTGTTCAGTCCTTGCATAAAAATTGGTCATCAGTGTTCTTGGTCTTGGAGTTGAAATTCCTTCTTGTCCATCCTTTGGGATAAAATATTATAAAGGATTAGGATTGTAGCAACTTGAAATATATAGCATAAAAGGATGTAGCTAACCATTTTATGTTGAAATTCAAGTTACCAGGGAGTTGGGTACACAAGTGTTTGGAGACACTTCTAGGATCTGGGAATCTCATTGTCACGGGTTTATCCAATGAGATGAGCAAGACACGCATTGTAGAGGAATGAATTCCCACTAGAATTGAATATTTCATTTTGAGTAATGATTTATGATTTTGTGTAAGGTGTAAATTTTTGAAAAATTCAGAATTGGTTTTCAAATGAATGATTTTGAAAAGAGGATATTTGGTGTATCTTGAAAATGGTTTGGTTTTCAAAAGCATGAATGAATGTTTCAAAAATGGTTGAATTAAAAAAGAGGTGTTTTAGAAAACAATGTTGTGATAGTGATGTGATATAATTTGAAATGCTAAGCCATAGATTGCTAGAGAGTGATATTGACGGAGTTTGTTGTTGGTTTATAAAATGGAACCCGATAGGTATCATTGAAACCAACCCAAAGAAGCTATGAAGAATGTGGTTTCACCTGAACCACTGGTGAACCAAGAGCTAGTTCAAAGTATTGTCCAATATTTTCAAGATATGGATACAGGGAACTAGATGAATGGGCCATGACATGTGGATCATACCATCCAATTCATGAAGAATAATCCACCTCACTTTCAAGGTGATTCTGAACCCAAGAAGGTGGAGGTGTGGGTGAGTAGGATGAATCGTATCTTCAAATTCATCAACACACTGGTAGAGCTAAAGGCCAAGCTTGAAATGTATATTATCAAGGATCTTGCATGCCAGTGGTGGGATTTAGCGGTGCAGGATAAATTGGATGAAGTCCTTACATGGGAGGATTTTGGAGAGTTGTTCAAAAAAAAAATTCTATCCTCACACGTTCAAGATCCAAAAAATGAAAAAAAATTCTTAAGCCTAAAACAAGAGTGTCTCTCTATCATAGAGTATGAAACTAAATTCATGAATTTAGTCCGTTTTGCACCAGAGGTTGCGGAAGGTGCATCTTTGAAGGAACACATCTTCGAATTGGGGCTACGGTTGGAGATTCGATCAAAGATAGCAGTGCTCTGTATTACGGATTATACAGAGATATTGAACAGATCTGTTGTGGTTGAATGTGATATCTCAGGATCTATGGGAGGAGGTATGATGATACCTACAGGAAATGGTGGGAACTCAACCGCTGGGAACAAGCGGAAAAGGTACACCTATTTCCAAGGTGGAAGTGGGAATCAAAACCAGATGCCTAGATAAGTGAACCTTCCTCCATGACCCTAAAGAAAATTAGGCTACTTTAAATGTGGTTTTCTTGACCGCATAAAGTGAGAGTGTATGATACAAACTAGAGAATGTCATAACTACAACCATATGGGTCCACTTCAATGCTATTGTCATAGTGCTCCATGGTCAGGTTCTCAAGACACTTCTCAGGAATCAAAAGCATCATATGCTTCAACAAGTAAAGGACAATAGAATCAGTATCATCAACAGAGAAGAGCTATACATGGTGATTTTAGAAATATAATGACTCCCCAACCAGATCAATCTCAACAAGGAAACAAGGAAAACAATACAAAAATGTAGAAATTATATGGAGCTGAGAAGAAGATTATCGATGGTCAGGCTAGACTATCTATGGAGAGAGGTATGATTCTTTTGAATTATACCCTTTTGCAAGTACTCTTTGATAATGGAGCATTGAATTATTTCATTTCTTCTTGTGCTATTTATTTTCTATGTTTAAAGATTGAAATGATGCCTTCTGTTTTAAAACTGAAAACTCCTCTTAGTGAAAGGAAATGAAAATCCTTTGTGTGTGGAGCATGTGCTATAACTGTTGATGGAGATGAGTTGAAATGAGACTTATAAATGTTGGACATGAATTTCTATAATGCAATCCTGGGTATGGATTGGTTGAAAATGTTTAAGTCTCACATCGACTTTTATAGGAGAATAGTTAGTTTCATGACTGAGGATGACATCGAGCATCTCTTTAGAGGAGAGATTATGGTAAATAAAGGTGAAAAGAGCTTGTTGGAACCAATGGTGGGAACAATCTCTTACCAGTTGGTGGCGTTGAATTTGGAATCAATGGACTAGATTGTGGGAAATAGTTTTCTATTAGTAGTGGATTGCTTTCCAGATGTATTTCCCAAGAACTTATCTGGGTTAACACCTATAAGGGAAGTGGAGTTTACGATTGATCTTCTTCTGGGGACTAGTACTATTTCCATTCCATCTTATAGGATGTCACCAATAGAGTTACGGGAATTGAAAGTACAATTGGAGGAGTTGGAAATCAAGGGTTTCATTTGACCAAGTACGTCTCTATGGGCAGCACCAATTTTGTTTGTAAACAAATCAGATATAACTCTTCAGCTGTGTGTTGATTATCATAACCTTAACCAATTTATGATAAAGAATACATATCCACTTCTATGCATTGATGATCTGTTTGATCAATTAAGGGGATCTCAGTGGTTCTCCAAGATTTACTTGTGACTGGGATATCATTAATTGTGTGTTAAAAAGGAGGATATTCCAAAGACAACTTTTAGAAGTAGACATGGACACTACGAATAGATAGTCATGCCTTTCAGTATAACGAATGTACTAACAATATTAATGGATTTGATGAATTAGATATTTCAGAAATATCTGGATTCCTTTGTTGTGGTGTTTGTGGATGACATCTTAGTGTATTCAAAGACAAGGTATGACCATGAAGATCACCTAGAAATAGTGTTACAAACATTGAGATATCACTACTTGTATGACAAATTATCAAAGTGTGGTTTTTGGATACAGTAAGTACATTTTCTTGGACATGTCATTTATGAGAAATATGTTTCTATTGATCCTGAAAAGATAGAAGCTATTATCTCATGGAAACCATTGAAGAATGTCTTCAAGATACAAATTTTTCTTAGTCTAGATGGTTACTATCGATGTTTTGTGTATGGTTTCTCATGACTAGAGATACCAATAACAGTTATAACAAAGAATAATGATCCATTCCAATGGGAGGAGGAAAGATAGAAATATTTCTAGGATCTAAAAGTTTGTCTTACATCGGCACCTATCTTGATCTTTCTAGAATCAGGATAGGGGTATGTTGTGTACTATGATGCTTTGAGATTAGGGTTATTCTGGGTTCTCATGCAAGGATACCATGTGGTTTCTTATGGTTCAAGGTAGTTGAGGGTGCATGAAAATAATTACCCAACACATGATTTGGAGTTATCTACAGTAATCTATGCTTTGAAAACATGGAGACATTATCTCTATGGTGAGAAATTCATTGTGTTCACATACCACAAAATCTTGAAACACATTTTCTCACAACGATATTTGAATCTGAGTCAAAGGATATGGATGGAATACCTCCAAATGTTTGACTTTTACTTGATGTACACACCAAGGAAAAGAAATTCAGTGGAGGATGCATTGATCATAAATTCATATGCTCAATTTGAGAAATAAGCTTTAGATTAATGGTAGTTAATATCACTCCTAACCAACATGCATGTGTAATGTGAAGACCGAGGTGATGTGGAAATTCTGTTTTCAGCTATACTTGTTTCTGATTTGGTAAATATGATCAAAGAGGCATAAACATCTAATGCGGAATGTCTGGTTATGAGTTCAAAACTCAATGGTGGGGAGACTATTGAGATATGGAAACTTAATGGGAGTTTAGTTTTGTGTTTTATAGATCTTATGGTTGTACCTATTGCTTGTCAAGAACAAATCCTTCATGCTTACCACCATTCGTGATGGGTTGTACATCTAGGCACATAGAATATGTATAAGGCATTGAAGGTACAGTTTTGGTGGAGTGGTATGAAAAGAAAGGTGGATGAGTTCATCTCATGTTGCTTAACTTGTCAACAGGTTAAAGCAAAAAATTAGAGAACAGAGGGCATGATGCAGTCTTTACCTATCCTAGTGTGGAAATAGGAGTAGATAGAGATAGATTTTGTTACAGGTCTTCCAAGAACAGTCTAGAAACATGATTCCATTTGAGTGATAGTGGATCGTCTTACCAAGTCGTGCCATTTCATTCCAATTTGTGAAAGTCATACAGTGGATGATCTATAAAAAATCTATATTCAAGAAGTGGTAAAGAGGAATGAAGTACCAATTTCAATCATCTCAGAAAGAGATCCAAGGTTCACATCACATTTCTGGAAATCCTTACAATAATACCTTGGGACTTAGTTGACTATGAGCACAACGTATCATCCACAGACAGATGGGAAATCTTAGTGGATTATACAAACATTGGAAGACATGTTTTGAGATTGTGTAATAGATTTTGGTGGCTCATGGGAGGATTATTTACCCTTAGTGGAATTCTCATACAATAACAGCTATCATGCCTTGATACACATGGCTCTGTTTGAAGCATTGTATGGGTGTCCTTGTCGTTCTCCACTATGCTCGATGGAAATAGGTGAAATTTCAATAGTTAGGATGAGCGTTGTCCAAGAAACAATATAGAAGATATAGTTTATTATAAAGAGGATGGAGACAGCTCAGATTCATTAGAAATAATATATTGATCACCGTCAAAGTCTGTTGTCGTTCATTGTGGGTGATCATGTCTTCTTGAGGATATCTCCAAGGCTTGGACATCGTCGTTTCGGGAAGCAGGTCAAGTTATCTCCTAGATACATTGTCACTTTTGAGATACTAAAATGGATTGGATAGGTAGAATATAGGTTGGAATTACCACCACGATTCAGTTCAGTGCATAATGTGTTTCATGTATATTAGTTGAAAAAGTATCAGCCAGATCCTGACCATGTGATCAGATGGGATCACGTCGACCTAGAGCCATATGCTTCGTTGGTACATATCTCGATGGGGATTTTGGATAATCAAGATAAAGTATTTCATGGAAAATGTATTGGTCTAGTGTGGGTTTTATGGTAGCATGGTCAGATTTAAGAAGAGACTTGGGAATGTAAGAATGAGATGAAAGAGAAATTTTTGTAACTCTTTAAGATCAGCGAGGGTTTTCTACTTTCTAAGGATGGGAAGAACAATGGTGGGGAGAATTTAGTACCCTCGGTTTCTATTATGTAACCCTTACTTGATTCCTTTTATGGTTATATAGTTTAAGGGTGATATTTCAGAGATTTGGGAGAGATTTGGAAGTGTTTTTGGGGCTAAAGGGATGTCGCATGGGCGACACATGGTTTGCCTAACCGTGCGGCCAAACCGTGCACACGGGTCATCTTGAGGTAGTAGCTCTAGAACTGTTGGAGCATAGTTTGGGAGACCATACAAGGTGAAGACATGTGGGTAGGGGATACCACATGGTTAGCACATGGTTTGTCTAACCGTGCAGTCAAACCATGTGCAAAGTCAGAATGAGATCCTTAAAAATAGGATCTCACTTGTTTTTTCTATAACTCTCTCATTTTTTTACCCAAATCGGCCCTAAATCAGAATTTTTCTTCTTCTAAGGCCAAAGAAGGTTCTCTCATCAGTCCTAAGGTGATCCAAAGGCTTCCCTTGGTGAATCGAAGATAGATTCTTGAGGAATGCGATCATTCTTCTTCACTCTTGATTGGTTTCTTAGATCTACTTAGATATACTTCTACTCTTCTCTTGGTTTCTTATATCTACGCTCATTATGGGTAGATCTAGGTGTGTGGATTCCAAATATGATGATATTTTGTCTTGATATTTCTAGAAGAAGAGATCTAAGGTGGGTTCTTGGAGAATCTACCCAAGTTTCTTGTGCATTTTTCTTTTATTGGGGTTTTTTTCAAAACCTTTGAGGTAGGAGGCTTCTTTCTTGACTTCACTTAGTAGAATTGATTGGCTACAAGGACCCAATGTTTTATCCATGGAAATTCATTTCTTATAAAAAATTTCATATAAGTACTCTATGAACTTTAAACATAATTTTGTCACTTATGTGATTTGAATTTTGAAAATCGGTCATCTATAATTGTGATCAGTAAGTTATTTAGAGTCTGATAAGACAAACTTAATTTTCATGAATAGTAACATACTCTTATGAATAGTAACATACCTTTGTGAATATTAATGAATATTAATGAATATAAAATCATCCAAAAGAATATAAACTTCACCCATGATTGTATAAATACAATTTAGACATCTTAAAAGTGAAAAAACGATCATAGTATAAGAATTAGTATTTTTGTATGTCAAAAATATTTTATTTACAATTTTATGATTAATTTAATAATTTAAAATGGAAATTTATTTTCATAAAATGTAATCATAAATTGTTACTTTATTTTCTTATGGTTATAAGATAATTTTACGGGACCTTGATTAATTTTTCAAGGTGTTATAAAATGAGTTATAGTTTTAATGATGTTTCCTTTAAATAAATTATGATTTTATTTAAAAATTAAATTAAAACTATTTAGAAAATTATTTTCAAAAAATGGATTTCATTTTTTAATTCAATACATCGAAAAATGGTTAGGGTGATTTTTTTGGTATTTTTCTAAAATACTTGAATTTTTTGTGAATAGTAACAATATAGTTTTGAGCTTTCGATATGTTTAATGACATCATAATGATGTAATAATTATAATAAAAACCTGGTCAAATTTTTTACAGTAAAATAAGATATTATGTATCCCAAGTGGATAATACCATGGGAAAATACCATGTTCAAACCCACGGTTTTTCAAAAAACACTAATGAGGTGTCCTTTGAAATTAATAAAAAAATCTCTCACCTTTACTATAAATACCCACTATTTCCTTCATTTTATTTAATTATATATCCATCACCCTCTAATATCTAGTAGTTACCTCCCTAGGAGTCCTTAAAATGTTTTTTAATCCCCCAAGGTTCCAAACTTCAAGTTTTAGGAGTTACTCCACAAGGTAAGAGAATCTACCTCCCTTCACTTTTTCAAGGTTTTATTTTATGTTATTCTTTTTAATTTCAATTTGATTATGTTGGGATATATCATATAATATTCTACTTAATATATATATTATTTAATAATGAAGGGAGACCCATTTTTCCTCTCATCAAAATATTTTATGAAATTTTAAGCAATGTCGTTAGGTTGCTGAATTTTTATAAGGGATCTCTCAACTTTTCTTTTATTTTCAAGTTCATCTCTTTTATTTTTCTTTAATCATCTACATTCATCCAAATTTTGTGATGGATCCATTACCTTACATGTATTGTAATTTTATCATGATAAATTAATAATTCTTCATCATATCTCCTTTCCCTTCCTTTTATACTAAAAATGAAAACACCATCCGAGATGTGCTAATTTACCACATTCAAGGATGATGGGTTTTCAATTTATGTTATCGTCTTTAATTCTGGTCATGAAACCATTTTCCTAGTTTAACCAGACCATAATATATGTATTATGTATCATATATGGTTCTGTAATATTTTTTTACTCATGGTTTTGATTTATAAAGAAAAATTAATTCGTTGTGTTCAAAAAACCGATAATTAACCCAAACAGTTATCATTAAATAATTTATATAATGATCCATATTGAGGGCAAGTAACCAAATGGAATTTACAATCATTTAAACTCATGTATTTTTAATAATAACATATAACTCCAATTCTGGACAACCATCCCCATTTTACATGATTCTTCAAACATGAATATAAGTGAACCGATCATTAGAACCAAGGAAACAAACGGACCCAAACAATAAAATTGAACCTCATAACCAATAAAAAATGTTATGAATGAACTAAAAAAGGTTTTACTAAATCATTTAAATATATAAGAGGTTCTGGAATTATTTATTAATGAACCCAATTTTATTATTCATGTCATTAATATCAAGTGGAGAATACCATCAGACTTAAGGTAAGGGATCCTCTCTATTTCACTTTTATTCAAGAATGTCCTCTATGTTATTCCCTTTTACATATAATTCCTAACATTGGGGTATGATTTAACAACATAATCATACTTAACTCACGATGTATAAAATATTATAAATAAATTTCTCTCTCATTAAGACCTCTTAAGTACACCTGATGCCATGCCGATAATCCATAACAAATTCTACTAGAACCGCCTTTATTCCTTCTAGTTGCTCTATATTTATTTTTACCCAAATGAAGTTATCTTTTATTTTTTATGTAAAACTTATAAATGCTATTTATATTCTCCAAACTCATGTGTCATGATCCATTCCTCATTCTCTTTTGAGGATATACATGATTTTAAGTGATTCTCTTATTGATACTTCCCAATACGCAATCTCATTTTAAGGGAACTTCCCAAAATTTTACCCAATTTCAAGTTCACTATACCATTTGTTTTAAGACACCATTGTTTTTATTAAATAAGGATTTTTATTATGAAAACCTTATTTTTTCACTTCTGGTTTTATATAAAATATTATACCCTTTTTGATTTTAAATTCTCTTTAGTATTTTCCTTAAAACCACACTAAAATGTTTTAACACTAAGAATTTCCTAAATACCCTTCTTACATGTTTTCACTTATGTTCGACATTACTTAACATGTTATATGGATATTTTACCTTATTAATTTCTATGTATGTTTTAATTCCTTTCTCTCATGGAAATTTTTATGATACGTCCATTCATTATGCTTTATGACATGAATGTGATACCCATTTCTCTCCATGGGTTCCCTTATGTTTATGTAAGATTGATTATGTATGATTATTTATGTGGAAAAAATAACCATGAAAAGTAAGATGAGTGTTCCTAGATAGAGCTCCAATTAATTGGGTAAAGTTAATTCTCATGAGATTTTATGTGCAACGATCTTGACGGTTAGCCTTGGCTTGTGCTACTATGTGAAACGACCTTGGCGGTTAGCCTTGACTCATACAAAAGTCATGTCTATGTTACTTACATATTACTATGATTCCATGTTTATATGATCCCATGTTTATATGTTATGATTCCATTTGTTCCATGCTTTTTTTATCATTACGTCATGCCTTCTAACCCATGTGATAAAGCCTTATTCTTATATATACACCCTTATAAAGTTGTTTAGCTCATCCCTTTATTCATGTGTTCCCCAGGGTATCCTATGAAGATGTATGATAAAAATGTAAGATAGAAGCTCATTATAGAGTTTAAATATTTTTTTGTTTGATTATGTACCTAGTTTTCCAAGACACTAGAGTTTACAATGCTTGTCTTGTACTCTTATGTATAATTATGCTTAAAATCATGTAATGTTATATGTAAAAGGATAGGGTTTATATAGTTGTTATAAAAGGATGGTCTATTTATTTTTGGAGATTAGTAATAGAGAAACTTAGTGAGAACCTTAAGGATGAGATTAAGTATAAGAGAACATCCCTCAATTTTGGTAAGTATAGAGTAAGTGGTTTATCAAGAAAATACATCCTTGTCTGGATAAAAATAGGTAGAGGTGACTCTGGAACAGATGTATCAAGGGGACAATCCCGAAAACACTACTTTGATCTAGACTCGAACGGGAATTGGTGTTCGAAAATGGGCCTTGCTGCACTCTTGGTTTGACACTCCTAGGGAATATGCCTCGGTAATTCATGAGATTGGTACAAACCATTATTAAGAGAATGAAAAACCCCCATAATAATATAAGTTAAGAAATAGATCAAGGATAACATAGATTGAAACATAGGTAATCACAAGTTAGGATATACTTCTCCTTCACAATTTTATCACCTTATGTTCAAAGTTTATTTTTTTATTCTTAATATCTAAGTATTAAATCCCTCTAATTGTATATTCTTTTTTTAGCTAATGGTGGGAAATAGAAGAACACGTTCCAACAATCAATGTGAAAGGGAATGTGAAGAATTCCCAAATTATATGCCTGATATAATAGGAACAGGTTCTCAAAAACTTCATGATAGTACTTACTCAGTTGGCTAAAGTTATGAATAATAACTTGAATAATGTGGAAATCCCTCCTCCTCTAAAAAAAAAGAGAAAGTTACCATAGAATCTTTCATGCAGCAAATGCCTCCCATGTTTAGAAGATCTTATGATCCCCTCCTCACCTAATTGTGGATTAACTCCATTAAAAAGGTATTCTATGTCCTTTAGTGCTTGGAAGAAGATAAAGTTATACTATAGGTATACCATTTTTATGGGGAATTTGATCAGTGGTGTACACTAATCAAGAATACAAAGTATCAAGAGGAAATTGATCCATGGATTTGGAGGAATTCAAGAGGATATTTTTCAATAAATATTTTACTTGAACCCTCCATCTCAAGATGGAAAGAGAGTTCCTTGGACTCAAGCAGAAGGAAGATGATTCCATCAGGGTGTATGAAGAAAAATTTACAAGGATTTCAAGGTATACCTTTGGATTTTTTATAAACATTGAAAGAAAGGTGGATCGCTTCTTTTACAGACTAAAGCCAAGTCTATGAAAAGCATTTTCAATTCGAGACTTTAACATTTATGAGGAGATTATCTATTGTGCCCTCAAGGTTGAAATAGAGATTAGAGACTCTTAGTTGTCTTGTGGTCCTGGTGACAAGAAGTGGAAAATGGAGAACAACATGGGTGGTACAACAAACAAATACCATGATGGAAAGAAGCCCGAATATCCCACTTGTAAAAGTTGTGGGAAGAAGCATCCTGGGAAATGTCTAAAGGGAACCGGGAATTGCTTCAAATATGGAAAGCTGGGACATCTGTCCAAGAACTTCCAAAGGGATATGAAGTATATTGCTAATGTAGATTAATAAAGGAAGGTTCAGATCAATTCTTAGCTAGTGGTTTAGTGTTACAACTATATGGAGCATGGACATTATGCAAAAAATTTCCCTAATCTAGGGGTTGTTGGAGGAAATCAACAACAACCTCCAAGGAAACAAGAAAGGTATTATACTATCACTACTACTGAGGTGGAGCTTGAAAACAATGTGGTGACCGGTACACTAGTTATTCATTCAAGAATAGTGAATGCACTATTTGATTCTGGTTCTATGCATTCTTTAATATCTTGAAAGTTTAGTAGAACTATTCAAACACCACCTCAAAATTTGGAGGAAATGTTATATGTGAGAACATAGAATGGGGTAATTATTGCATCCATGGTTTATAACTTTTCCCGGTTAATGTTTGTGGACTGAACCTCCCATCAAATCTTGTCATACTTCCTTTAGTGGAGTTCGATGTTATCCCTGGCATGGATTTTCTATCTCTATACAAATACAACATCAAATATCAGGAAAGGGAGATCACTTTTCACATCCTGAAGCATCCTCCAATTATTTAAAAGTTTATGGAGGAAGATAAACCTCCTTTAGAATCATAATCTTAATTGTGGATATTTCTTCCTTATGAGAAATCATATCTTGCTCAAATGGTTGAGACAAAGGATAGAATCGTGCTTGAAGACATGCCCATCATGAGGGATTACACTGACGTATTCCATGAAGAGTTGTCTGATCTTCCTCCTAACTGAGAGGTTGATTTATCAATTGAACTTATTCCTAGATCTCTTCCTTTATCAAAGACACCTTATAGAATGGCCACCATTAAGATGTAAGAGCTAAAGAAGCTGTTATAGGAGAATCTAGAGAAGAGTTTTATATGCCCGAGTGCTTCACCATGGGGTGCGCCAGTTCTCTTAGTCAAGAAGAATGATATATCAATGCACCTATAAATTGATTATCATGAGCTCAATAAAATCATGATAAAGAACAAGTATACCCTACCACATATAGATGAATTGTTTGATCAACTTCGTGGGGCCATTTATTTCTCTAACGTGGACCTTTGGTCAGGATATTATGAATTAAAGTTGAGGAAGGAAGATATTACCAATATATTCCCAAGACTACCTTTAGAACAAGTTATGGACACTATGAGTTCATATTGATTCCCTTCAGACTCACTAATGATCTAGATATTTTCATAGATTTAATGAATAGAGTCTTTAGAGATTACCTCGATAAATATTTGGTAGTATTTATTGATGATATTCTGATATACTCTAAGAGCAAGGAGGAACATGAAGAGCATTTTCATACCATGTTAAAGACTTTTCGAAGGGATAATATGTATGAAAAGTATAGTAAATGTGAGTTTTTGATGGAGGAAGTTTCATTATTGGGGCATGTTATTACCAGAAAAGGGATATCAGTGGACCCTTCCATGACAAAGTCAATTGAAGAGGGTTCTAATCCAATATCTATAATAGAGATCTGCATATTTCTGGGTCTAGCTGGGTATTATCAAAGATTTGTGAAGAACTTTTCACAATTCTAAAACCCAATGAACAAGATGAAACAAAAGGAAGTAAAGCTGTTCTGGACTCAGGAATGTGAAAACTATTTTAAGGAGTTGAAAAAGAGGTTAATCACTGTGCTAGTACTCACAGTCCCAAAAAAGTGGAGAACTCTTTGTGGTGTATAATGATTCTTCTAAGAAGGTCTTAGGCTCTATGCTGATGAAAAATGATAAATTGACAGTATACACCTCAAAGAAGCTGAAAACCCATGAGAAAAACTATCTCACGCATGATATGGAGTTGGCAGTTGTGATCTTTGCATTCAAAATATGGATGTATTATCTATATGGGGAGAAGTGTGAGATATATACTGATCATAAGATTCTAAAATATATATTCACATAAAAGAGATTAATATTCACCAGTGAATATGGATAAATCTTATCAAGGATTATGAATGCTCAATCCAGTACCATCCCAGTAAGAAAAACAAGGTGGCAGATGCTCTAAGTAGAAAGGATTTTGCACCTTTATCAATGATGGGAATTGAAAAGGATCTGATCTTCTTAGATTTGTAGAGAATGGAAATGGGAATCATCAAGGGAGTAAAATCATCAATCCTTTCTCAAATTATCTCTCAACCATCTCTCTTTGAGAAAACAAAGGATGCTCAAAGAAAATATGTGGAAGTTCTAAAATGGGTGTAAGCTATTAGAAATGGGAAATCCTTAGAGTTCATGATTGATGAGGAAGGATTTGTAAGATTTGGGGTATGATTATGTGTACCATCTGATCTAGAGATAAAAAAGATCTTTTGAATGACACACATAAATCAAAATTCTCTATTCACCTAGGGAACACAAATATGTATCGAGATCTCTAAGAAAATTTTTGGTGGTACAATATGAAGAAGGATATTGTTGAGTATACATCAAAGTGCATGGTATGTCAACGAGTGAAGGCTGAAAGAAAAAAGTTTAAGGGGATGATGCAACCACTACCCATACCAATATGGAAGTGGGAGAAAATCACCATAGACTTTGTCACTAGAATTCCAAGGACTTTAAGAGGAAATAATGATATATGGGTCATTGTGGATCATATTACAAAGACAACTCACTTTATCATGATTTGAGAGGACTTCTCATTGGATCAACTTGCACGTATTTACAACAAAGATGTGTTAATGTTGTATGCAGTACCACTATCTATTATATCTTATCATGATCCTAGATTCACCTCAAATTTATAGATAAGTTTCCAACTTACTATAGGTACTGAACTGAACTTCAGTACAACCTATCATCCTCAAAATTATGGCTAATCTAAGCGAACTATTCATACACTATAATATATGTTGAGAGAATATTATATGGGCTTCAAAAGAAGATAGGGCCAAAATCTTACACTGGTTGAATTCTCCTACAAAAACATTTTACACTCAAGCATCTGAATAGAACCATACAAAGCCCTTTATGGGAAAGATGTAGAACACCAGCGCGTTGGAATGAAGTCGGTGAGCGTAAGCTTCTTGGATCTGAAATGGTCCAAAAATGGTGGAGAAGGTGAAAACCATTTAGTAGCACATCAAGGCATCCAAAATTCAAAAGAAGAGTTATACAGATAATCGTCAACAAGAACTTGAGTTCAAAGTTAGAGACATGGTATTTCTACACATATCTCTATGGAATAAGGTCAAGAGGTTTATAAAGAAATGGAAGTTAAGTCCCAGGTACATCATCCCCTTTAAGATTCTTGATCATATTGGGGATGTGGCCTATCGACCGACACTTCTACCAACCATATCCAAAGTACACGATGTCTTTTATGTATCCCTCTTAAGGAAGTACATAGAAAACTCTTCACATGTACTCTCTTCAGAGGTGGTACAGTTGAAGGATGATATTTCTTACGTGGAGAATCCAGTGAAGATCTTGGATTGTAGAGATAAAGTTATATGCAACAAGACTACTCACTTGGTCAAGGTACTATAGAGGAACCATAAGTACGAAGAGGAAACATGAGAATTGGAGGAAACAATGAAGGAAAAGTACCCACACCTATTTATGTCCTAGAATGTAAAATGAAATTTTGAGGGTGAAATTTTTTAAGGGGGAAGAATGTAATGGCCCAAAGTTTTATCAATGGAAATTCCTAATAAAAAATTTCATATAAGTACTATGAAAAATTTAAACATAAGTTTGTCACTTATGTGATTTGAATTTCGAAAAACGGTCATCTATAATTGTGATCAGTAAGTTATTTGGAGTTTTATAAGACAAACATAATTTTGATGAATAGTAACATACCCTTATGAATAGTAACATACCTTTTATGAATAGTAATTAATAAAAATTGTCCAAAAATGGAAACTTTACCCATGAATGTATAAATACAATTTATACACATTAAAAGTGTAAAAAAGATCATAGTATAAGAATTAGTAATTTTTTATGTTAAAAATATTTTATTTACAATTTTATGATTAATTTAATAATTTAAAATGGAAATTTATTTTCATAAAATGTAATAATAAATTGTTAATTTATTGTCCTATGGTTATAAGATAATTTTACGGGACCTTGATTAAATTTTCAAGGTGTTATAAAACGAGTTATAGTTTTAATATTGTTTTTTTAAATAAATTACGATTTTATTTAAAAATTAAATTAAAAATATTAAAAAAACTATTTTTAAAAAATGGATTTTATTTTTAAATTCTACACATCAAAAAATGGTTAGGGTGAATTTTTGGGATTTTTCTAAAATACTTGATTTTTTCGTAAATAGTAACAATACACTTTTGAGTTTTCGGTATGTTTAATGAAATAATAATGATGTAATAATTAAAATAAAATGATGGTATAATTTTTTACAGTAAAATAAGATATTAGGTGTCCCAAGTGGATAGTACCATGAGAAAATACCATGGGAAAGCCTATGGTTTTTCAACAACCACTAATGAGGTATCCTTTGAAATTAATAAAAAACTCTCACTTTTATAATAAATACCCACTATTTCCTTCATTTTTTTTCATCACATATCCATCATCCTCAAATATCTGGTGGTTTTACCTCCCTATTAGTTTTCCCAAGTTAACCTAAAACCACCAAGGTTCCAACCTTCATGTTTTATGAGTTACTCCGGAAGGTAAGGGAATCTACCTCCCTTCTCCTTTTCAAGCTTTGATTTTATGTTATTCTTTTTAATTTCAATTGGATTATGTTAGGATATATCATCTAATATCCCAATTACTATACATATTATGTAATAATTATGGGATACCCCTTTTTTCTCACATCATAATATTTTATGAAATTTTAACCGACGTTGTTAGGCTGCTGAATTTTCATAAGGGATCTGTCAACTTTTCTTTTATTTTCAAGTTCATCCTTTTTTTCTTTATTCACCTCCTTTAATATAAATTTTGTGATTAATATAGTACCTTACATGTACTGTAATTTTCTAATGATAAAGGAATAATTCTTCATCATCTCTCCTTTTTTTATTTTATAATAAAAATGAAAACACCATCTGGGATGTGCTAATTTACCACATTCAAGGATGACGAGTTTTCAATTTCGATCACCATCTTCAATTATGGTGATGAAACCATTTTCATAGTTTAACAAGACCATAATATATGTATTATGTAATCTTTTTTTACTCAGGATTTTTATTTATAAAGTAAAATGAGTTTGTTGTGTTAAAAAAACCACAAATTAACCCAAACAATTATCATTAAATAATTTATATAATGATCCATATTCATGCCAAGTAACCAAATTTAATTTACAATCATGTAACCTCATGTATTTTCACTAACAACATATAACTTCAATTCTGGACAACCATCTCCATTTTACATGATTCCCCAAACATGAATATAAGTGAACCAATCATTAGAACCAAGGAAACAAATAGACACAAAAAATGAAATTAAACCACATAACCAATCAAAAAGGTTACGAATGAACTCAAAAAGGTTTTACTAAATCATTTACATATATAATAGGTTCTATAATTATTAATTAATTAACCTAATTTTATTATTCATGTTATTAATATCAGGTGGAGAATACCGTCAAACTTAAGGTAAGAGATCCTCTCTATTTCACTTTTACTCAAGAATGTCCTATATATCATGCCATTTTATGTATAATTACTAATGTTAGGGTATGATTTAACACCATAATAATAATTCCATCATGATTTATAAAATATGATTAATTCACTTATCTCTCATTAAGAACTCTTAAGTACACTTGATACCATGTCGATAATCTGCAAGGAATTCTACCTGAAAAACCTTTATTCCTTCGGGTTGCTCTATCTTTCTTTTTACCCAAATTAAGTTATCTTTTATTTTTATGTAAAAATTATACATGATTTTTATATAATCTAAACTCATGTTTTAAGATAATTCCCTCATTCTATTTTAGGGATATACATGGTTTTAAGGGATTCCCTCCTCGATACTTCCCAATAAGCAAACTCATTTTAAGGGAACTTCCCAAATTTTAAACCAATTTCAAGTAAACTCTGCCATTTGTTTTAAGACACCATTGTTTTTATAAAATCAGTATTTTTATTATTAAAACCTTATTTTTTCACTTTTGGTTTTATATAAAATATTATACCATTTTTCATTTTAAATTTTCTTGAGTATTTTCCTTAAAACCTCACTAAAATGTTTTAATGCTAAGAATTTCCTAAATAATATTCTTATATGTTGTTACTTATGTTTGAAATCACTTAACATATTATATGCCTATTTTACCTTATTAATGTCTATTTATGTTTTAATTCTTTTCTCTTATATATACTTTTATGATACACCCATTCATTATGCTTTATCACATGAATGTGATACCCATTTCTCTCCATGGGTTCCCTTATGTTTATGTAAGATTGATTATGTATGATTATTTATGTGGAAAAAATATTCATGTAAAGTAATATGGGTGCATCTAGATAGTTCTATAATGAATTTGGTAAAGTTAAGTCTCATGATATGTTATGTACGATGGTCTTGGCGGTTAGTCTTGGATCGTACTAAAGTCATGTTTTATATTTCTACTACATTACTATAATTCCATGTTTATATGATCCCATGTTTATATGTTATGATTACATATATTTTATGCTTCTGTTATAATTATGTCATGCCTTATAACCCATGTGCTAAAGTCTTATTCTTATATATACTCCCTAACTAGGGTTTTTAGCTCATCCCTTTGTTCATGTGTTCCCCAGGGTATCCTATGTAGATATATGAGAAAAATGGAAGATAAGAGCTCATTTTGGAGTTTAAATAAATGGTTTTTTGTTTGATTATGTAACTAGTATTCCAAGACACTAGGCTTTTTGATCCTTGGATTATAATCTGATGTATAATTATGCTTAAAATCATGTAATGTTATATGTAAAAGGCTAGGTTCGCTATATTGGAATGATTTCAAATTGAACGTGTGGTGTTGAATTGATTGTGATTTGGTTGTTGAACACTTTCTGGAAATCTTTTTGAGTGATGGTTATGAAATCTAGAAAATTGGGTGTTTGAGTAAAGTAATTTTTCTCTTGGTTTTAAAATATGTATTAAAAAAGGGATTTTTCTAGATTGTTGGCACATGAATTGGATTGGTTGTTTTCAATAAAAGGGAAGGTTTTATTGAAATGAAATGTTTCTTTGAAATTGGTTGTGCTTTGGTTTCTAATAAAGGTTCAGTTTTATTTGAGAGGTTTGTTTTGGAAATGGAAATATTTGGAATAAATAGTGTTGGTGTGAGTTCATGCTTAATGGGCCCTTAATAAGGTAGGACTACCATTAGGTTACAAGGGACGTGACCCTGGATCGGGGGCGTGTGTCATTTGAACACAAGGTAATTAGATGAGAGACTTCTCATGAGTATGGAACTGTCAAATGTGTCATACATGTGTGCGTGTGTTGTGAACTATGGTATGGGTATGCCAAATGATAAGAAGAATTGGTTTTAACATTTTATTAGTTATTTTTATAGAAAAATAACTTGCTGGAAATTATTTTCATTTAGTTTTGTTTTCATTTGGTTTCAAATGGTTTTTGGAACTTGTTTATATTTGGTTATAAACTGTTTTGGTAAATTGTTTTATATAAACTATTTTATATAAATGTGGATAACTTTTCTATCCTAGTGGTGTGAGTATATAATTCATTGGGGAAAACTTATTGAGTTTTATACTCACCCATTATTTATCACTTTGGTGATTTTTTAGATGTTATCTTTCAGGATAGGGGAAAAGGTAACATTTCCCATGTTTTTAGCACCACCTCATGATATTTGGGCTGTTCCGAGATTGTGGAGCTTGGATCTTGGAGCTTATGGATCATGGAGTCTTGTGGTCTCTTGAGAGTTTTTAGTTGTTTTATCCACTGTTTACTTTGATAATTATTTGGTCTTTCTATGTTGTTCACTTTGATGTGGTTTTGAGATACATGAAGCTTTTTAGTTGTCATTCTTTTTTCATGCACCATTTAGTAAATAGTTTGGTTATGGTTTGTTGGTTTATTGGTTTATTTCCAAAAGGGTAAATCATCCCCCAATTGTATTTGAAACCATTCGGCATTTATTACCAGCCTTTGTCATCTTGGGGATGTCTCTTAAGGATAAACAATGACTCGTTGTGCTCTCAAGCGAATGATAATGAATAGGTCATTACAACTACCACTCCTTTTGCGGTAGCCTGTAGTGATAGAATCAACACTAGACTCTTTCGATGGTAGATTTAAAAATAGTAGTAGATTACAGAAATGGTAACTCTAATTTCCTCATCCTCCCCTGCAAGGGTAGTGACACACAGATATTCAAATAGTATAACCATAGCTCGATGTTAGATCTATGATGGAAACTACTTTATTCTTAATGGTAGCAGTCTTCCTACGTTATCTTCATCCACAATGGTAGTATCACTATACATGATAGTACCACTTTGAAATGTGACATTTTTCTACCTATTGATACCTCTATATATTATTTTATCCTATGGTAAATTTTTAAAAATTATCCCACAATTCCAAAATATTTTTTATGATTCTATTTTTTGTTATTTTTTAATGTTTTATTTTGATGCATGTGTATAATAATAATTAATTATTTTATTTTTCTTATAATTATTTATTAATCATGTTTAGACTATGAGAATTATTTTAATTTTTGTAAACTTATTTTAAATTTTATTTTAAGTTATTATTCATATTTCATAGAAACACACATCATATTTTCTACTTAATCTGAAATTATTTATTACTGCTTAAATTATTTATTTTAACTACTTTTAAACTATTTATTAATATTTTTAAATATTTTCAACGTTTTTTTAATGTATTAAATTTATGATAATAGTGTTTTAAATTTTATGCATTTATACAGAGATATATTCTGATTATTTTATTTACAATGAATATTCATGCTATATTTATGGAAATTTCTTGACCTATTATTATAGATACTATTTGAATTATTTAATAGTTAATTAAACTTGGTTTTAATTGGCCTTTTAAGTTTTCAATTGAAACAATTAATTTTATAATTATTCTGGGTGATAATTTTCTCTCTACTAAATAATTTTTTAATTTGAATTTGAATTGCTTTACCTGGTTAGAGATTGGTTTTGTTAGATTTGTTTTATAGATTCTATTTAATGGTTTTAGGATGCATTCAAATTACTTGAAATTGGATAACATCTTCGACAATCTATTTTTCCTTGAGAATAAATATATAAACTTTCAAAGTGTCGTGAAATCTATAAAGTCCTATTTGATCTCAATTTCATTATCTAGATGATCTATCAAATACCGAATTACATCATCTTTGAATTTTATTAGCTTTAGGAGATGAGATAATCCAGTACTCGAGAACTAGTACTTGTGTTTTATTTTTCTTCTATATATTTTGTTATGGTTTCTTAAATCTATAACACTACTTCTTATCTCTCTCTCTTATACACACACTCACTATCTATTTGTGATTTTATATAAAAACAAATACTTTTTTATTTCCCCCGGTTGTGACTCTTGAATTCTAAATTTAGGGACATTTAGGTTGTGAATCCCGCTGTCTAAAGTTTGGGTTATAATTGGGTTGTGATTACCTATAAAAAATTTAGTGTCATTGTGGTTATTTATTCACTATATATAAACTGATTCTATAATCAGGTTATAATTCCTCTTCAAAAATAAGATTAGTTCACAACATCTCTCTCACTAAGTAGATATGTATAAGAGTATACTAGGCCCACTGTGGACCAAAATACTATTAAAAACATACTTGAGGTCATTATTTTATTCCACTAATAATTTACTCTAATAATTAACTTTCATTATTAATTAACATAATTAATCTATTTAATTGTTTTTTAATCTGGTCTATTCAATCCCTTCGAAACCATTTCCATTACCCTTATATACCTAACAATTGTTATCAGAGGTGTACCTTACTTAAGGATAGTTTATCTCTTCCATTATCTTTCTTGATATATAACAATTGGTATTAGAGGTTATTACTTTAAGAATTATATGATCCTTCTATATATTATATTTTTTATATTTTATTATTCTAACATATTCCTAAACCTCACAGTCTAAGGAAAAGATCGTTAAGATGACAATAATGAATAAAAATGATTCTTGGATTTATTATAATTAACACCACTATGATGAAAAATAATTATGGATACTAGAGACCTATAATGGAGGAATACCTCAAATAGTTAAGCATAGTAAACTTGTTGATAATGAAAATATCATATACACTAATAGAAGATGACCTAAATACACTTACTAGAAATGATTCCACTAGATATGTTTTAAATTACTAAGTTGTGAATAATTTATATTATATTATTAATTAAAGTGTGTTTAGTCATGCGTATACATGTAAGACAACTCATGAGATTTGAAGGATTCTATAAGTCCCTCACCTTAACTTATAAACAATTATTCGAACCAGAATTTGAATACTTCGTGATGAGTACATACTTTAATATGGGTGAATATAATATAGTAAACCAAATGTTCCACTGATTCAAATGAATTATGAATGGAATGAATTATCTTGGAGAAGCTTCAAAAGTCCCAATACCTATTGAAATATTCCTACAAGTACTACCAAATAAATTCAAAGAAAAAAAGGTTACCATTAAAAAAATAAATAACTTTAAAGAGCTCACTCTTAAAGAATTGATTGGATCACGACTTCAGTATAAACTAGAACTGAAGAACATAGATAAAGAGTATACAAAAAAAAGGTGGTGTTTAAATATGTGAATATTGTTTCTACTGAATCATATGGTTATTAAATAAAGGATAGTGAGAAATAATATATGGCTTAGATTGTGACTAGAGTCTACAAATGAATTAAAAATAAAGGATTCAAGAACTAATTTAGAAGAAGGCCTGAAAATAAAAAATGAAAGGGAGATAATAAAGGATGTACTAATAATAATTATTCATATGTTACTTGTTTTGAGATTATATTGAAATATAATATCAATTTTTACTATTCAAAACTTAGTAATAAAGAAAAATAAAAAATAAGTAAAAAAGGAATTGAAAACTTGTTAGAGTAGTATTGAAGAATTTGATTCATGTGAACACTATGAAAATGAGACAGAATATGATAATTTGTGCTTCATATAATCTATGAATGAGTTTAGTGATTATTGTTTTTATTTTGGATGTTTTTATTTTGATTATGATTCTAAAAAATTGAATGTTTCTGAGTTAAATGAAGAAATTAAAATATTTAGAAAATATGTTTTTAAAGCTAATAATTAATATAATACGCTTAAGGAAAATAATGGGTTTTTTTTCTAAAAATAAAATACTATTGTAAGAGAATGAAAAACTAAGGAATGCTACTTTTACTTCTCATTCTACATTTTATGATAATTTTGAAATATGCTCAATATTTGAATGAAAAATTGAAAAAGGATGTAGAAATTCTTAAAATTTTTTTTCTAATTTTATTCAAGGGCATGAAAAATATCATAAGATGATGTATTTGAATAAAATAAATAAAAATTAATTTGGTATTAGATATTATACGTGATTACCTCAAATGTATATACGTCATTTTGTTAAATGTAAAAATGTTTGTACTTTTATTGTTACATGTTTTAAATGTGGTATGAAAATTCACTATGAAAATGATTGTTCTATTAGATTCAAATAGTATTTTGGATTTATAAAGGTTCATATTTATAAATATTTATTATCTAGAGTATCATATAATATTTGTTTAAATTCTATTTGGGTACCTAAAAAATGAATTACTAATCCGATTGGAACCAAAGTAGCTTGGGCACCAAAATTTTCAAGTAATTGATTTCTATAGGAAAAATGCCTTTTATGTCTCAAGGATGACATATAGTAAATGGGAAGTGGATTATATAGGCATATGATCAAATAACCATCAAATTTTATTACATACAATATATGTTCTAGAGGCACTGTTACATCTGGATATAGTTCAAATTGTAGAGTAAAAGGATCTCGTAAAGTTTTCATTTCTAATTCTACTTTTATTTTATAAGTTAAAGGATAAAAAAATAATTTAATTATAATATCTCAATTATGTATTGATGGAAATTAATTTAACTTTCAAAATGATAAGTGCTTAGTTTTTATAAATTATTCTTTATTATTTTATACTAATCAAAAAGAAAATACGTATACCATTGTTTTCACAAAACTAAATATTCAACATGTTATGTGTTTGAATGCTGTATAGAGTGAAAATATTATTTTGAATTGACGATTAGGTCATGTTAATTTCATAATGTTACACAAGCTCTATAAATATGATAATGTGCTATAATTACTAACTACGAAGAAATAAAATCATCATGTTTGTGACACTTTCATGAAAGGGAAACAATGCAAAGTTTCTTTCAAAATTATCAATCAGATTAATACTAATATACCTTTATAGGTAGTATATATTGATTAATTTAGACCTAGTCTAATTTGTTTATTTAGAGGAAATAAATATAATTTATTTATTTTTTATGATTATAATATATTTACTTGGTTTTATTTTCTTTCACATAAAAATGATACTTTATCAAGATTTATTGCCTTTTGTAATTTAGTTCAAAATGAAAAAGGTTTTATTTTTGTTTCTATTTATAGTGATAAAGAAGATGAATTTCATAATTTATAATTTTAATTTTTTTGTGAAAAACTGGTTATTCTCAAAATTTTTCTACTCCTAAAATACCACAAAAAATGGCGTCGTAGGACAGAAAAATAGAACTCTTATAAAAATGGCCAAAACTATGCTAAGTGAACATAATTTTTTTAGATATTTTTGAGTCTGAATCCATTGTTTCTAATTATTTTATTTCAAATAGAATTCTTATTAGACCTTTTTTAAAGAATAATTATTATGAATTATTTAAAGGTAAAATCATAAAGTTAGTTATTTTAGGGTTTTTGGTTATAAAGTTTTTATTTTTAATTCAAAATATAATTCTGATTAATTTTATGCTAAAATTGATGAACGAATTTTTCTTGGTTATTCTAATAATAGTAAATATTATAGAGTTTATAATAAAATAACCATGGATATTGAATAATTAGTTCATGTTATGTTTGATGAAAATAATGTTAAGTTAAATTATAATTCTAATGTTTTTGATGATGATTTTAGAGATTTTAATTTTGGAGTAGAAAAACCTCAAGATAAGGATAAAAAAATTGAGGGGAAGAATACTCCTTCTTGACCTGATATATAATCATGGAAGATTCATAGATATCATCCTATTTATAATGTTATTGGTAATATTGATTCTGAAATTAAAACTATAAATTCTGATTTAAATTTCTATGAAAATTATGGTTTTATTTCTAATCATATTCCTAATAATGTTGTTGATTCTTCAACTGATGCTAAATTTATTGTTTCTATACAAGAAGATATTAATATGTTTTTTAGAAATAATGTTTTTTATTTATTAGAATTTCTTAAGGATAAGAAGGAAATTAAAACTAAATGGATCTTTAGAAAAAATCTGGATGAATCTAAAAAGACTGTCAAAAAGTAAATCTATACTTGTTGCCTAAGGATATTATAAAGAAGAAGGTATAGAATTTTAAGACTCAATATCACCTATTTTGAGGTTTTAGGTTATTATAATCTTATTATATTTTTATTTTGTTTTCATGATTTTAAATCGTATTAAATGGATTTAAAAAGAGATTTCTTAAATGTTTATATTATTGAGTTGAAATTTTTAATTTCTAAAATTTCTATAATTAGTTTTAAAAAGCACAAAAAAAATCTTAAAAACCATATTTTACTAAATCTATATTTCCCAAGTATTTAGAATGTATTTTTAGAAAACTATTTATTCTAATAGATGTAGAAATATTTCTAAACTAGTGAATATAAAATTTCCATACAAAATTTATCCCATCATATTGAATAACTCGTGTTTATTAGACTGATAAAGTCTAGTCCATTGGAATAACTAAGTCTAGTCTATCAGACTGAAAAAGTCTAGTCCATCGAACTAACTGAGTTTAGTCTATCAGATGGATATATTTTGATTAATTAGATTGAATACAATTTGTTCCCTCAAAATAAATTATATAATCAGATGTGTATAATTATGGATGTTTGAAAAAATACTTTCTAAAAAATTGTAATGATGCTATAAAAATGAAATTAGATGGATATGTACTTACTAATCTTTCAAGCTGGAGTGCATACATGGTCATTGAGACCAACTATGAGAATCACATAATATGACCACTCAGGGTGTTCCCCTATATATAGGTTCATTCAAGGAGTTGGGTGTTGATACTTTTTTGACTCAACCCATATAAATATTTCTCTACCATAACCTCTCACTACTTTATCCTTGTAAACTTTTAGATATTTTTCTATTATATGGAATCTGAGTGTGGATTTTAAATTCCTTAGAACATTTTTTCAATTGTATTTGTTATGTATGATCTGGGTGTAAATTGAGGGATTCTGAGGATAGGAAGATAACCAATTCTGATCAAGATGATCAAGGTATTCTAGTGATAGGAAGATAGATCTGATTATGATGTTTTAGATTGAGGTATTTCTTATTGAAGAGAGATTGGCCTTATGTTTTGGTTGAAAATTAGGGATACCTAAAGTCATGTTTTGTGACCTCTATAACTCTTATGGTTAAATAGTATAAAAACATTATAAATATTTTTGTAAGTCATTGTTACTTTTATTTTAAGATTTTCATTTACTTGTTTCTATAAGTTATTATATTTATTTTGCGCATTGATATAGAAATTTTATCTTATTAAAATTTTCTAAACTATGATTTAACAGACTCTCTATGAGTATAATATATTTATTCTAATTATTAGATGATAACCGAGTCTGATAAAATATATTAAATAGGTCTGAGTTTTTTAATTATTTTAAAATTTTAAACTACAATTAATCCCCCCTATTGTAGCCATTATAAATTTTTCCTTTTGAATAGAAATTATATGATCCATGAGATAGAAGTTTATGCTTTTAAAAATCAAGAGAAATTAGAATATTAGTTGGATTATCATGTGAGGAATACTTTTGTTTGTTCCATGAAAAGAAATATATACAATCAACCTTCTTCTTTTTAATTTGAAATTATTTTAAAGAATTTGGAAATTACACATTTTGAAACATCTAAATTAATTGAAACCATATGATCCATTATTTATATAGATTATCCCACTTTTTATTTTCATCCTAGTGAATCTATTGAAAAGATGCATCATATTTTTATGACAATCATAAATAGTTTAAAATATTTTGGAAATAAAGATCTTACATATGTGGTTTTTTTTGAAAATATTATTGAAATAATTCCTAGAGAATGAGAGTCTAAAAGGATATCATTATATGATACTAATGGAATTTAAAATTTAACTCTAGATTATCTTATAAGAAATATCATGTAGTAAGAGGGTGGATTGAACATAGATTATAAGAAATTGAAAAATAATAATGGTGGATCTTATTTTACTTAAACATCATATATTTATAAGAAATTCAAGTCAAATGAGAAAGTTTGTAAACATTTGAAGAAAAATAAAATTATTGTTTTGATAGAAAGAAGTTTATCTAAAAAAAGTTTGAATAAACTTTATCAATTAGCTCAAAGTATAAATAAGATCTTTGGGAAGAAACATTTTTGTTATAAGTATCAGAAAATTTATAAAGATATAAATGATAAGAAAGACTCTTTAGAAGGAATTTATTATGAGTGCAAGAAGGATGGTCATATAATAATAGATTGTCATAAGCTTAAGAATAAAGAAAATAAAGACAAAAATTCATAAATTAATTCTAAAAAGTCCTATATACATAAGAATAATAAAAGTTTTAGAGAATCAAACACTTGGAATGAAAGTGGAGGTGATAGTTCATCATATAATTTTTAAGATGATGAAAGTGAAAATCATAAAAATATTTAATTCTATACTAATATTCTAAAGAACAATAATTGATTCATGGATAAGGTGACTACTGAGACTATAAATAATCTTACATTAAATTCCAATTATCCTGATAGTGATGATGAAAATAATTCTAATTCCAATGATGAATCTTTTTCATCTGATAAAAATAACACATTACTATGTTTTGAGGAAGTTTGTATATTTTTAAAACTATTGGAAAACAAAAATTAAAAAACTAATAAAAAATTCGATACTATTGAGGATAAAATAGCTAAATAAAATTCAAGAATATATATACTCACTACTAAAATTTATAATATTTCAAAATAATTAGTGAAAAATAATTTTTAGAAAACTAATATTTCAAAGGAGTTAGAGAAATCCAATCTCAAAAAAAACAAAATTTTCAAAATAATTAAAAAATAAATTTAGTACAACTTCTATCGAGGATATAAATTTAGTTGTAGAACTAAATTATGAAATATCAAGTCTAAAAACTATACTATCAAGGTTTAATACTAGTAAAATAAATTTTTATAAGATGTATGGAAAAATAAAACCACATAAGGATGTATCCAAATGGGTAATACTAATAAAAATATATTTTCTAAAATAACTACTTTATTCAAAGAAGTGCCTAATTTTATGAAAAATGTCAAAGTGGAGAAAATTTGAATAATATGTGTTCATTAAATTAAGTAAATTTTTTAGTTTTTTATAAATATTATTTTCCAAAGAATTAATAACATATTAACATAACAAATTGGGATATATGTGGATTCTAAAAACATTATTTTATAACAATGCTAGACCCAAGAAGGTTTGGGTTCTAAAATACTAATATTTTTTATTTTAGAAAAATAATAAGTGTGCCTAAAACAATGTATAGTATATAGATAGGTGTTATTATAGATATTTTAATGAGAGAAAATATTCCTTCAAATAGATGATCAAAATTAAAGGTTGAAAAGTTAACATTGGTGATAATACTCAAGGTAAAATTATCTATATATGTAACATTGTCCTTCTTGGTAAAACATTAATTTCAAATATTTTATTTTTTTAGGTCTTAATAACAACCTTATTATCACAAGTCAATTATGTGATAAGGTATATCTTGTGAACTTCTGGAATTATAAATGTATTGTTCATGGCTCAAAAGAGGAATTTATTCTTTCTTCTAATCGGCATGAGAATATTTATGCACTTAACTTAAATTAACTTAAGAGACAAGATATAACTTTACTTAGTGAAATGGAAGACCATTTTTTGTCATGGAATAGAATATTATAACACTTTAATGTTATAAAATTAGCTAAACTATCTAATAAAGGACTAGTTAAAGATCCACCATAACCTAAGTTTGATTCTTCTAAAGTTTGTGATCCTTATCAATTTGGAAAGTAACATAAGTCAAGTTTCAAATCTATTAGTAAATACTGAAATTATTATGATTTATAGTTAGTGAACATGGATTTATTTGTTCCTACACAAATTGGAAGTATCAGTGGAAAATATTATATATATTTTTTAGTTTATGATTACACTAGATACACATGGGATTATTTTATAGAAAATAAGCATGAAGCCTTTCATTATTTAAAAACTTCTGTAGATTGATTCAAAAATTTGAAAAATATATCCTTGATAACTATTCATAGTGATCATGGTGTAAAATTTGTAAATAAGTATTTTGAAACTTTTTTTCATAAAATGAGTACAATACTTAAATTTTTAGCACTTATAATTCTAAAAAAATAGTGTAGTTGAAAAACGAAATAGAATTCTTTAAGAGATTACAAGAACCACACTGATTGAATACTTAGCTGCTAAGAATTTTTGAGATGAAGTAGTTAGTACTAAATTCTATAATATAAATTGAGTCTCAATATGAAATTTTATTAATAAAACTTTTTATGAGTTATGGACTGGAAGAAATCCAAAACTTTCTTATTTTAATGTTTTTGGATGAAAAGAGTTCATTCCGAATACTAAAGATAATTCAAATAAAATTTATCCAAAATTATATGAAGGAATATTTATATTTTATTATATAACTAGTAATTATTATAGATTTTTTAATAAAAAAATGTTCTATTGAAGAAACAATGAATGTTAAATTCAATTAAAGTGACACTTTTGTTTTTAAACAACCTCAATTCACATCTTTAGATGTTATTTAAAAAATAATTTTTTATCAATGTTGGAAATTTATCCTTATGAGATAAATATTGAAGAATATGTTTCTGAAGTTCTTCCTCAAGAATAATTTCAACCTATTTTTGAAGAAAAAAGTTTTATAAACTCAAGAAATCAGTTGATTCTTATTAATCATCCTAGTGATAATATAATTAGTGATGTAGATCAACCTGTTAGATTTAGAACTTACTTAGAAAATTAAGTTGAACATTATGCATTTTTATCATAGTCCGAACCTAAAAATTATGATGAATCTTTATGTGATGAATATTGGATAAAATATATGAAATATGAACTCAATTAATTCAAAAGGAATCAAGTTTGTAATTTTGTAAAATGACCTAAATATACTTCTGTAATTGGTGTAAAATGGGTTTTCTAGAATAAGTGTGTTAAAAATGAAATTATAGTAAGAAATAAAGGTAGACTTGTTTCCAAAGGTTATAATCAACATAATAGAATAGACTATGAAGAAAAGTAATCTCTAATAGTTAGAATTAAAGCTATTCATATTCTTCTATCATATGCATCATTTTTTAATTTCAAACTTTTTCAAATGGATGTGAAGTTTTCTTTTCTTAATGGATATATATAAGAGGAAGTTTATATAAAAAAATCCCCTATTTTTGAAAATTAAAATTGTTCATACCATGTATTTCAACTTACCATGGCAGCTTTTGGACTTAAAAAAGATCCTAGAGCCTGGTATGATAGATTAAATAGATTTTTGTTACGAATTTTTTTTGTCAAGGGATCTACATATCCAACAATTTTTATTAAATTTTTTTCTAAAAAGATCATTATTGTTCAAATTTATGTCAATGACATTATATTTGGTTTGACTCCAAATTTCTTATAGATTCTTTTTTGGATCTTATGAAATATGACTTTGAAATGAGCATAATGAGTGAACTTATTTATTTTCTAGGTTTTAAAATTTCAAGAAAACCATAAGGAAATTTTATATCTTAATATAAGTATATAGAAGGTCTTCTTAAAAAATTTGGATATAAAAATACTAAAAATATTAGTACTCTTATCAGAACCTCAAATACTCTATATATTTATGAATATGGGAAACTAGTTGATCAAAATATTTTTATAGGAATGATTGGTAGTTTACTATACTTAAAAACTGCTAATTCATATTTAATGTTTTCTGTATTCTTGTGTGAAAGATATAATATAATCCAAAAGAGTCCCATATTAAGGAAGTAAAATTATTTTTTCATTATCTTAAAGGAACTACGGATGTAGTCTTATTTTAATCTCCTAGAAATTATTTTAACTTATTTCTTTTCAAATTCTGACTTAAGTGGATGTAAAATGGATAGAAAAAGTACTTTTGGAACTTTTCATTTCTTAGGAGAATATTTAGTTTTTTGATCTATCAAGAAATAACACATAGTTATACATTCCACTATTAAAGCTGAATATATAGTATCTGAAATTTGTTATGATCAAGTGTTTTGGATGAAACACATAGTCATTGACTTTGGATTTAATTTTAGTAAAACTCTAATTTTGTGCGATAACATAAGTATCATTGATTTAAGTAAAAGACCAGAATATCACTCATGAGAAAAGAACATAGATACAATACACCATTTATTTCAGAATCACACACAAAAAAGAGATATTATTTTACAATCCATCATAATGAAAAAACAACTTGATGATATTTTTACTAAACCCCTTAGTTCTGATAGATTTGAATATATTAAAAAAAATATAAGAATGATAAATACTAAGTGATAATTCATATATACTTATTTTTTTACCAATATCCTTACATTAATGAACTCATTTACAATGGTGGAGTACACATGTTTTGTAAAAAAACGTTAGTGTTTCTAAATTTTTTAATTTTACCTAAAACTGATAAGTAAAGTTATGAGAAAAAATTTCCCATAGAAAGTTTCAATTTTACTCCATGATGGTAGTTTATAATCACTATTTTTTATTATTTTTATTTTACATATTTTTTTTATTGTTTACAAATTTATATTTTTATAATAGTTTTTAAAAAATTACTTGGATAATCATTTTGTCTGATAAAAGTTTCTTAAACAACCATTAAGAGTTTAGAAATATTTTCCAAATATTTTAAAGATAAATTTTGATCTTCAAATAATTTTTGGGATTTAATTTGAGCTGTCATATTAATGGAAGTCAAAACATCTCCCCTGAGCCTATAAATATGAGAGTGGGTCACCACATCCCACATCAATCATTCTAGATGTTGTTGAATATTATCACTCAAATCCTATTATTGTATAATATTTTTCCATTCTTCAAATTAGACCTTTACTTCATCTGATCAGATCTTCCCAATTAGATTAGAGTTGTTAAAATGACCACTATTAAAGAGAATTCTAACATAGAAGTTATGAAGTAAATATTAATAAAAAATAGTGGTATCATTGGCATAAATCTATGATAACGGAAATTCTCAGATTCCAAGGCTAGGAAAAGGTTTATATAGAAAAAGAAGATTTTGATCTTCATTATCCTACTATAGTAAAGGAATAATACTCATAAATTGAGTTTAGTGTGGAAGATAATATGGAGGTCATAACTTTTATCCATTTTTATGGGTGTTACAAGATAAATATTCAACAAGTTTCAGATTTAGTAGAAGTTCCCATGGAAGGGGAAGAATATTTTGTTGTGCACAAGATGCTATAAAATATGGGTTTATTTTTGAATTCCAAGGCTGATAATTCATTATTTACTAATTTTAATAATGTAAGAAAAATATATCATTTGAAAATAGATGTCATAGTTGTTTCTCTTTGGATGCAAGGATACCTCATTATGAGGAAAGGTGAGAATGATAAATAGGCATTATATATCTTTGTGTTAGATTTATTAATAAATATGAGGAATATGAACTTATTGAAGTACATTTTATATAAATTTAGGTAGTGAAATAGAGTTATATGGAGTTAATAATTCTATTATTTCCATATTTTATTAATAAGATGTTCACAAACATTATTATAGTAATTAAATAAATAATCAGGTAGTGGCTATGAGGGAAAAATTATCTTTTATGGGTGAAGAAAAAAATTCAAGAATGAAATTGGGTTTCTTATTAGAGTTAAATAATTTTTCAGAAAAATAAGAAAAACAAGCATCCAATGACAAATTTCTCCAATTTATGAAAAAATATAGGAAAAGAGGAAAGCATATTCATCACCTCAAAGACCAAAAAATAAAGTGAAATGAATGTATGATGAGTCATATAAATAGTTTATTAAACATAAGTCTAAAAAGATTCCTAGAAATCCTCATTTCGGACTAAATAAGGTGGTGACCTTGGCTTTAAAAGAGAAAACTGATGAAGTTTTGAAAGAAGAAAAAAAAGAAGAAACAGAAGAAAATATTTGATGAATCTATAATCATTGAAAGACTAATAAAAGGAGTGGAACATGCTTATGAATATTTTAAAACTGTTGATCAGGAAGGAAAAAGAGTAATTTATATTTTTCATTTATCAGTTGTTTAACCAATTAATGATTCCATTCTTTAATTTGTTAAGAAAAATATTCTAGAACTAGGAAAAGTGGTAACTTTCAAAGTTCCTCTAACTATCGATAAAGGAAATGAAAATGTTGTTTCATAACAAGTTCTCAAAGTTGATTTTTACAATAAACCTGCAGAAGATGATTTTTGAAGTGATAAAAAATTAGAAAGATAATTAGAGAAATAATTAGAGGATAAGTCAGAAGAATCAACATAGGAAGAGAAAGAAAAATAATAAAAAGAATAAATATTTTAATATTCCTTATCTTTCAGAACTAGTATGATAAAGATGTTGAGTTGGTAGTTTTTTATAAGGAGAAAATTTATGATAATAAAATAGAGAATAAAAAATATCATACAAAGTCATTAGATAAAGATAAAACTCATAGATGTAGTGGATATATTAGATGCTAAAATAGAGAGATCAAGAGAAAGAGAAAGTAACTTTTGTCCTTTCAAGAAGACATGTTTCTAATGTCACATTAGATTCAAATGATTCCTTAGTTACTCAATTAGGTCAAATAAATGAATCTAGATTTATTTATATTATTGAATCTTTGAAGAATATTATGGATACTATTCTGTTTTTTTCAAGAATTGAATCTCAATGGAATCATATTTAGAGGATAATTAATGTTTTAGAACAATATGATGCTTTAAATCAATTATAATAAGTTTTTGTTCATAATGAAACTAATTTAAATTATATCAAAGTTTAATATAAAGAAAAATAGGAAGTGTTAATAAAATCATTAAATGGTTAAAAGATAGAAAAATATAATTGAAGTTCCATGATGGTTAGATAAATTTTCTTAAGAATAATTCTTTAGATATTGTTTATACCTTTTAAATAATGTCTTCATATGTTTCTATAAAGTTTAAACTATTTGAACAGTTCAAGACTTTATCAAAGTCTCCGGATCAAGAAATATTGGAACTAAAGCCAAATAAGTTTTTTTCTCAAAGAATAACTAGTAAATTTGAAGCTGAGAACAATAAGATCTAGTCACTAGAAGAATAATTTGATAGATTAAATCAAGTGGTATGCAGGTTCCAAGTTCTTGAAGAAATAGTTTCTAAGACGAAGTCAATGGAAGAAGAAACTAATAAGAACTAAGAGTATTTCTAGAATACGAAAGTGATTGTGAATAAGTTATAGAATAAAGATTAATTTTATTTTCTATGAACACTTAATGTATAAAAAATAAAACAATTGATTGAATATAAGTTTGAATGAATTATTCTCTATATAATTTGTTTGAATGTTTTTCCAAATTTTTTTGGTTGAATGTTATTTTAAAAATTAGTGGAGGAATTTTTATTTAAACTAAATTGTTTCATAGTATTATTTTTCTAACATTTCAAGAAGTTTATACCTTCCATTTTATTTTTTAAAATAAAAAATGTGGATAATTTTTTGAAGAAGTTATTAGGGGATACGTTATTGAATAAGAAATTATTATTATTTAATTTTATGGGAAGATATTATTTTTGGGGAGATTTTATTAAGAAGTTTCTATCTTATATTATTCTTCCTGATAAATTTTTTTAATCAAAAGGAAGTTACATGAAAGGGAGAGATAAAAAAGATCAGGGGAGAAGTGTTCTTAAATGATTAATGTTTTTTTTGGTTTTTCAAAGTTATTAATTTGTTCTTTAAGTGTTTTTTGTGATTTTCAAGAAGGGAGAGATTGTCAAGTTGAAAGTTTTATTTTCTACACTTTTGATCCTTAATTTTGAAAATAAAAATAAAATTTCTTAAAAACCACATTTTACTAAATTTATATTTTCTAAGTCTTTACAATTCTTTTGTAGAAAAAAATTTATTCCATCATATGTAGAAATATTTATAAATTGTTGAAAATATACTTTCTACACAATTTTTAGTCCATTAGACTAACTAATTCTAATATATTGGACTGACAAAGTCTAGTCCATCAGACTTACTAAGTCCTATTAGGTTGAAAAAGTCCAGTCCATTAGTCTAATTGAGTTTAGTTCATCAGACTGATCAAGAATGATCTATTAGACAAACATATTTTGATTCATTTAACTAAAAACAATCTATTCCATCATAAGAAAGTTTATAATAATATTTTTAGAGTTATGTATTATGAATGGAATACCTTTTACATCATTGTAATATTGATATCAAAATTGCATCAGATAGAGATCCACTTACTAGGATGTCAAGAAGAATCTCATCTGAGGCTGTTTCAACCAACTCCAAGATTCAAGGAATATGACCATTAGAAGTGTTCCTATAAATAGAGGTGTATTTGAGGAGAGGGGATATAATGCTTTTATGACTAAACCCATTTGAATTTTTCTATATTGTAACCTCTTATTACTTTCACATTGTAAACTTTAAGAGAATTTTCTTTTCTAAGGAATTTGGTTGAGGATTATAAATTCCTTAGAATATTTTCTCAATTGTATTCACTTTATCTGATCTAGGTGTATATTGAGGGATTATGAGGATATGAAGATGGTTGATTCTGATTAGGCTGGTAGAGGGATTACAGGGATAATTTGACAGAGCTGATTCCAATCTTTTAGATCAAGGTATTCATTACTAAATAAATACATACCTTATGGTTAAGTTTAAAACTAAGGATACCTAAAGTTAGGGTTTGGGAATTCCTTAACTCTTAAGGTTAAAGAGTATAGAATATTTTATAAATGTTTTTATAAGTCATTCTTAATTTTACTTTTAATATTTTATTTTACTTGTTTCCACAAGTTATTATACTTCTACTGTGCATTGACATAGAAAGTTTATATTATTATACTTTTATGTACTCTGATTTAACTAATGATTTGTTAGACTATTACAGTTACTTTGATCATTGAAAAATAGCTGATTATGATAAACTATATTAAAGAGGTTTGGGTTTTTTAATTAGTTTAATTTTTTAAAATAATGATTAATACACTATTTTAGACATTATAATATTTCATATACAACATTTATAACTGAATAATTTTATGTTTCTCAAACCCTTAGTTTTGAAAATGAAAAATTTATTAATCTTGTTTTTAAATTATCTAAAGATTTTTATTGTCTAAAACAAACACCTAATAATTTTTATGAAAGGATTTCTTTATTTCTATTAAATAATGGTTTTAATAAATTAAATGACGATCCTAAACTTTTTATTAAAATAATTTCAAATGATATTTTAAATTTTAATATTAATGTTGATGATATTTTTTTTGGTTCTTCTAGAGAATTTCTTTGTAATTATTTTTATACTTTTATTTCATCTGAGTTTTACATGAGACTAATGGTAGAATTAAAGTTCTTTCATGGAATTCCAATTTATCAAAGGAAAGATGAGATCTTAATTAATAAATCTAAGTATGATAATTATTTGGTTAAAAGGTTTGGTCTTGAATCCTATAAACCTATGAAAATACTTATGAGTACTAGTTATAAATTAGATGTTGATATTAATTCTTATAGAGGAATGATAGGAAAATTTCTTTATTTAGCTACTTCTTGAATCGATATCATGTTTAGTGCTTTTCTATGTAAAATAATTCAAGATGATCCTAAAAAGATTTATATTAAATTTGTGAAAAGAATAATTAGATAAATTAAAGTATCTGTTAAATTTGGATTTTTTATCCTAAATCTATCTATTTTGATTTAATATCATATTCTGACTTTGATTTTGGTGGCTGAATAATTGATTAAAAAATCACATCAGGAATGTGCCTTTTTCTTGGAAAAAGATTAATTTGTTGGTCTTCTAAAAAGAAATTATTCATTTCTATATCTACTATAGAATATGATTATATATATGCTTCTAGTAGTTATTCTCAAAGCTCATGGATTATGAAAAATTTATGCGATTTTGGAATTTATCTTAATGAATTTCCTATTTATTGTGATAAAACAAATACAATTTCTATTTCTAAAAATCCTTTACATAATTATAGAACAAATCATATCAATCTTAGGTTTCATTTTATTAAATATCATATGAATAAGGGTGATATTATTTTAAAATTTATCCCTACTAAGAATAATCTTGCAGACATTTTTATTAATCCTTTAGGCTCTTATAAGTTTGAAAAAATGAAATTTGATATTGGGATATTGTAAGCTTAATTATTTTATATTTTTGTATATATAGGGGGATTTTATGTTTTATTAATTAATTAATTAATTTTTTTTAAAAAGGGGGATAAAATAAAATGTTCTTTATTTTAAATGTTCATATTTTGTAATCAAACAAAATGGGAGGATTTTTTTGAGAATTTTATTTCTTGTATTTTTGTTTTTTTATTATATGTTTTTTATTAATGTTTTATTACAATCCCTATTATTTTATGTTAATCATAATTTTATGGAAATATGTTTTACTAGAATACTTTATTTTTATTATGTCTTGAGTTATATTAATTAGAATTTTATAATTACAATTTCATATAAAAGATAATAAGTTTATATAAGCTTTATTCAACTATAATAAAGTTTGATTCAATATCTATAATGTTCACATTTTTTTATCAAAACTTACTGAATGATTTTGGTTTTATATTATTTTTCAATCTATTGTGTTTTAAATTTTTCTTTAGTTGTTCAATTATAACTTGAGTTATATAGCTCAAATTCTCACAACAAATATTCTGTTGTATATCTGATAGATTTATTTAAATTTTGTTAAAATAATTAAAGCATTAATTTATTGTTTTAATTATATAAAAATTTCTCTAAGTTTATGCAACAGTTTTGGAATTTTGTAATATAAATAATTCAAAATCTTTTTTATTTCAATAATATCTATTTAGATGAACATAAGAATCACACATTTTTTGTTGCATTATAAATCTAAAAAGTGTTTATACATTTAATTAAACTGAATAAAAATTTAACAATTCTATTTAGAGTTCTTAAAAAATGGATGAATGTCTACAACATTCTAGTCATTTTTTCTATAGATTTTATTCTATGTATTTCAGGGTTTTTTGATGATATATCTTGATATACATGTTGGATTGAAGCACTATTTTGATCCACTGAAAATATATAGAAATTATTTATATTTATGTTAACTAGACCAACATTAGAATATAATTTTTAGGTCTATATATTCATTGTAGATTTTTATGTTAAAAATTTCATAAAATGATGCAATATCCATATTCTCTTACCACCAGCTTCTTCCTCTACATAAAACACTATCTCAATAGGACTACATATACTTCTTCCAACATTGTAATAGAGGCTGCTCAGCCATAATTTTCATCCATGTTTGATGCATGGATTTATATCTCTCTTTTTATATTAATGGTTTTTCTAGTGCAACACCTTTTGCTTTGTATGGAAGCTCTTCAATATCTATCTTCAACAGTTACATGAGTCCGACATTGTTGTACCACAACAGTGCTTAATAGTAGCAGTGCCTCAAAGTGATGGTAGCTCCTTCCAAATAGAGTAACGATAGAACAACTCCATTTCTTCTTTATTTTAGATGAACCAATAAATAGTATCTCAATCTAACAATCTCCATTCTTACAGTAGTTCTACTCCCCTTCATCAACGATAGTTCTTCATTAAGAAAAAACACCACTGCATCTTCTTCAATATTAGCATGAGGTGATGGAAGCACCATCAAAATCTTTCAATAATAACTTAGAAAAAATAAATAAATTGTAGAAATGGTATCTTCATCACCCTCATCCTTCACTTCAATGGTATCAACACCCAGGTATTCAAACTATTGAACCTTAGCTTGATAGTAGATCCATGACGGTAGCTCAGTTCTTTCTCACATTCACCTATGTCTTCCCCATCCATAATGGTAGTAAAACTCGAAATGGTAGTACAACTTTGTAATGCGACGATACAAATATCTTTCTACTACTATGAATTATTTTATCATACCCCCAGTTTTTAAAAATTATCATACCATTCAAAAATAATTTTTACGATAATACATTTTTGTTATTTTTTAATGTTTTATTTTTCTACACATGTATAATAATTATTTTATTTTATTTATTTATCTTATAATTAATTATTAAACATTTTTAGACTACATGAATTGTTTTTAATTATTTTAACTTTGTTTTAAATGTTATTTTAATTTATTATTCAAATTTTATAGAAACATGTATCATATTTACTGTTTAATCTGAAATTATTTATCAATGCTTAAATTATTTATTTTAAATATTTTTAATTTTTTTATTAATATTGTTAAATATTTTTAAAGTGTTTTGAATGTATTAAATTCATGTTAATAGTCCTTTACATTTTATGCATTTATAAAGAGATATATTTTGATGATTTTATTTATAACCAATATTCATGCTATATTTATGGAATTTCCTTTAACTATTTTTATGGAAACTATTTGAATTATTTAATAGGTAATTTAAATTAGTTTGAATTGGTATTTAAGTTTTAAATTTAAACAATTATTATTATGATTATTGTAACGAACCAAACTTTTATTAATGAAAATTCTTCTTGATCTAATTAAATGTCTTATTATGTAAAATGATTATATAAAACATATGCACTTCCTTGGGTTTATGTTTTTGGATTTTAAAATACCATTAATAATTTTTACCATTGCTAATATAGTAATTGAACAGTTATAACATGATTAGTATACATATTAGGCTTTAACAAATCTAATTTACTCAGATAAAAGAAGTGATGGCCTCATCTAGTCGAATTGCTCCATATAAAGCCCATTTTTTGGAGCTTGGAAAGAAGGTTGAATCACTATGATTCACTCTTGACCAATCCCAAGCCGAGCTTCAACATGTTAAGATTTAATAGAATCACCTATGGGATAACTAGAAGTTAATATAGATTACCACCAGAGCGATGTTATCCGAGATGCCCCAAGAGTCTGTCATAATCACACACCTTACCCTTAGGTCTTATGCAGGTGTTATAAGGGGTTATTTAACAAGACCCTAGCACTATGATTATGTGCATGAGTTTTTTATAGAATAAATAATATACATTCATTTTATTATTGTTACTTTTTCCACAGTTTTTAAATCACAAATAATATTTTTAGTTAATATTGAATTAAGAAATCTATTTTGATGAAATGATGGATTTTTTAATTAAATAATTTTTTAATAAAATATTATTAATAAATTAATTTTTATTAAATATAAATTATCATATAATTTTTATACCATTCTAATTTTTATTAAGGTTTGAAAGTAGTTTTTTTTTGAAAACCCATAAATTTTTAATAAATATCGGTTTTTATTTTAAAAATAAAAAATTTAAAAAATTTAAAAAATTATTTAGATAAAATGAATATTATTTTTGGATTCAGGACTCCAAAATTATCTAATGGTGAATTTTTCATGATTTTCAGAGATAGTTATTTTTTGGGTAAAAATTAAATACCGTTTAAATATATAATGTGTTTTATGACATCATAATGACCCAATAGTTATGTAATGAAAGAATTTTGAAGTGGAATTCTTCCAATATATTTTTTACCATTAAAATAATTTGGTTTTATATTTTTTTGATTAATTTTACAATGCCTTAGTAGACCCTCCAAGACTTATAAAATATTTTAACATTTTAAAATTATTTCCTTGAGAGTTTGACTCACCTCCACATAAGAAATCCTAATATTTTATTATGTTAGGAAATTGGACTTATAAAATAATGTTTTCCACTCCACTTTGGAAAAAATAGTGGGAAAAAACTAAGGTATGGTTTGTGGTTTTGATTAATTTAATGTTTTGTGTCCAAAACCTAAATAATAAAGAATTCCCTCCCCTTTCCTATATAAACCCACTCAATCTCCCATTCCAATTCACTAAAATGATTTGGATCTCAACCAAACTCTGAAATACTCTCTCTATAATCCTCCCAAGGCACCCCAACCTCTCAAGAACCCTCTCCCAAGCTCTTGACACCATAAACTTCCAAGTAAGGGATCCTCACTTTCCTTCCTTATTTATATCTATGTTTTTTTATATTGTTATTCCATTTTATTTTCAATTGCAAATGGTAGGGTATGATTTATAACCTTTCCTATACTTTCCTACTTATGTTTTAATAATGATAGACACCTTTTTATCTCATTAATTCCTCCCATGTACACCCGTTACCATTCCAAAATTCTGTAAGGGATTTCCCTCTCCTCATTTACATTCAAGAAATTCTTTTATATTATGCATCTAAGTTCCATTACATATATTGGGATATTATGTTCCATGAACCCCTTACTATCCATTTCGTGTATAAATTATGATATACCCCTTTATCTATCAGCAACCAATTTTATGATTTCTATTTGATGTAGTTATGCTGCCGAAGTTACACCAAAATTTCCCATTCCAAAATCATCGTGTAAGTGAATACCATACCAATTTCTCTATCAAGGGTATTCACCTTTATGAACATGTAATTTTTTGATTGAGAACTTACATTTATGTATTCCATGCCTCTTATTTTTTGAATAAATTATGATGTTTAATGAATCCATGTTGTATGATCTATGTGGCACACTTATGCATGAAACAAAATGATTAAGAAGGGTGCACCCTAATAGTGCTCCAATTAATTGGGTAAAGATTAGTATCATGATTAGTCATGTTCAAGGAGGTTTCAATCATTCTAATTCAAATTCAATGAGGGTTTACTCATTCTCCATGTGAAATGAACCTTGGATCATGCTATTATCATGTTAAATGTTGTTTCCACATCTCCATGTTATGATAATCATGTTATATCATGCATTTATGTTCATATTTATATTATTATCCATTGATATACCTTTTTCCTAACATATATTGTATTATTCATGTTATTCCTTGTTTACTCTATTACTAGGATTTATAGCTCACCCTTTTCTTATGTTTGTCCTCAGGTTATCCTATGAAATTATAAGTACAAAGGAATATTGTGTTCATGTAAAAGAAGTTTTAAATAAAGATGTCGTATTTTATGTCTTAAGCTGTCATGTAATGTTTCTAATTTCCCAAGAAACTATACCTCTCTATCCTTGGGGTTTTATTAAGTGAAAGTTTATGTAATAAATCATGTTTAAGTGTGTAATAAAGAGAAGGGTTATTATAGTTGGTATCAGAGGATAAGTTTAGTTATTTTTGGGATTAGGATTAGACTACCCTAGTGAATGCCTTAGGGATAAAAGTAAGTATAAAAAAACATCCCTTAATTTTGGTGAGTATAGAGTAAGTGTTTTATCAAGAAAATAGATCCCTATCTGGATATGAAGAAGTAGAGGTGGCTCTGGCACATATGTATCTAGGGTTAAAACTAGAAAACAACACTTTTATCTAGACTCTAATGATAACTAGTGCATGAAAACGGGCCTTGCTTCACTCTTGGTTCGACACTCCTAGGGGATATGATTTGGTAAATTCATAAGATTAGTATGAACCATTATTAAGGGAATAAAAAAATTCTCCCAAGAATATATAATGGGAATTTGATCATGGATAAAATATATTGAAGCCTATAAATTCATAAGTTAAGGAAATAAATATAATTTATAAGTTATCCCATTTTCATTGGATTCCTCTTTATGTGTTACCCCTAACATTCCTTTTATTCCAGCCAATGGTTGATAATAGGAGGACTCGAGCTAACAACCGATGTGAAGATCAATGTGATGACTCTTCTAATGAGATGCCTAATCTGATGGGAGCATGAATCACAAACTTTGTAATGATACTCTCTTAGTTAACTAAAGTTTCTAATAGAAACATGGGTCAAGAGGAATGTTTAACCCCCCCTAAGAAAGAACAAGATGCAATTGAGAGATTCACGAGATAAAGGCCTACTACATTTAATGGATCATCTGATCCCTCAATTGTGGAACAATGGATCAACTCCATTGAAAAGATATTCTCCATACTTCAATGTTCTGAAAAAGAGAATGTTCTTCTAGATTCTTATCGTATAGAGTGTGAAGCTAATCAATGGTGGAAATTGATAAAAAATGAAAAGCCTAAGGAAGAGATCAAGGTGTTGGAATGAAAGGATTTCTGAAAAATGTTTTTTGATAAATATTTTCCTCACACCCTCCAACTTATGATAGAAATGGGATTCCTCTCTCTCAAGCAAAAATATGACAAATCCATTAGAGCGTACAAGGAAAACTTCACAAGTCTTTCATGATATGCCTTCAACTTTATCATTACCCCCGAATTCAAGGTTGACCACTTCTTTGGTGGGCTAAAACCTAGGCTACGGAAAGCCCCGACAATCTATGACTTTGATCGCAATGAGGAAATTGTATGATATGACCTCAAAGTAGAAATGGAGATCGGTGAATCTCAGGGGTATCATGGGGATAAAAATAAAAAAGTGGACTTTAATTCTATAGTTTCGATTGATAAATCCAATGATGATAAGAAATTATAGCACCCCACTTGCCAAAGGTGTGGAAAGAAGCACCCCAAAAATTTCCTGAAGGGGACAATAAAATGATTTAGGTTTGGAAGAGAAGGGAACCTGTCCATTAATTATTGAAAAGAAAAACCCACGGCTACGATAGAGAAGAAGAACACTTTGTTTGACCCTCAATACATTTTTCATTGCTTCAACTACAAAGAACCATGTCACTTTGCAAACTAGTTCCCTAATCTAGGTGTTTTTGGAGGCAACCAACAACCTCCAAGGCAGCAGGGGTGAGATTTTTACATCACTACTGCCGAAGCAAACCCCGACAATGAAGTGGTGACAAGTAAGCTAGTTATTTATTCAAGAATAGTGATCACACTTTTTTATTCTGGTTATACACATTCTTTTATATCCTAAAATTTTAGTAGAATAATCAAAACACCACCGTAAATCATGGAAGTAGAGATGTCAGTGAGAATGAAAAATAAGGTAATCATTGCATCCCAAGAATATAACTCCTCCACTATCACAATTTGTGGATTGAACTTCCTAGAAAACCTCTCCATACTCCCAATAGTATAATTTGATGTAATTCTTGGCATGGATTGGATCTACCTATATAAAGCCTACATAAATTTCTGTGGGAGGGAAATCACTCTACATATAGATAATCGACCCCCAATTCTATATAAGTGCAAGGAAGAGTATAAATATTCTTTAGAAACATCATCTAAAGTATGGATATTACTACCCTATTAGCATGTGTATCTTTCTTGGATGATTGAGTCTAAGGAAGAAACCATCCTTGAAGAAATTCCTATTGTGAGGGAATAAACTGAAGCGTTTCTCGAGGAATTTACTGGTCTTCCTCCTATAAGAGATGTTGAATTCTGAATTGATATTATACCTAGGGTGTTTCAAATATCCAAGAATCTATATATAATGGCTGTTGTGGAGCTTGAGGAGATAAATAAACAACTATATAAGATTCTGGATAAATGGTTTATATTCCCAAGTGCTACACCATGGGGTGCACCAATCCTCTTTGTCAAGAAGAAGAATGGGTCAATGTGTCTTTTCATTGATTATTGTGAGCTCAAAAAAATGATTATAAATAACAAATATCCTCTACCACGAATTAATGACTTGTTCGATCAACTACAGGGAGCACAATACATCTCCAAGGTGGATATGTGGTTGGGATATTACCAAGTAAGGGTGTAGAAAGAGGATATACCCAAGAATGCTTTTTGTCCATGTATGGGCACTATGAATTCATATTAATGTCTTTCAGAACTACTAATGCTCCATAAATTTTCATGGACATAATGAATATAGTATTTAGATATTACCTCAACAAATTTTTGGTAGTCTGTTGATATTCTAATATACTCCAAAAAAAAGGAGAAGCATGTGTAGCATCTAAGAACTGTACTTGAGACCTTGAAAAAGGAGAAGCTCTATGAAAAGTACAAAAAGTGTGAGTTTTTGTTTAAGGAAGTCTCATTATTGGGTCATATTTTCACAAGCAAGATGATATCTATAGATCCCTCCAAGACTGCTACAATTTAGGGATGGTCGAGGCCAACATTGGTGATGGATATCTGAAGCTTCCTGGGGTTATCTAGATATTATTGCCGATTTGTGAGAAATTTATCACTATTTTAAAACCCTCTTACCAAGATAACTAGGAAAGGATTCAAGGTTTCTTGTAGTGATGAATGTGAAGATAACTTCAATGGGTTGAAAATAAGGCTTATCACTGTGCCCATGCTCACACTAGGCCCATGTGGAGAAATATTTGTTGTATTCAGTGATGATTCAAAGAAGGGCTTAGGTTGTGTGTTGATGAAAAATGAAAAAGTCATTGCCTATGATTTAAGGCAATTTAAATTACATGAGAAAAAATATTCAACACATGATCGGAAGTTGACTATAGTAATCTTCAATTTAAAAATTTGGCAACATAACCTCTTTAGGGAGAAGCATGAAATATATATGGACCACAAAAGCCTGAAGTATATATTCACACAAAAAAGTTGAACATGCACCAACAAAGATGGTTAGAGCTGATCAAAGACTATGACTTTTCAATTCACTACCATCCAAGGAAAGTGAACAAGGTGGTGGATGCTCTAAGTATAAAGGACCCATCAATTCTATCATTAATGAGAACTTAAAAGGTTCCAATCTTCTTATATTTGATGAAGATGTACATGAGAATCATAAATAAGGGAAAATCATAAATACTTTCACAAATGATTGCTCAATTGTCTCTTTTAGAAAGGTTAAATGATGATCAAAAGGATAATGTGGAAATTAAGAAGAAAGTGGACACTATCATTAAAGGGGAATCCTCAAATTTCAATGTTAATGAAGAAGGAATTGTGATATTTGGGTCAAGACTATGTGTTCCATAAAATCTAGAGTTAAAGAAATAACATTCAGATGATGCACATAGTTCATATTTCTCCATTCACCCAAGAAACACAAAGATGTATCGAGATATCCAGGAGCATTATTTTTGGGATAACATGAAGTAGGATATCACTGAGTGTACATCAAAGTGGCTGGTGTGTCAGAAAGTGAAGGATGAGAGGAAGAAGTCTAAGGGGGTGATGTAACCATTACCCATACCAACATGTAAATGGGAAAAATCACCATAGACTTTGTCGCTAGACTTATGAAGACATCTAAAGGAAACAATGATATCTCAGCTGTTGTGGATCATCTTACAAAGACTGCAAACTTCATTTAAATTTAGAAGGGTATCTCATTGGATAAATTAGAACAAATATACATCATAGAAGTGGTAAGACTGTATGGAGTACCACAATCGATTATATCCAATCAAGATCCAAGATTCACCACTATGTTCTAGAAGAGTCTCCAACAGGCTCTGAATACAGAGCTGAATTTCAGTATGGCTTATCAACCTCAAACTGATGACCAATCTAAGAATAATATCCAAACACTTGAGGATATTTTGAAAGTATACTCAATGGAATTAAAAGGATAATGGGATCAACATCTTCCCCTAGTTTAGTTCTATTACAATAATAGTTTCCACTCAAGCATCCAAATGGATCCTTATGAATCAATTTATGGGAAGAGGTGTAGAACACCAACGTGTTGGGATAAAGTTAGGGAGTTAAAAATCCTATGTCCAGAAATGTTTGAAGAAATGGTGGAGAAGGTTAAGACCATCTAGCGGTACATTAAAGATTCTCAGAGTTGAAAAAAAAGATATGTTGATAATCGTCGATGAGACATAGAGTTTGATGTCAGAGACATGGTATTCCTTCACATATCACCATGGAAGATAGTTATGAGATTTGGGAATAAGGGAAAGCTTAGTCCAAGTTACATTGTCCCTTTTGAGATCCTTGATCACATTGGAGTAGTGGGCTATCAACTAGAACTCCCACCGAACCTATCTCCAGTACAAGATGTATTACATGTATCACTCTTGAGGAAGTACATACCTGACCCATCACATGTACTCAATCTAGAGGCGGTACCATTATAGAATAACCTCTTATAAAGAGAATCCAGTGAAGATCTTAGATAATAGGAAAAAATTTATACGAAATAATATAATGCCCCTCGTCAAGGTATTGTGGCAAAACCAAAAGTTTGAAGAAGTAATGTAAGAATTGGATAAAGTAATGAAGCAGAGTTACCCTCATCTGTTTTAGTGTGGGGAAAATAATTTTTGAGGGAGAAATTTCTTAATAGGGGAATACTGTAAGGACCCAAACTTTTATTAATGAAAATTTCTCTTGATCTAATTAAATATCCTATTATGTAAAATGGTTATATAAAACACATGCACTTCCTTGGTTTTATTTTTTTTGATTTTAAAATACCATTAATAATTGTTTCCATTGCTAATATAGCTGTCGAACAATGATCACATGATTAGTATAAATATATGGATTTAACAATTCTAATTTACTTAGAAAAATAAAGAGACTGCCTCATCCAATATAATTGCTCCATATGAAGGCAATTTTTTAGAGCTTGGAAAGGAGTTAGTGTCATTGGGCTTCGCTCTTGACTAAGCCCAAACTGATCTTCAACACGTTAAGCTTGAATGGAATATCCACCGAGATAAGTGGAAGTTAATAGAGATTACCACTTAAGCGATGTTATCCGAGATGCCTCAAGAGTCTGTCACCATCGCACACCTTACCCTTAGGTATTATGTGGGTATTATAAGGGGTTATGTAAAAAGACTCTATAATTATGAACACATGCATTAGTTTTTTTATATAATAAAGAACATACAAACATTTTATTATTGTTACTTTGTAAATAGTTTTTAAAGCACAAATTGTATTTTTAGTTAATATTCAATTAAGAAATATATTTTGATGAATTAATTTATTTTTATATTAAATAATATTTTAATAAAATATCATTACTAAATTAATTTTTATTTAATATAAATGATAATATAATTTTTATACAATTTTAATTTTTATTAAGTTTTGAAAGATGTTTTTGTTAAAACCTATAAATTTTTGATAAATGTTGGTTTTTATTTTAAAAGTTACAATTCACATATTTAAAAAAACTATTTATATAAAATGAATATTATTTTTGGATTCAGGACATTGAAATTATCTAACAGTGATTTTTTCATGATTTTCTAAGACAGTCGAATATTTGGGTAAAAATTAAATACCATTTAAATATATAATGTGTTTGATGACATCATAATGACCCAATAGTGATATAATAAAATAATTTGAAAGGAATATTCATCCAATATCTGTTTTACCTTTAAAATAATGCGATTTTATATTTTTTTTATTAAATTTACAATGCCTTATTGTACCCTTCAAGACTTATAAAATATTTTAACATTTTAAAATGATTTCCTTGAGAGTGCGACTCAACTCCACATAAGAAAGCCTAATATTTTATTATGTTTGACCATTAGAATTATAAAATAAATTTTTACACTATACATTTGGAAAAAACCATGGGTAAAAACTATAGTATGATTTATGGTTTTGATTAGTTTAATGCGTAGTGTCCAAAACCTAAAAAATAAATAATTCTCTCTCATTTCCTATATAAACCCACTCAATATCCCATTCCTCTTCACCCAAACCATTTGGAGATTTATAAAAATATTTCCTCCTCTCTATAGAATCCTCCCATGATTTCCCAAGTTCTCAAGAATCCCCTTAAGCTCTTGAAGCCACGCACTTCCACGTAAGGGATCCTCACTTTCCTTCCTTCCTTATTTATGTCTAAGTTTCATTATATTGTTATGCCCTTTTATTTTCAATTAAAAATAGTGGGGTATGATTTCAAACCTCCCATATACTTACCTAATTATTTTTTATTGATGATATACCCCTTTATCTCTCATTAATTCCTCCCATGTACACCTGTTACCATGCCGAAATTCTATAAGGGATGTCTCTCTCCGCATTTAAATTCAAGAAATTATTTTATATTATCCATATAAGTTCCATTAAATATGTTGGGATATTATGTTACATGACCCCCTTAATTTAAATTTCAGGTATAAATGATGAGATATACCTTTATATCTCATCAACCCATTTTACAATTTCTATTTTATGTCATTATGCTTCCAAAGTTACACCAAAATTTCCTATTCCAAAATCATCGTGTAAGTGAATACCATACCATTTTCTCTATAAAGGGAATTCACCTTTATAAAAATGTAATTTTTGATTGAGGAATTACATTTATGTATCCCACATATCTTATTTGTGGAATAAATTATGATGTTTAATGAATCCATTATATATGATCTATATAGAATAATTATGCATGAAATGAAATGATTAAGAAGGGTCCGCCCTGATAGCACTCCAATGTATTGGGTAAAGATTAGTATCATGATACATCATGTGAAATGAGGGTTACTCATTATAATTAAATTTCAATGTGGGTTTACTCATGATCCATGTGTAATGAGCCTTGGATCATTCTATTATCATGTTAAATATTGTTTCCACATCTCCATGTTATGATAATCATGCTATATCATGCATTTATGTTCATGTTTCTCTTATGCTCATTGATATGCCTATTTCCTAACATGTATCTTATTATTCATGTTATTCCATGTTTACTACCCTAATGGGAATTATAGCTCACCATTTTCTTATGTATGTCCTCAGGTTATCCCATGCAATGCTAAGTACAAAGGAATGTTGTGGTAATGTAAATAAAGTTTTCAATAAAGATGTTATATTTTATATCTTAAGTTTTCATGTAATGTTCCAAATTTCTCAAGACACTAGACCTATTGATCCTCAAAGTTTTAGTAAGTGAAATTTTATGTAATAAATCATGTTGAAGTGTGTAATAAAGATTTGGGTTGTTATAACTATTCAGGATAATAATTTTCTCTCTTTTAAATAATTTTTAAATTTGAATTTGAATTGATTTACCCAATTATAGAATGGTTTTGTTAGTTTGTTATAAAGATTATATTTAAAGGATTCAAGATGTATTCAAAGTATATGACATTGGATCATATCTTGGACACTCTATTTTCCTTGAACATAAGGCTATGAAATTTCAAAGTGTTGTACATTCTATAAATTCTTGTGTGATCTCTATTTTATCTTATGGATGATCTCTCAAGTGCTAAATTACATCTTCTTTGACTTATAATTCCTTGATGAGATGAGACAATCCAATAAATGAGAACCAATACATATGTTTTATTCTTCTTATATCTATTTGATTCTAGTTTCTAGTGTCTATAACACTACTTCCCATCTCTCAATCATACTCCCATTTCTTGTTTATGATTTTAGATATAAAATCATTCTTCTTTCTTTCCTCAAGTTGTGACTCATAGATTCTAAATTCAGGATTGTTTAGGTAGTCAATCCCTTTGTTTAAAGTCAGTGTTGTAATTAGGTTGTGAATACCTATACAAAAGTTAGTGTTAGTTTGGTTATCACTCCACTTCATAGAAAAAGAATTTATAACCAGGTTACATCTCCCATTCAAAAATCATATTAGTACACAATGTATCCCTTAACAAGTAGAGAGTTATAAGATTAGACTAGGTCTAATTTGGACCAAACTACTACAAAAACATACTTGTGTTAATTATTTTATTTATTTTTTAATTTAATATAATAATTAATTTTCATAATTAGTTAATCTAATCAATCTATTTCATTAAATTTAATAATATGGTCTATTCACCCCCTCTAGACCACCTGTCAGCACCCTTACAAGGCTAACAGTTGAGACTTTAGAGATTAATGTAGATTTTTTTATATGAAAGTTTACTCGTATTGGATATTATCTTATCTTATGTTAATAATTTTTGGTTTTGGTCAATGTATATAAATAAGAGAAATCACTTGTCATACTTTTATATATCTTATGATCCATTTAAAGTTAATTTTATTACTCCGAGCATGAAAAATTCAACATTTATCATTTAAAATATGGGATAAAAATATAGGTAGAAAACTACTAGAAATAAAAAAGGATGAAATTGTGTTTATGGATTTGAAGAAATCAAGCAACTATATATTTTTATGTTCTCTATCTATATGGTAAAAGAATTACCCAAACTCTAGAAAATGGATCTTGTAATGGAAACGATTTCTTTTTACAATCATTTCTAATTAATTGATGGTCTCTTCTCTATTTGAGGAAAATGAAATTTTAATTAAAAGATTATTCCTTGATGAAATTATTTTCATAAAAGTATAGCATTTTTGAGAACAATTTCTATCCTCTTTAGCAGTAGTTTCTCTTCCATGTCCATATTTTCACTTCTTGCTAATATTATTCTTATTTGGGAACCTTGTTATATATTATTATAGAATTACTTAATATTTCATTTTCCCATTTTTAAAAAGATATTTTATTATCCATTTTTAAGATGTGGTATTCCAGTAAAGGTATTTTAAAATATTAAAAAGGTTTTTCCTTTTATGATTTTATGTTTTATATTTCACTCCTTGGAATCAATGTTAAAAAAATTAACCATTTTTTATCAAACATGAGATAAAATTAAGAGGAAATAATTTATTTAAGAGGGTAGAATGTAACATCCTAATATTTTAGTTTATATTCTTTTAAATGAATTCTATGTTCTATTTTTTACACCACACACAACATAAAGCTTAAATAAACCAGGTTATACTCTAGAAATATTATTATTTAAACATGAACATTGTATCATAGTCATTGAATTGGTGGGTATAAACATGAGTAATCACATTATGAATTATATATTTAATGTTTTTACATAATAAAATGAATAATAAATAATAAATTTACTATCAATTGGTTAGAAATGATGATAAAATCTTTTGAAGGAAAAAGTATATTTTTCATAAAAAAAATTTATATGTGAAATGTATTTTTATCTTAATAGATTAAATTAATCACTATTGATATATTATTTTAAGGTAATAAATATATTATAAATCCAATAAAATGAATTAAAATTCATTTATCTATATTTATTAGGCATATAATGGGAATAAATTCATTTTATGCTTCAAAAATACATTTTCATTAAAAATTATTTTCTACTCTATTTTTGTGTGGATATTAAAATTAATTTATTTAAATTTTATAAATTTTATTTGATAAAATTAACATAATTTTTAAAATAATAATTTCAAAATAATATTAATATATCTTTTTGGAATTTTTTCTAAAAAGGAAGATTTTTTTTGTGAATAATGAAAAATACATATTTTTATAAAATTTCCATTTTTTATTAAATCAAGTAATTTAAAATTTCCCTTATATTTTGGATTATATTTTATAGTAATATAATATAAATTATATTTAATAGAATATAATTAATTCTATAAGAATATTCATTGTATTTTATTTCTATATAAACATTTTCAGCTTAAAAATGCAGTTTTTTCTAAAAATAGTTTTTTATTGCATTTTGTGAACTTATAATAAAATTAATTTCTTCCACTTATGGAAATTGAATCCTGAAAAATGGATTTATTATTTGTAATAAAGTGGTTCAAATTTTTTATCTAGTTTAATTTAATTTTTGGCCACAATGGATAATAACCATGGTAAAAAGTTATTACCACAATAAATGGTAACACATGTTAATTAAGGTTGAAAGTTTGTATTAAGGTCAAAAACTATCATCTTAATTATTATTATATTATATTAGTTATAAAATTATCATACTATATTAAAAAATATTCCATTTTTCTCCATTTGACTTTGATTAAAACCATTATATAATTTTAAGTTAAGAGTAATTAAAAAATGTCACTCTCTCACTCACTTATTATTTTGTGATGATATGAATATAGATAAAAATGATATATTTATGAATATATATTATAAAATTTATTAATAATAAACTATATTTATGATAATAATTTATTTTTAATTTTTAGTAATGGTATAATTATCTTGGATGCTTATGCAATACCGACATAGCACTTGTGAAAACGGTAGAAAAACAATTAAATTATTTTAAAAACATTAAAAGTAATATGTTTTTTATGAATTTTGGTGTCACATGAATTTATTGGATAATTATAATGTATAATTTATAGTGAAATATTTTATATTAAAATTATATTTTTGTCTCGATGTCTTTAAAGTCACTTTTTTAAATAGTCCCAAAAATGACTTTAAATGGCATTTAATGTTTAAAAATTATTTTTAAATCATTATAGAATAATAAGAATCCTATATTAAATCAGATGGATGTGAAATTTTAAATAATATCACAAATTTTTCGTGCATTTTTCACTTTTAATTTTTAAAATTACTTTTATCACCCTTAAAAATTGAAAAACATGTTACAAGGGTTATGGTTAAACACATTTAACAATGGGGTTAAACCAAAAGATAATGTTTAAAATGGAACTTAAACTTGGATAAATTTTATTGGTTTAATTTAGTTCAACATTAACCTCCTTATATTTGGATATATAGAACTTTTTATCCATTTTACATGATTTAGAAACATATTATATACAGATATCATTTATTTACAAGATTGACACCCACATCACGTATAAAAAGGAACCTCCTATCATATTTTAATCACAAATATTGTGCCATTTATCTCGACAAATATCTACCAAAATTCTTTCCCAACATTCCTCCACATTCCCTAGAGGTTCTGGCCTCACCAAAAACCATCCTTTAAGTGTTAATGTGGAAGCCAAAAAATGTTTCCCAAATAATAGGTATAACTCTTAACTAAGTATTTTCATGTTTATTTATTTTTACACCTCCTCTAAATATTCTATAACCATTATTATATTATAAAATAAGAATCTCAAATATACTTAAATGTTATTATGTTGATGAAAAAACCATTTTATCACCTTTTACATCCTATGGTAAATGAAAACATTTCATGTGTATACGTGTATACTACACCTCCACAAAACAATGTGTTTCATTTTTCATCATCAGATCATATATACGGTTAAAATTTTAGATAAAATGAATATATATGATATTTTTTACATAATTATTATTATTTAAAGATAATATATCCCTTACTTTCTTACCATTCAATCAGCTATAAAATCATAACGCCACTTGTGCCTACATGTTGATTACCACCTCCATGAAGTGATGTGATTAATTTTACATGTCCAACTTACATTTATGGTTATAATTTTTTTTTCATGTATAAAAAAAATATTTACATTATTAAAATTTTAGAGATAATTTAACCATGATACCTTTGACCATAATTAACCTACCAAATTAATTTTGATCTAACAAATAAAACATCCTCAAATCGTCCAATATGAACTTAAACCATTTTAGTAACAAAATAAAAAATGGTAAAAAATGAAATAAAGGGAGTAATTATGATGATATGAGCATTAAAAATTTCATTAATCAAATATATAATTAATATAATTTTATTACATAGCAAGGTATATATATGAATGAAATGAGTTAGGAATCAAGGTGAGGGACTTTATTTTTAAAAATCATGTTTTAAATATTAAAACTCTTTTATTATATGTTAAGGTTCTTATAAATGTTTCAAGAATGTTATTATTTATGATTTAAATATTCATAAAATTCATTTTAGAAATTTTATTTACTTTTATTACAAAGGTTTAAAAAGTAATATTTTCAACATTTTTTGTATGAGTCATTTTTTACTTTCTTTACTAAAGTGTTAAAAGAATATTTGTTTAAATGATTATCAAATGAATAGATTTTCCCACCTTCATGACCATTATATACTTTTAATCTTCCTTTAATGTTTTCATGGTTATATTCAAATAAAATATTTTTCTCAATACTCTAGAATTTTTTAGTTTTAAATTTTTTTTCTAAGAAAATGAGAATTTATTCTTAAATAACTAAAATTTTTATTTATTATGGGATTGAATGCCAATTAAAATGAGTTTTATAGTTAAATTTAAAGATATATATATGTCTTATCCATGATATTGTTTATGAAAATTTTATATGAATGATGGTAGATCATGATATAACTCTTATGATGGGTGATCCCAATATTGATGTCTAATGAATTGGGAAAATTGATAGAGTTTACCAATAATATGTTAATACTAATAGATGCAAAAATAATCAAGTTAGATGATTTCATTTTAAGGGTTATTGTAAGGGTAATTTTAATTATAATTTCTCAAGGTACCTACATTATATACATTCAATCTTTTATAAAGGAAATATTTTGATTTCCAATGGTAAGACAATAAGTATATGTTCTTAAGTAAAGTTTATATCCTTAAAAAAAGGGTCAAAGGATTGTTTTTCAAGGAAAAGTATTCATGAAAATTCATGTTTTCCAATAAAACCATATGATTATAAATTTTAATGTATGATTTTATATGAATTTTTTACAAAATATATTAAGAAATTAATTTTTTTACATGGAAAATCAAACAGATAATTTAGATCAAATGTTTGTTACAAAAAAGAAAACATTATTATGTTTTTAGGTTTAAAACCCTTAAAACTTAAGTAATGTATAAATTTATGGACAAGAAAGTGGGATAAAATAAGTGAAACTACCTATATTAACATATTATTTAGGATATAATAAGTAAATCTGGTAGTTTTTACACCATATAAATGGAAATTAGTTCATAATAAGAAACACATCTCAATAATTTAAATTGTGACAATGAATCCCTTACCTTTTATTTCCACTTAGTGGGACACACATTTACCTCATGTATAATAAAATAATACTTATTAATAATTTATCCCATAACATTATTCATATTTTTAACCTTTTACATTAGTATTTTATATTCATTTATTAAATAGTTATTACTTATTTTTAGTTAATATTGATTGTTAGTGTTAGTAGTTTTCACCATTCCATGTCTATTTCGGTATAATGATTTAGGTTATCATACTATATTAATGATTTAATTATAAAAATAATAATAAAATTATTTTAATTGAATATCCATAATCATTTGTGAAGTTATAGGTTCATTCCATTGGATTTTTAGGTATGATTATTAAAGACAATGCTTGTAATATGCTTGTTTAGGTAATTTTTAATGAATAAAAGGTGGTATCTAAATAATGAGTTAAATATTAGTATTAAATTTTTTTAAAAATTAAATATTAATATCATATATTAATAGTATCAAAACATTTCTATTGTTCAATAGGTATTCCAAAAATATATTCAGTTTAAGAAAAGATTCTCGATATGCTTGTTTTCTGTGGTTAAATTTTAAAATGAGCATTTATTAATAATATTAATAATTGAATATCAAAATTTTATTTATAGAATATTAATAATATTATAAGTATAATATTTTTCATTAAATTAATTTTTATAATGAAACATGTTAGGTGGTAATGGAAAATGAAACACATCATCCATAGAGGCAGTGACTAAGCCATAACATGGGTGATGATTTCATTTTAGAATTATTGATAGGGAGAGAGTAAGATAATTGATCTTTAAATGATATAATAACATTTAAGTATACATATTATACTTATTTTACTATATCATTATATATTTAATAGATTTATAGGATATATAAGAAGAAAGAAACTTAAAATAACTCGGCTAAAACAATTACCTCTCCCTTGAATATCCTCAATTAAGCCACACTTTAATCCTTTTTTGATTGATATTTTGGTGAGAAAAAACCAATAGGAAATGGTAAATAAGTATGGGTAGATATATTTTTTCAGGTCTTGGATGATATTATATTCTTAAAGTGTATGGATAAGTGGGGTAGTGAAGTGATGCTTTTATAGTGAGAGGAGGGAATTTTTTGTAATGCTTGTTACTCAATATAAAAAGAAAAGGTCATTTTCCAGTAATATTGATCCAAAGATGATAATTATTGAGTAAAATATTATTTAAGGTGTATAATGACCTAATATATATATTTATATACAAAATTTTATGATATTTTAATCCTTTAAAACTTAGTTTAAAACTTTTTACCATATTTTACCTTTACTGTGGTAACTTTATTTTTAGATGAGTAACATATTTTATTACTTAAAAAAATCGAACTTATTAGATAATTTTGAAATGATTATTACTAATATGAAACATATTTTAATTAATTTAATTTCTAAAGGTGATAGAAATAAACATCAATATAATTTTGCATAAAATAATAAAAACAATTTTTTAAAAAATATATTTTCAAGCATAAAAATACATATTTAGGCCAAATATTATGATTAGAATTACTGAACATGATATTTATTGGTTTATGATTAAATAAATGAGTTTTATTTTTCTTTTAAACCAATAAATACTGAATTACCTCCAATGTACACTTAATTAAAGGGAAATGACCAAAACTAGTTTTTTATTAGAATAAAATAACACTTGGGTTCTAAAATATAAAATATAAGTTTATAAATTCAAATTAATATCTTAAAATTAATTATTTTACTCATTAAAATCATTTTTGGTTGAGAAAATATTTTCATAAATTTTGAAACCATTCTTAAAACATGATGATGTCATAAAAGTTGCAGTATTCATAAAAATTGTATTTCTTACTATTCACCCAAAAATCAACTTTATAAAAAAAATACAAAAAAATACCCAAATATAATTTAAAAACGATGATTCAAAAAATAAAGAACTTTTTTTTATTTTAGAATTATAAAATTTATAAATTAATTTTTAAATAAAATCATATAAAACATGGAAAATAATTTATTTATAATAAAACTATTTCTTTTATTATGAGTGATTACATTTATATTTTTTATTATATATTATTTATTATATGGTTGACAATTAATTATTTATAGTTCTAAAACATATAAAATTTATTAAATTCTTATTATAATTAAGAAGAATATATATTTTAAATAAATAATCAATAAAATGATTTCAGTGTATCATATTTTATACACTATATTCAAAATTATATTTTAATAACCATTTTACATTTATAAAAACTTATTTAAAATTTTATAACCATTTTTTTATAATAAGAGATTACGCATAAAATGAATCTCATTTATAAATAAATTTACTAAGTATTCCATAATGTTTTTTTTATTATAAAATATTTTACTTAATGTTTTGAATGAAAAATTTTGACTAATAAAATATATACATAGAATATGATAAAACCCATTTATAAATTAAATTAGATATAAAGTAATTAAAAATTCATGATAAATTATTATTTTAGTGTAATAATTATATTTAATTATTTATCATATGTTTCATAAAAAATGTTATATGGAATTACTTTCAATGATTATACATTACAAAATTATAACATATAACCATTTTAATAAATAACATTTCATTATACATGAATTTTTATTTTAAAGAAAATCCTAAAAATTAAACTATTGAGGTGATAAATATTTTTATAATTTTTTGGTTTATATTATTAAAAAGAATTAAATCCATTTACTATTTACATCTATATTTTAAAAAAGAAAATTTATAAAAATATTCTTTGAAAATATGGGACGTTACAAGGGTAATAACATAAATTGAGAGTAATTGAAAACCACCCATACTTGACTTTAAAAACCCAAATTAATACCCTTCCTCTTAGGAATGTGGATACACACACATCATAAATAGTGAATACTAAATGCTTCAGATTTATAAATAGTAATAAATCCTATAAGAACCTCTCTTTTCAATAGGAAGTCTTAAGAAACGACTTAAGAGGGTTTTTTTCTAGTAATACAAGGATTATTTCTCAATTTATTCTCATAAGTATTAGGTTTATTAGTTGATTTAGTTAGATTCACTACCCATATAAGTAATAACCACATTAATTGAAGAAAAATCCCAAGTAATCGAATCCTAGGAAACTCTACACCTCACTCCCTTCCCATTTCTCACTATCACACATTCTTATACTGTTTGTTAATATTTTTCTTATTAAATAAAAAAACTTTTTATTTCCCACATTTCCCTATAGAGATATATAACTTGGTACTCATAGAAATCTATACTATGATCACCCAGTTCTCTTATGGGGTAAAGTGTAGGTATCACTATACATTTGAATCAAGAACTATGTTACCACTTTAGAATTGAAAACATAACTTAAATTTATATTTAATAACATAATTTACCATAATTTAGGTTTATATATGTCACATACATGATTTTATTTTGAGGTATTAATTTTTTTTTTATTTTCAGTCTGGTATTTATCCCTAAGGTTTCCCATGAGTTTTTGGAGAAACATAATGATTTTGGTCTTGATAGCAGGTGGTGCATTGATGACACACAGTTAGGGAAAATCATGTACCCTTTTATAGGTAAGCATGCAACTAATTTTCATTTTGAACAATGGAAACCACATGGCTGGTGCATGGTTTTTCAAACCATGTGGGCTAACCGTACGATATATTCCTCTTGGAGAATTATGGACACATAGTTAACGCATGGTTTGGAAAACTATTTGGGTTAATCATGTGACCTCTCTAGGTCATTCAAAATTCTAAATTTACAATTTTTAACTCTTACATTTTAACCCTAATTCCTCCCATTTATCCAACCACTTGTTATTTATAGCCTTGTAACCTCTCCCTCCCCTCCTTTCTCCCTTGTACCTCAAAATTTGAGGTGGTTTTGGTGTGAATTATTCAAGAAATCAATAAGTAATTCATTTATCCCTTGGTTTCTCCCTCTTTCTAGGATTCTTCTTACCTCCTCCTTGGTTTTTTATTTTATAGCAGGTTGGTTGACCTAAAGAGGGTTCTATATTGTGTTTTGGGGGAAATATTGATGTTTTTTTCTTGATTTTTCCTTTATAGGGTCTTATGGTGGTGCATTTGTGGTTTCACATCAGATTCCAGAAGTTTACAAGTGTGAGACTGGCGGTTCCATGATTTTAAATTATTATATGAGTCTGGATTTATTTCTTGAGTGTTTAAATGTGTTTTTTGGATTATTTGTGAGGAATGAAATGCATTTATAAAAGGTTTTGAGATAAAAATGTGATGAAAATGTGTTTTCTAAATGAAAGTGGTTATGTTTCATGTGTGCTTTATTGTGGTGTTTCTTAAATATGTTTTATTCCTTATGTTAAAGGCATGCAATATGTTTCAAAGGTATTTAATCATGAAAATGTAATGAAAGTGTATTTTCTAAGAGAAATGGGGTTTTTTCATGTTGGATTCTTTTTTGTACACCTTAAATGTGTCTTTAATTTGTGTAAGTGTTGTAAAGCATGTTATAAAATGGTTTTTTTGTGAATATGATTTTGAAATGGGATTTTACTATAGAAATGCTTGGATTTCATATGTGTTCTTCTTGTTGAGTTTCTAAATGGGTTTCATTAATTGTGAAAGTGGTGAAAAAATAATTTCCTACTGGGTTTGATGTGTTTGTAAAATGGACAGAGGTTTTTTAAGGAAAATAGTGGTTTTTATGTGATATTTTTTATCATTGTATCATTGTGAAAATATGAAAATTCAAAAGTGGTGACTTCCTTGTGTGCTTATGTTTCTTGGAATTTGTATGTGAAAGTATTGATTTATGTTGTTTATGAAATGGAATTTTATCACAAAGGAAATCTCAAGTATCTAGGTAGGTGAACTAGAACTAGTACGCTAGTTAATTCAGAAGTGGATGAGGCCAGGATTCATCTAGAAGGGTTGGTGATTTCCATACTAAGTAAACATGTGATGTTATCAGAGACCACGAGAATCTTGGGATGGGATCCCCTATAGTGGTTCATGGATGGGAAAAATATTGATACTGGATTATGATATGAAGACCACTAGAATTTTGGGAGACGTTCCCCTCCGATTGCTCATGCACGAGAAGACCATTGGTAGTTGAGTTGGAGGATTTTGATCACCGAGGTACGAGGTTCATAGGTCCCCACTAGCTCTAGTTACCTATAGGGATTTAACCATGGTGCTCTCTTATGTCATGATGCTTATATGATATGGTTCTAGCCATTGGTATACGATAGACCTTGTGTAAATTTTTATTTAAAGCAAGATTATTTGTTAAAAGGGTTTTCCTTAAAAAATGTATCTTGAGAAAGTTTAACTTAAAATATTTTCTTTGAAATGTCTCAAATATTCTTATGGAAATGAGCATGTTTATTTTTCTTCTAATGTTATAGCATGGAATTTTTCTTTTGGGTGGAATCCTTTTGGGATTTGTCTCACACCCTATATACAACTTTGTGTGTGTGTAGAATTTTTTTATGTATGACCTTGGTAAAGGAAATATGTGCCCTTGGATCTGGTTTCTAGTGTTACAATACTTGCAGGTGTTGATTGTGGTGGCTTAAGGGTTATTCCCCTCTTACTGCATGGAGGTTTTTGGGATACTTTTTTTTGTTCCCATTCGGTTGTATTACATATTTTTTTGGTTAAAGCTACAAACTTTAAATCTAAAAATTGTTATACCTCATTTGGTTATGATTTTCAGTTATGTAGTGTTTACTCTTTTTAGTTATTTGTGATTATGTAAATGGGTGAAATCATTCTAAAAGTGAATTTTTGATACCAAAACACTAGTTTCCAACTCATGGGGATTGGGAACACCCTCTGCGACATGTTGTGAATTGGGATGAGTGCTGGGTTGGATGGAACCCCAGATTGGTTTGTGAAAAAATGTTTTTAGAGTAGGTCATTATTTTTTTGGGTCAAGTTATTTGGGATGATTCTGGATAACCAGAGTTTGGATTCTTAGGGCTTAAGGTTCTATTTATGAGTGGGGTGTATGAACAACACACCTCATGATAGGACTCGAGTCACCATGGGATGTTGGTATTTGGTTTGACTTCTTCTCCAGGTGAGACATACATGTTGAAAACTATATGTGCACTTGAGGCCTTGTGGACCACCAACTTGGGGCACCGTTTAGTGAAATATGGGTCGGGATGTTACAAAGTGGTTCTAGGGACATTTATTTTCCTGATTCAATATTTTGATACAATATACTGAATATTAGAAACAAATTGGGATTTTGTAATGAGTTATGCCTGTGAGAAGCTAAACCACATACAAGAAAGAGCCAAATTGCCTAGAATGGGATATGTTTTTTTTCTGGATTTTTTCTATTATAATTAATTTTATTCCATCATTGGGTGACACAATTGAGGTTTGATATTTACTATGTTTATATATTTTCATATTTGGATCTATGAGATGAGGGTATTCCATCTCATGCATCTTTTTAGGAAATTTACAGGATTCACATTCCTTGAATTATGACATGCTATATAAGATGAATTTTTTAACAACATTACATTATGATGTGTGCCTTTGATGATACATTTGTTGTTTGGTAAAGGATTTTTTAGGGAATTGAGAAACATGGTTGGTAATTAGAGTGATTGTCATAACCTAAACAGTGTCTTTCTTCTTAGGCTACAACATACACCATAATCATTCAACTATATAACATTGATCCATGAACCATTGGTCTCATGGGATGGAACATGTTTTGGTTTAGATTAAGTGGATTCCACATTTTAGTTCATGAGGTGTATGGTCCCTTATGGATTAGAATTGGTGAACCATTTGGTTCAAACATTTAAATATAATTGTAATAAAAATAAGAATTTAAATGAAACTGAAAATGTGAAATAGATAAATTGACCTAGAATCATCATTAAAGTGGGAAGTAGGTAGTGTATATGTTACTTTTTATGATTTTTTCTATTAATTAGTCCTAAATTTAGGAGTAGGCAGAGGGGTGTGGCTTGTTTATAGGAATTATTCAACCTATTCTATGTTTTTATCTATGATTGGGTTGTTAAAAAATTTCTTTTCTAAGGTGTGTGCTTGACATTGTGTAGACATGACACTATGAAAACCTCCAGTCATATTCTAAGAGGGTGGAGACAACCATGTTTTGGAGGTGGTGGGTCATGCGCCACCATGTAAGAACCCCAGTTTTGAGCCTGTAAGACTTTGAATTTTTTTATGTTATTCCAGAGCAGGGCATTCAGGCAGTGTGCGATTCCGAGCCTTGGTGTGGCTAGAATTAAATTTGGTGTGCGTTCAAACTAGACGTGCTAAATAAATAGAATAACTCATGAATGGTAACTCAGACGGGAAAATTGAGGGCACCATTGAGTCCGGAACGTTTCTTTTACCCTATTAGGGGTGTAACTTTCGCGGGCGCGACCCTTCTGTGAAGAATGCCACCAGGGGCGTTTTCGAAATTTAGCGGTCTCGGGCGTCGAATTTTATAACTTTTGAATGGAGACTCAGAGTAAAATTACAAGAAACACATTACACTCAGGGCATGGCATTTACCCTAGGGGAGGATTAACCTCGACCCCGTTGGGAGTCCGGGTATGGGCCTACTTGTGGATGTTTTAAAAATTAATTAAAATTAATTAATTTTTCTATTTAAACACAAACACCTCCAATGATTCCCCTCCCTTGTTCTTCCCTGGAACAAGTCCTCCAAAAAAAGAAGGAGGAGCTACTCCCCTCTCCTCCACCACTCTAGCGAGGCACGACAACTCTGGCGGACCGTTGGTGAAGCTTCGGGCTACGCCCAATAAGGTAGGACAGTTCGTTCTTCATTTTGTTTCCCGATTTGTCTTTAAATATAATTTCATATATAGAATTGTTGTTAGATCATTGAGTGAATCCCATTTACGAGTAGGTCTCGTTCTAAGCTTTCCAATACATGTTTCAGTTTGAAAATATGAGTCTCGTGGTGATCGCAGTGATCCGACGAAGTCCGGGGTGTTTTTGGCGTTTTTCCTGTGAAGTTTCCGGCCTTTTTCATGGTTTTTCGGTGGTTCCGCGGTGGTCCGGTGGAATTCCGGCACTCCGGATCCAGGTGCCAGGTGGCAGCGCTCTGTGCTCCAGCCGGCAGGTGGTGGCGGTCCGCGCTCCAGGCGGAAGGCGGTGGCGCTCCGGGCTTTAGGTGGCAGGTGGCGGTCCACGCTTTAGGCGGCAGGCAGCGGTCCGGCTTCAGGCGGCAGGCGGCGGGCACAGCTCGGTGCATGGAGGGGTGGATCGGGGTCGTGGCACGCGGCCCCACGGGGGAACAAAGACCCGCGTCCCTTGGGTCTTCATGCGGGACGACCGGCCTCGGCCGGTCTGAGCGTGGACCGCGGGTCCACGGCTAGCCCGCGCAGCTAATCCATGGCCCGGTGCTGCGAGTCGGGCCGGCCCAGACCGGGCGGACCGGCCGGCCGGGCCAGTCCAGCCCAAGGGGCTTCATCCCCTCCAGCTTTGGACACCTATAACTTTTTCTACGGGTGTTTGTTTTGCATGCCGTCTACGACAGTGTAATCCTTGGATCAAGTAGAAGGTTTTGAGATGGTTTTGGGGATTTTAATTCCTGGGACAGGAGCTCGGTGGTATGGCACGCTCGTTAAGTGCTATGACGGGATTCTTGTTTTGGTTGGCGCAGAAACATCCAATGTCTGATTTGAGCACCATCAGCGTCATTGCGACCCTGGCGTCGAGGCAGAGTTTTCGAGTATGGTTTCGGGCATTGAAGTAGGAGTTGAGATGTGGTCCCTACGGGCCGTCTTTGAGCTGCATGCAGCATTTTGTGCCTTTTTCACCAGACGTCCATTCGAGGAATTTGAGTAGCTGTTTCTACATGTTTTTCCGAGATCATCGCGATGCCACAGTTCACCCGATGAGTATCAGAGTCGGAATGTGGGCCCCACACAGGCTGACTATGGTGAATAGTACCATATTCACCGGTTGTCCGTTTCGGGCGAGTAAGTAGACTATCTCTCGTGTTTTTCCGCGAGGAATGCAATGAATTAATCTGTTTGGGTATAAGAAGCCTCTTTTAGATCATGTTAAATGTGTAAATGTGGGAGGGTGTTGGACGGAGATCCCTTTTTGACACACTTAGAACCAACGCACGGTGGCATTGTTAGTGACACATGGTGATGTTAGTAGCGGGGCAGAGCTATCGGACCGATTCTGGGTCTACCCTCCAATAGGGATGACTAGTGGGTCACCCATCATCTTATTCCATGTCTACCCTCTAGCAGGGCTGGTCAGTGGTTCGCCTGTCAACTTCTTCCAGGTCCACCCTCTAGCAGGGCTGGACAGTGGGTCACCTGTCAACTTATTCCAGGCCTACCCTCTAGTAGGACTGGGCAGTGGGTCATCTATCGACTTATTCTAGGTCTACCCTTAAGTAGGTATGGGCAGTGGGTCGCCTGATGATGTATTAGGGTCTACCCTCTAGCAGGGCTGGGAAGTGGGTCACCTGATATCTTATTATGATTTACCCTCCAGTAGGCCTGGGCAGTGGGCCACCCATTAGAATATCAGACTCAGCCCTTCTTATGAGGCTAGTCGATGAATTTTCACCGTGACTACCGGAGCGGGATCCTGGTTGTACGGATCAATGGTGTGATAGTTTTAATGTTACCTATGGACCCACAAGGAAGAGGGGAACTTTCCCCACTGAGACGCGTCCTTGAGACGCGACCTAAAACCATGCGGGCGAGTCAGTGCCGCCAAAAGTGGATAGTATCGAAGTGTGGTGATTGAGCCCCTTTGACATGGGCTTCCTAGGTGGACGAGGTGAGATGATGGAATGTGCAGATGGTTTTACTCAGAACTGATGGCGACTTATCCTGGGATGATCTTGGATATGAAGATCCCCTTATACACTCGTTTGGGTTTCTTGTTGCGCACATATATATATAACTACACACCCTAATTTCGTTCCCACTCCTTGGGGTCCGTTCTTACTTGTTTCTATAGGGTTGAGCTGCACTCTCTTTAATTAACTCTTTCACTGCCATTGTTCAGTCTACTGCTCACCTCTTTAGTGCCTCCTTTGTTAATACCTTGAGCTTTCAGGGTATCCTACTAAGTATATTTATACTCACCCCTGCTTGGGCTTTTCCCGCACCTGGTGTGCCCTTGTAGATGATGGATAGGTCGATCATGACCACGGAGGAGTGTCGAGGTCACAACAGTTGGAGCAACCTACTGCGGTCGTGCTAGAGTTTTCAGGTGGGAGTCTATCCAATTGTTTTATTTTGTTTACCTATTGTCGGGTTGTGGAACCTTTGTGGTCGGGCGCGTGTTTTGACCTTTTTACTTTCCAGTTTACTTGTCAGTACTTCCAGCATTTTACTTACTCTTTTTAGTGGTTGATGCATGAATGTGGTTGTGGTATAGCTGTTTGTCTTTTGGTTTTCTTTTTACTCTACACTACTGCATCGAGTTGGTTGTGTGTGCGTGTGTACATGTACTTAAGTGAAGGCCTACCTGAGATTATTATGCCTATGGTGCTAGTTGTCAGCCTCTGGCCTATGGAGGTGAGCTTGAGGTAGTTGCGGCTTGGGACCGGTAGGGTCGGGTCATGACAAAGTGGTATCAGAGGAGTTCATTCCTTGGGACGTTGTTCAGACATCCCTTAAAAGGAATTGGTTGGGATTTAGGGAAATGATGCCAACATGTCTCAAGAGCGGCTCTCAAGCTAGGGTTTCCAGTGATGGTACAGGTAGCCGACTTATCCATTCACTAGGACCCTGATAACCCGCTTGTCGACTCAGCATGCAGAGACACTTGTGGCAGGGAATTTTGAAACATGCATCCTGTAGGATTGAGTCTTCGACTATCTTTGTTTGAGTCAGTTCCCCTTTTTTATTACTGTTAAATATATATATATACTCATTTGATTGCGGTATCCCTTTATAATTTTCAGGATGCCCCCACGATAACAGCCAGCCAGGTTACCCTCTCCAGATCGTGACAGCGACCTAAAGAGTGACGAGGCATCAGTTCAGGGACCGTCATGTGAGCCCCTTCCTCCCAGTGCTTCAACAGTAGCCCCTCCACCTGTGGAGTGGTAGTTAGTACCGGTAGCTCAGGTCGAGGTTGTGCACAGACTGAGTGCGCTACGAGACTTACAGTGTCAGAGTCCGCCGAGCTTTCGTGGGGACCTGGATCCCCAGGTGGAGGAGGACAGTCTTGAGTTAGTGGAATGGATCTTCAGGCTGGTACAGACCCTAGTAGACCAGATGTTGGCCCTAGCCACCAGTCTTTTCCTCTGGACAGCTGGGCGATGGTGGGATCAGGTGACACAGACCCAAGACGAGGCATCCCTCACATGGGATGGCTTCTAGTAGATTTTTCGGGAGGAGTACTCCCCCTCATTTTTATGCTCTATTCGGATCTAGGAGCTTTTGGAGCTGAATCAGGGAGGGATGTCCGTGTCCCAGTACTCGGCCCGGTTCACTGATCTTACATGCTACTCAAAGGACATGATCCGTGACAGCTACTTCCAGGCGTGGAAGTTCGAGCAGGGTCTTCTCAGGGAGATCCGTACTAGTGTGATACCCTTGTGCATCCCCACTTACACCGGGGTGCTAGAGTAGGCACTTTTGACGGAGATCTTCTTGCCCGAGGGGTGCCAGATAACAGGACCTAGCAGCGGCCGCTTTAGAGCGAAGTCTTCAGGAGGCAGACGACAGAGGGATGGGCCTCAGCCGAGGAGGCCCTTCTGTGAGCAGACCCAGGACCAGGGTTGCACACCGTAGTGGCGCCATAGGGCACCAGGGCAGACATGATAGAGTCGGTTCTATGCTTGTGACAGACTGGGCCACCTAGCACGAGACTGCCTGACAAGGCGTGCTGAGCAGCCGTGTCAGGCAGCGGGCTCACCGCAGCGACAGAGGCATCGCCGTGACCAGGGGTCACCTAGGCAGGGACCGGGCAGTCCTCAGGGAGGTGGCACAGGCTGAGCGGTAGGACTAGGAGGTGGAGGACGACGTTTCGAGATCCCTCCACTTCCACCCCTGGGCGACCCACGCTAGTCTCAAGGAGCTGGTTGTAGGGGCTACGAGCAGCTTCAGGCCATGGGTGTTCGAGACCCTCCAACACCCGAGATGGTCCGAGGTACGCTTTGTGTTTACTACACACTTTCTTCAGTACTAGTAGACACATGAACCATCCATTCCTTTATATCACTACTGTTGGTACGGGAGTTGGAGCTTCCAGTAGAGGCGCTGACACCCACACTTAGCCTCGAGGTTCTTACGGGAAGTACCTCGTTAGTGACCTTTATCTACAGATAGTGGGAACTATCGTTTGGAGGAGGGAGTTTCACGTGGGACATGCTCGTCATCACAATAGAACCTTACGACTTCATCCTGGGCATGTATTGGATTTCTATGGTTCACGCTCAGATCGACTATCATCACAGACAAGTCAGAGGCGAGTTTTCTGATGGTACAAGGTTCACCATCCTTGGTGAACGAGACCTCATGGCAGAGTAGATGACCTTTTTTGCACCAGCTGGAGATAATGGATCTCGGAGCAGCAGACGCTATAGGCACCTAGATCCCTACTATTGTAGAGGACTACATGGACGTCTTTCCTGAGGATGTTTTAGGACTACCTCTGAGGCGAGAGATGGAGTTATTCATTGACTTACAACATAGGACTTCTCCAATATCTTGTGAAAAATATCAGATGGAACCTACAGAGCTTCGGGAGCTATGACTTCAGTTGGTTGAACTTCGTGATAAGGGATTCATCCAGCCCAGTGTGTCCACCTGGGCAGCTCTAGTCTTGTTCGTGAAGAAGGCAGATGGGAGCCTACGACTTTGTGTAGATTATCATCGCCTGAATCAAGACACGATAAAGAACAAGTACCCTTTTCTGAGGATCGACGTCCTCTTTGACCAGTTGTGAGGTGCGAAGTGGTTCTCAAAGATCGATCTTCGATCTGGCTACCACCAGTTGCGGGTTTGTGAGGCTGATATCCCAAAGCTGGCCTTTCATTGTTGATATGGGCACTAAGAGTTTTTGGTGATGCCCTTTTTCATGATGAATTCCCCTGCCGTCTTTATGTATTTGATGAACCAGATTTTCCAGCCATACTTGGACCGATTTGTGGTTGTCTTTACTGAAGACATACTCATTTACTCAACGACAGAGGAGGAGCACACGAAGCATTTGAGGATGGTCCTAGACCTAATTTGAAAGCACCAGCTGTACGGGTAGCTCTCGAAGTGCCAGTTCTGGATTAAAGAGGTTCACTTTTTGGGTCACTTCATTACGGAACATGGTTTGGCTATGGATCCCACAAGGATAGAAGTAGTGCTTGATTGGGAGCCACACAAGAATGCATATGAGGTGTGGAGTTTCCTTGGTTTGGCAGGGTACTACGGGAGGTTCATAGAGGACTTCTACAGGATTTCTGCCCCTTTGACCACATTGACGTGGAAGGGATGACTATTTACCTGGACTGATTAGTGCCAGAAGGCCTTCGAGGATTTGAGGTAGAGGCTGACTAGTGCATCGGTGTTGAGGCTTCCAGAGGAGGGCGTTGAGTTTGTCATATATTGCAATGCTTCAGGAGCTGGGCTCAGGTGTGTGCTGATGCATCATCATGCAGTGATTGCGTATGGGTCGAGGTAGTTGAGGCCCCATGAGAAGAATTATGTGACTCACGATTTGGATCTGGCAGTAGTGGTCTTCACCTTGAGGCTTTGAAGACACTACCTTTTGGGTGAGCGTTTTTTGGTCTACTCAAATCACCGGAGCCTCAAGTATATCTTTAGTCAGAGGGATTTGAACCTGAGGCAGAGGCGCTGGCTGGAGTTTCTACAGGACTATGATTTCGAGATAGTCTATTCTCTGGGGAAGGGTAACGTAGTAGCATATTCCCTTAGCAGGAAGTCCCAAACTCGTCTCGTGCGGGAAGCTTTAGAGCAATTGGCTTCCTTGTGGCTGACCTTGGTGGAGCAGGAGGGTATGATTTTTCTACAGTCAATGGTGTTGACTCCTTCGCTCCTCGAGCGTGTGAGAGAGTCACAACTGGGAGATGTCAACAGCGAGGTACTGCATGATCAGATATCCACGAGCAACACACTCGATGGGTATTCTAAAAGAGGGAATCATGAGATCCTGTTCCATGGGTGAGCTTTAGTACCAGTGGAGATGTGGGAGGAGGTGATGCGGGAGTTCCAAACTTCTTCCTTGGTCGTACATCCCGGTGTGGGGAATATGTACATAGACCTTCAGTGGCAGTTTTGGTGGTCTATCATGAAGCGGAGCGTAGCTGAGTTCGTTTCTTGGTGTCTTACCTGTCAGCATATGAAGGAAAAGAACCAGGTTCCGGAAAGGTTGTTGCAGCCTTTTGATATCCCGGAGTAGAAGTGGGATGACATATCTATGGACTTCATCACAGGACTTCCGTGCACAATGAAGGGCCATGACTCCATTTGGGTGATAGTGGACCGACTCACGAAGTCGGCACACTTCCTTGCTATTAGGGAGAAAAGCTCGGTGGAGAGTATGGGTCAGTTATATGTTCGGGAGATCGTCTGCCTTCATGGAGTACCCTCGACAATCATCTCCGACCGTGATGTGTGGTTTACGTCACGATTATGGCGAGTCCTACAAGAGGCATTCGAGAATCAGTTGCGGATGAGTAAAACTTTTCACCCCCAGACTAATGGGCTGACCGAGCACACTATCCAGGTGTTGGAGGATATGCTCAGGGTGTGCATTTTAGACTTTGGATGGAGCTGGGATGATCACCTTCCCTTGGTAGAGTTTGTGTAAAACAATAGTTACCACTCTAATATTGGCATGGAACCTTTTGAGGCCCTCTATGGAAGACCCTGCAGGTCACCCTTATGCTGGACATAGGTTAGAAAGACCTCCCTTGTAGGCCCAGTGTTGGTGCAGGAAACAACGTAGAAGGTGAAGGTCATTCGTGAGCAGATGAGGACGGCTTAGAGTAGACATAAGTCCTATGCAGACTGACATCGCAGACCCTTGGAGTTTGAGTAGGGAGACCATGTCTTTTTGAGAGTCTCCTCACGGCATGGAACACGGAGGTTCGGTCGGGGAAGCAAGCTTTCCCCGAGGTTCATTGGGCCCTTTGAGATCGTGATCCAGGTTGGTGAGGTCACCTACCGTCTCTCTCTACCCCCGTAGCTGGAGAGAGTGCATGACGTCTTCCACATGTCGCAACTGAGGAAATACGTGCATGACCCCACACACGTTATCGACTGGGGAGAGCTGGACAAGGATGATGGAGCCACCTTTACGGAGCACCCAGTGGCGATTGAGGACCAATAAGAGAGGAATTTGCGCGGACGGCCCATTCCTCTCGTTCGTGTGTTGTGGTAGCACGAGAGGGTGTAGGAGAGCACCGGGAGTGGGAGAGCCAGATGTGGGCTCAGTATTTTGAGTTGTTTTTGTAGTTTTTTTGGGGTTGAAAAATGTGAAGGAGGGAATGATATAAGAACCCCAGTTTTGAGCATGTAAGACTTTGAAATTTTCTTGTTGTTATTCCAGAGCAGGGCATTCAGGCGGCGTACGAGTCTAAGCCCCGATGTGGCTGGAATTAAATTTGGCATGCATTCACAATGGACACACTAAATAAATAGAATAACTTCTGAATGGTAACTCATACGGTAAAAGAAAGGGCACAGTTGAGTACGGAACGTGCCATTTACCCTAGGAGGGGTGCAACTTTCACGGGCGTGGCCTTTCTGTGAAAAACGACACCAGGGGGTTTTCATAATTTAGCAGTCTCGGGCGTCGAATTTTATAACTTTTGAACTAAGTTTCAGATTAAAATTCCAAGACCTCCATTGCGCTCAGGGCATGGCGTTTACCCTAGGAGAGGCTTAACCTCGACCCCGTTGGGAGTCCGGGTACGGGCCTACCGGTGGATGTTTTAAAAATTAATTAAAATTAATTAATTTTTCTATTTAAACATAACAACCTTCAATGCGTACCCTCCCTTCTTCCCTGGCACAAGTCCTCCCAATGAAGAAGGAGGACCATCGGTGAAGCTTCAGGCTATGCCCAACGAGGTAGGAGGGTTCGTTCTTTGTTTTGTTTCCTGACTTGTCTTTAAATTTAATTTCATATATCCAATTGTTGGTCGATCGTTGAGCGAAGCCCATTTAGGAGTACGAATCATTCTAAGATTTCCAAAACATGTTTCGGTACGAAAATCTGAGTCCCATGGTGATCGCAGTTATCCGACGAAGTCTGGGGTGTTTTTGGCATTTTTTCGGCGAAGTTTCCGGCCTTTTTCATGGTTTTCTGGCGGTTTCGTGGTGGTCCGGAGGAATTCCGATGCTCCGACTCCAGGCGCTAGGCGGCGGCGCTCCGCGCTCCAGGAGGCAGGCTGCGGCGGTCCGTGCTCCAGGCACCAGGTGGCGGCGCTCCGGGCTTCATGCGGTTAGTGGTAGTCCGCGCTTCAGGCGGTAGGCGTCGGTCCGACTTTAGGCGGCAGGTGGTAGGCACAACTCGTGGCGCGAAGGGGTGGACTGGGGTCGCGGCGCGCGACCCCATAGGGGAACAAAGACCCGTGTCCCGCGAGACTTCACTCGGGATGACCGACCTTGGCTGGTATGAGCGTGGACTGCGAGTCCACGGCTGGCCCACATGGCTAAGCTGTGGGCCGACGCTATGAGCCGGGCAAGCCCAGACCGGGTGGACCGACCGGCCAAGCCGGTCCAGCCCAAGGGGCTTTGTCCCCTCCGGCTTCGGACACCCGTAACTTTTGCTACAAGTGTCCATTTTGCATTCCATCTGCAGTGTAATCCTCGGCTCAAGAGGAAGGTTTTGAGATGGTTTCAGGGATTTTAATTACCGGGACAAGATCTCGGTGGCGCGACACGCTCGTTAAGTGCTATGCCGAGATTCTTGTTTTGGTTGGCGCAGGCTCATCCAATGTCTGATTTGAGCGCCATCAGTGGCATTGCGACCCCAGAGTTCAGGTGGAGTTTTCTAGTATGGTTTCAGTTATTGAAATGGGAGTTGAAACTTGGGCCCTACAAGCCGTCTTGGAGATGCGTGCAATGTTTTTGCGCCTTTTTCACCAGACGTCCGTTCGAGGCATTTGAGTAGATGTTTCTTCATGTTTTTCTGAGAGCATCACGATGGGGAAGTTCGCCCGACGAGTATCGGAGTCGGGGTGTGGGCCCCACACAGGCTAGCTAAGGTGAATAGTACCATATTCACCGGTTATCTATTTCGGGAGAGTAAGTAGTCTATATCGCGTGTTTTTCCTCAATGACTGCAACAATGTAATCCGTTTGGGCATAAAAAGCCTCTTTGAGATCATGTTAAATGTGGAAATGTGGGAGGGTGTTGGATGGTTATCCCTTTTTGACGTACTCCAAACCAACGCATGGTGGCATTGTTAGTGATACCTGGTGATGTCAGTAGCGGGGCAAAGCTATCAGACCGATTCTGGGTCTACCATCTAGCAGGGATGGGTAGTGGGTCAACCGATGACTCTTGGGGGTCTACCCTCCAGCAGGGCTGGGCAGTGGGTCACCCATCATCTTGTTCCAGGTCTACCCTCTAGTAGGGCTGGGTAGTTGGTTGTCTATCGACTTCTTCCAGGTCTACCCTCCAGCAGGGCTGGGCAGTGGTTCACCTGTCAACTTATTCCAGGCCTACCCTCCAGAAGGGCTGGGTAGTGGGTCGCCTGTCTACTTATTCTAGATCTACACTCCCGCAGGGCTGGGAAGTGGGTCTCTTGATGATGTATTAGGATCTACCCTCTAGCAGGGCTGGGAAGTGGGTCACCCGATATCTTATTATGATTTACCCTTCAGCAGGGATGGGCAGTGGGTCACCCATTGGCATATCAGACTCATACCTTCTTATGAGGCTAGTCAGTGACTTTTCACCGTGACTACTAGAGAGGGACCCTGGTTGTACGGATAAGTGGTGGGGAAGTTTTAATGTTACCTAAGGACCCACAAGGAAGAGGGGAACTTTCCCCACTAAGATGCTTCCTTGAGATGCGACCTAAAACCGTGTGGGCAAGTCAGTGCTGCCCAAAGCAGATAGTATCAAAGTGAGGTGATTGAGCCCATTTGACTTGGGATTCCTAGGTGGACGAGGCGAGATGCTGGGCTGTGCAGATGGTTTTACTCGGAACTGATGTCGACTTATCCTGGGCTGAACTTGGATATGGAGATCCCCTTACACACTCGTTTGGGTTTCTTGTTGAGCATATATATATATAACCTCACCCTACTTTTGTTCCCACTCCTTGGGGTCCGTGCTTACTTGTTTCTGTAGGGTTGAGCTGCAGTCTCTTTACTAAACTCTTTCACTGCCCTTGTTCAGTCAACTACTCACCTCTTTAGTGCCTCCTTTGTTGCTCCCTCGAGCTTTCAGGGCATCCTACTGAGTATCTTTATACTCACCCCTGCTTGGGATTTTCCCAAACCTGGTGTGCCCTTGCATATGATGGACAGGTCGATCGTGAATACGAAGGAGCGTAGAGGTCACAACAGTTGGATCAGCGTACCACAGTCATGATAGAGTTTTCAGGTGTGAGTCTATCCAGTTGTTTTCTTTTTTTTACTTGTTGCTAGGTTGTGGCACCTTTGTGGTTCGGCGCATGTTTTTCCCTTTTTTACTTTCCAGTTTACTTTTCGGTACTTCCATCACTTTAGTTACTCTTTTTAGTGGTTGATGCATGATTGTGGTTGTGGTATAGCTGTTTGTATTTTGGTTTTATTTTTACTCTACACTACTGCATCGAGTGGGTTGTGTGTGCGTGTGTATTGGTACTTAGGCAAATGCCTCCCAAAGATTGTTATGACTACGGAGCTGGTCTCCAACCTCTAGCCTATGGAGGGGGGCTTGAGGTAGTTGTGGCTTGGGACCGTTATGGTCGGGTCGTGACACACCAATAGAACCTCTAGTAGTTTCAGTTGTAGCACCAACAGTTATACTTAAAATGGGTGTTGATTCCCAATTCCATGAGGTATTCCTAGGTTTTATGTAGACCATTAAGGTAGCACTGTAGCCTACCTCATCTGTAGAAGTGATGACACATGTGTTCTAGATACAACAACCTCCCATATTTCCAATGGATGATGGTCTATATGTTGTAAAGATGTGGATTGATAATTTTTTTTCATTTTTTGAGTATCTAGAGATACCTCCTAATAGGAGAGTGAATATTGTGACATATATTCCTCAGGGAGAAGCTAAGAGCTAGTGGGATGTTTTTAACTAGGCTGATATGCTCTATGATATAGTTTGGAGGTATTTCTGATCCAAGTTTTATGATTACTTCATTCTTGAGAACCAAAAATCCGAAAGGGATTATGAGTTTATGAATCTAGAGATGAGCACCATGACCATTATGGATTATGTATAACTATTTTTATATTTTTAGTGTTTTGTGTTGATTTATCTTATTGATGAGCTATTGAGGGTGAGAAACTTTGAGGAAGGTCTCAGGAATTCCATTTGATATATGGTCAACGTGTTTCAGTTGACTGCTATTATAGAGATACTGAATCAGGTCCTGATTATTGAATGGAACCTAAGGGAAGATAGGGGAGTATAGTAGGGAAGTTCATCCTCTCAACCCATTGGTTCAACAAAAACTAGTAGGATTTGCTGTTTTGAGACCTATCATGAGGGGAGTACCAACCAGGCTATTAGTACTGGTAGTGTTGTCTTTTTTCTCCAGTGTGCGAAGTGGATACACATGAAGAATTAATCTGATTATGACCCATTCAAGTGTCGATATTACGGTAATATGGGTCACATATAAAGTATTTACAATAAATTCTCTTCAGAATTTAGTGGAAGGGGATCAAATCCAACTCCAGGTTCAAGATCGAGATTCACAACTATACATCAAGATTTGAGGTAGGGTAGTTTTAGTCATTCAATCCATGTTAGTGGTCATAGATGAGGTAGCCATGCACTAATTGTATTAAAATAGTAGAATTGGCCTACTTTGGGTAGTGAGGTTGTTTCATAGGGTTGCAGTTTAGGCCAAATATATTCTGTATAGCCTACACATGAGAAGAAGAGCATTGGTCCATCTATAGTGATAGGTATGATATTAGTATCCTATACAATAGTATCTACTCTTTTTTATATAGGTTCTTCACATAGTTTCATATCTTTACCTTTTTTGAGAGACTTGGGCTCATTGTTCAGTGTTTTATGGCGTTATGAGTTTGGATACTCTATTAGGGATCAGAACGAAGAAAGTATTCCAGTTCAGGGAATTTCCCCTTGAGATTTGTGGGTGTCACTTTATATGGGATATTTTTTCCTCGATATGACAGGGTTTGAAATCATACTCATGATGGAATTTTCAGTTTATTATCGATCCCATGTCAATTTCTATCATTACAGGGTGAATTTTGCATTACTATAGGGCATAGTTTTTATTCACAAGGGTAAATGGTATGTTAGGGAAAGATAGGCTGGACTCGAGCATTGTGGGATGGGAAGGATTAAAAACTATGTTTCTAGTTTGTATCTGGATGATCAAGAAATTTTTCAGGTGGAATTTCCTCCAGTGGTTGATTGTTCTATATATGCCTTCCCAGATGAATTTTTTAGTTTACCACTTGAGAGATAGGTGGATTTCTCTATCAAGATAGTTCCAAGAGTTGCACCGGTATCCATTCCTCCTTTAGAGATAGCTACTAAGGATTTGAAGAATCTCAAGAGGTATCTAGAGGATTTGGAAGGAAAAGGTTTTATAAGACTGAGTAATTATCCATGGGGTTCACCGATCTTTTTTGAAAAAAGGTTGATGTGACCCTCATGATATTTGTTTATTATTGTCAATTTAACTAGATTATGATTAAGAACTAGTATCATTTTCTAGGTATATATGATATTGTAAACTGGATCTGAGGATCTTGGGTGTTCTCGAAGATTTATTTTAGATTAGGTTATCATTGGGTATGTGTTCAACCTACTGACATACCTCGTACAACTTTTCATTGCAGGTATGGTCTATATGAGTATTTGGTTATGTCATTTGGTCTCAAAAACATGTTAGTAGTTTTCATGGTGATGATTAACTAGGTTTTCCATCCTTATCTAGATTCATTTTTGGTGGTATTCTTGGATGATATCTTGGTGTAATCTCACAATCGACATGGCCATGAAAAATATCTTGAGATTATTTTGGATACACTGAGAGAGAATCAATTATATTATAGTCCCACTAAATACCACATTTAGATGGATCAGATTAATTTCATAGGTTATTTTATCTTAGAGATAGGAGTATCAGTTGACCCATAAAAGGTGAGATCTCTAGTTTCTAGGGAGCATCCCAAGAACGTATTTGACATAAAAAATTTTCTTGGGGCTGGTAAGTTATTATAAGAATTTTATAAAGGAATTATCATGTTTATAAGAACCTCTTAAATACTTTAATATGAAGGGTGTTAAGTTTATATGCTCAGATACATATGATAGAGACTTGTAGGAGTTAAAAGGGAGATTTAATATAAATCCATTTCTTATTTTTCTAGAGATAGAGAGAAGTTACACTGTGTTTTGTGATGAATCGTGTATTAGGCTATGAGAAGTTCTGATGGAGGAGGATAGATTAATGGTGTTTGGGTCTCATTAGTTGAGGTTGCACAATATGAACTATTGAAACATGATCTCAAGTTAGCCGCTGTTGTACATGCCTTGAATTGTTGGAAGAATTATTTACTAGGAGAGAGTGTTATGGTGTACACATACCACAAAATCCTCAAGTACATATTTATACAACATGAATTGAATTTGAGATAATAGATTTGGGTTGAGTACCTAAAGTATTTTGACTTAGAGATTTCTTATACACTTGGTAAAGTCAATACAATGGTTAATTCACTAAGCATGAGGACTTAGATGCAGGCGGTCCAGGAGGCCAACAATGAGTGGTAGCTTATGGACTTATTCTCAGACATGCACTTGAAGGTGAAAGATGGTCATGGTAAGACTTTTATCTCATCCTTGGTAATGACTTCCACTCTTCTGGATAGAGTGAGGTTTATGTAGTTATCTGTTACTGAGGGCCTAGTCTTACGAGAGAGTGTGGTATGTAAGGATTAGCCTCCTGGTTAGACTATTGGTGAGGATGAAATTATGAATGTTCATGGAAAAATTTGGGTTCTATAAGAAATAATCAATGAGATTATGTGGGATTTTAATGCCTCAATTTGGAAAGTACATCCCTATGAAACAAAGATGTACAATGAATTACCCCATCAGTAATGGTGGCTAGGTATAAACATGAGGTAGCTGGTTTTTTCTTGAGGTGTTCCACCTATCAGTAGGTGAAGGTAGAACACCAGTGATCAGGTGGGATTTTATAACAAAAACCTATTTCTAAGTGGAATGGGATGAATTTTCATCAAATTTTACAATTAGGTTGCTAAGGTCACCTCGAGGGAGTGATGATATATGGGTTAATATGGATTGATCACAAAGGTTTCTCATTTTATACCAATTAGGGTGACCTTCTCATTGGATGATCTTGGGATACTCTATATCTATGATATAGTTCTACTTAATAGGGTTCCTCATATTGTGATATCATATAGGGACTTCCAGCTTACAACTCGATTGTGGTAGATTTTGCAGAGGGAATTGTGTACACATTTGCTTTTGTGGATGGCATACCACTTTTAGACTGATGGCCATTCATATAACACTATAAAGGTTCTTAAGGATATACTTAGAGAATGCACCCTTTATTTCAGGGGTTCTTTGGAGAGGCATATACTCTTGGTTGATTTATCCTACAATAATATATATTAGGAGAATATATAGATAGAACCTTATAAGGCTTTTTATGGTAGGCCTATCAATCACCTCTGTGTTGGTTAGAGTTATGATAAGTAGTGTTTCTTGGATCTTGTCTTGTATAGGATACTTTAGAGCATGTTCATTTGATTCAACATCATATGGATACTTTGCAATATATAAATAAATATTACACCGATCATCATCGAAGACCTCTAGTGTTCGAGGTTAGAAATTGAGGATTTTTTCATATCCCACTCAAAATAGGACATAGATATATTATAAGATAGGGTATGATTTAACCAAAATATGTCGGTCTATTCGAGATTATAGATAGATTTGGGCTAGTATCCTATCAGTTTCAATCACCTTATAAGTGACGAGTCATGCATGATGTCTTCCATATATCTCAGCTTCACTGTTATCACTCAGAACCGTCTCATACTCTGCAACTAGATGAGGTTTAGGTATAGGTATATGTGTCCTTCTAGGATCATTCTATTCATATTATTTATAGAAGCACAAAGTTTATTTTAGGTTGGAAAGTTCCTATATTTTAGGTTCAATGGAAGAAAGAACATTTACAAGATGAGACTTGGGAGTGGGAGGTTGACATACATGCCTAGTGGCCGATGTTATTCTTAGGTGATTCTTGAACACCATTGGAAAGGAAATTTAGGGGTGATTTTATTTAAGGGAGAATATTTTAAGTTAATAGGTTTTTTCATGTGGAATATATCTTTTTAATTTCAATTAAATTGTTTTCATTTGACATAATGTGAGTTCTTAATGAGGTCATGAGAGTTTTAGGGGTGTCTAAGGTTTTTTGAGAACCCAGAGGCCCATTTTTTTTGGAAAAGGAAGCTAGGTCACCTAGTTAGTTGAAACTGTGTGACCCAGGATGCATTGTTTGAAGAAATAGTATAGGGATGGATATAGGGTTGTAGGAGGGTGCACAATTTGAGGAAACGATGCAACTTGAGCTCCATGACTGGGTAGGATCTTTACAGTTTTTGAAAGAGATTTAATGCATGGTAGGTTCATAGTTTATCTAACTGTGCTCTATGACAATGAAAGTCCCCCCTTTAAGAAAATAAGGACACATGGTTGGTGTATTATTTTTATAGTTGTGCAGCCAAACTGTTCGACCCATTATTTTTAGGAAAATTTACCGCTTTCCCTTAATAAGTTTAAAACTTAAAACACTCATTTTTTTCTCTATTTTCTCCTAGTGATGGCCTCTTATTATCCTATTGGTGAGCCTCTTCAAGAATAAACTAGGATATGTTGTAATTTTATGATCTGATGCTTGATTTAAATTTTGTTCATCTCAGAAGATCTATACCGGTAAGTTATTCATTCCTCTTATGTAATTCTTATTTGACTTCATATTGATAGAGTTATTTTGGTGCAAGCTAATATACCCTATTTACAAGGTATTTTTCCATTATTTATTTTCTTTATGATCTAGACCAAATAAGAGCTAGATACTAGATGAGTGTTCTACCATGAAGCTATGGTAGGTGGTATACACCTTTTCCCTTACGATTTGGTTGTTTTATAAAATGCCTTAGTTGTGATGCATTCCGTAACTTTTGGTGTTTCCCCTAAAATTAATTAAATTTCTTAATATAGTTTTGGAACCTATTTAGGTTTTCCCCTATTAATTTGTGATTGTTGGAGGTTTTTATCACTAACCTAGGCCTACCATGGGGTGTGCCTTTGTATATACTCTATTTTATACCACACCACCAGGTGTGTGTGATATCACCACTTATTTTTGGAGCCTCAATAAATTAACTAAAATTTGAATGAATGTTTAGGAGAAGATTATGCCTCCTTTCAATGTGATTACATTATGTAAAATGATTAAATTATTTTTGCAATGACCAGCATTTTGAACTGAACTAAAACCCAAAGGAATCTGAACTTTTCGATTATTGAACCAGTCGTTTTGAAGGTCGGGCTTCAGAAAAAGGTTATGAAGGTTGGAACCCTTCCTTTTAATGTTTTTGGGTGTGGGAAAAGGCTCGTTATGTTTCTCGGGTGGCCCGAGAGGTTTCAGAGACGTCGGACCCTTGTTCTCAAAGAGCTGCAGAGGGTGCACGGTTGGCACACGGTTTGGCTAACCGTACGGCCCAAACTGTGCAGCCTTATTAAAGGAGGCAGTGTCTTGCACATAGGATGTGCACGGTTTCCAAAACCATGAACTTATCCCATGCAATAGATGTCTTGGAGGTAGAAGACTACACACAGTTTGCGTACGGTTTGGAAAATTGTGCGGGTCAAACCGTGTGTTTGGGTGAGTTTAGGTTTTTTTTAAAATTAAAATAAAAGAAAATGAAATAAATAAAAACTGAATATAATCTCTCCCTCACCCTCAGTCGACCTGCACGAATCCAAGGGGCTCTCCCCTGTGAGCCACGCGACACCCCTTTCACGAACTCCTCTTCCATGCCTTTTCTTCCCAGTTTTCCTCCCGATTTCTCTCTGAATCATCAAGGTAATCCCTCTCCCCCCTATCCTCTTGTTTTCCAGCCAGATTTTGGCCTCTCCGTTGACCCGTGCGGTTCGTACGAACCCTAGGGATTTGGGGATTATCCAATTTTCAGTCTTCTTTTGGTTCTAGGTTATGCGGAAGGTCCGTTGGGACTCCTTGGTGCACGTTCCAGCAACCTCTGCTGAAGGTGAAGCAGTTTTGGTGGTTTCGGATCATTGGGTTGGTTTCAGTGTATGGTTTTCACCTCTTGATTTGTTTCGTACTTGTTGAATTTGGGTAATTTGATGTTTATGAGTTCCCAGCATGTTTTTTATAGTGCATTTGAGGTTTTGGCGTGGTTTAGAGTCACCAAAGACTAGGTGGATCGCCTGCGAATCTTAGTTAAAAATCACCAAGAGCCGGAGTGGACGGATGGATCCACCTTGAGGTAGGGTCCCTCTCCTTACCCTTTTAATTTAAGTAATGTAATAGTAAGTTTAATATTGCACTGCATTAGAATTTTAATTATGCAATTTTAGTTCCGATTTAATGCTTCTATGCAAATCGTGTGAATTGCAGGAATGAGATAAAAGAGGTTGCTTGGTCACTAAACTAATGATTTAATAATAAAACCCCTTGATCAGAGGTGTGCTGTCTTCAAGATAAAAAGTAGTGATATACTTTTTATGCTTGTCTGCTGGATTATTGTGGTGCCTCTTTAATGATTTGTATGTGAACTTGTTTGTTGAGACAAAGAGAATGATATGGCTATGGTACTTGTGTTTGGATCAATTTTCCATGTTAGGAAAATTAAGTAAGATGGTAACCTTAGTGGGATGACTTAAGACTATATGACATGTTCCTTTAGAAGGTATAAAAGGGTTAAAGAATGATAAACATATCCTTTAAGATGAAATGGTCAAACTAGGAATGAATGGACTAGGGTGGTACGACCACGCCTTAGGATAACGAACTGAGCATGACTTATGTTAGTAAACTGAATATGTTAATTACTTGATATATATACTTAAGGGGAGTTTCCTTAAGTATAAATTTGATGAATATGATGTTGATGTTATTATAAATACTTGAGAGGAGTTGCCTTAACTACACTTGTGATGAACGTGTGTGTGGGAACTTATATAGAAATGAGATATATGACTGATTGTGAATGTGGAATGTTTACTTGAAATGCATAAGAGGTAATGCCTTATGCATTGTATTATAATGCTGATAATGAATGTGTATGATTATGGATGTTAGACAGTTATAACCCATGCTAGTGTGACATTACATGTCTAGAAGGGAGGCATTCTTTCCCCTTGTCAGTTGATTTCAGTTGATGATTACATGTCTGGAAGGGAGGCATTCTTACCCCTTTTCAGTTGAATTCAGTTGATGATTACATATCTGGAAGGGAGGTATTCTTACCCCTTTCCAGTTGACTTCTCTTGATGACTCCATGTCTGGATGGGAGGCAGTTATACCCCATGCCAGTAGTATGAATGTGACAGATTAGAAGCAATTATACCCCATACCGGTTGAATGAATGTGATGGAAGGGAGACATTCTTACCCCTTGCCTGTTTACTTATAGGGACGAGTGGCATTCTTACCTCGTGCCCACTAATCACGATTAATGGGTGGGAGGCATTCTTACCCCATGCCATCTATGACCTAAATGTTTTTATATATATATAAGGTGACATGATGAGGTTACTTTAACGGCAACAAGTTGAAGCAGGTATAACCGTCAGGTGTCCCTTGGGAACCTAGATGGGTGTTATTTACTTATGTAATTTTGGTTACTCATTTATCAATACCTGATCACTGTTTAATTATTATACACTGTCTGGATTGGGTTAGACACCGGTGGTTCCGGCCTACTGAGTCTTATATCTCACACCCTACTCGGGCCGCCATTGCACTGGGGTACCCGAGTAGACCTTCTTGCTTACAAGACCTAGCTTGTGTGCTGTGATGTTTGTACCTGAGGAGTTGGGAGAAAAGGACCAAGTAGGAGCTTGGGATGCTCAGGGGATCACCGTTGGGCTTTGCTATATTTTATTTTGTATTGTCTGTAAATCATGTTGTAATGTTTCCTGCTTTCATAAATGTAACATCATCTATACATGTATGCATTGTGAACTGGAATTTGCCACCTATTATTAAATGAATATTACATGTATTTTTATTATTCCTCTCAATTGTTTACTTCTTCCGCTATTGAATATTATTTACTCTGATAATACCACTGCGTTACTCTGATATGAGGGTATAGTCTCCCCACTATCACCTCCCAAGACCCTCGTTGCTAGTCGGCAACATCTGGCATACGGGGAGACGCGTCTGAGGCCATGTGACCTACCGGTCTGGCCACCAGTTCGATGGTAAGATGGGATGGGATGTTACAATGTGGTATCAGAGGTGGTTCTTTTCTTTTTTATTATTGTTTTGGGTTGGTAGACAGGATATTTGGAAAGTATCGGCGCTTGTTAATAGCCGTACTTGGGACTGATCACCCCATGTACGGGAAATGACCAAGTGGCCAGGGCTGGGAATTGTTGTTCATGTTGTTTTCTATTACAGTTGATATGAGTTCACCGTGAGTGACTGTTGAATTTTCTGCTGCTTATAGTTTAAGAAATTTCTAAAATTTTACCCTTGGCCTGATATGGCAAGGAAACTGCATTGCATGCATCATATGAGGTACAAAGGATATTAACATGCCATGCATAGTGACATTCCATGTAGTTGCATTTTAGGTTTCTTGTTGATTCGAATTGTGTGCCTTGATTGCATGTCATGCCTTGTATTTACTAGCATGCCTATTTAGATACCATGTTTCAGTGATAATATGCCACGTTTCCTTTCTTACTTATGTGTCATGATTCTTTGTTACAACATGCCTCAGTGTTAGCTGCTTATAGTGACATGCTTGGTTTTATATAGGTAATTTATGGCATGAGTAATATATGTTGGTTGTGATTATGACAGGAGCCAATTTTTAGTTGTAAGGTGTATGGGTGCCTTATAATTGGGAGAAGGTAACCCATGTATTCGAACCACTATAAAAGGCTGCTAAGTTTGAAATGCTAAAGTAAATTGTTTTTTATTAAAAAGGAGAGACAAATTCCAATTTATAAAGTGTATGGAAACTTTATAGGTTGGTATATGGCCACCCATATACTTGGGCCGTTGTATGTGAGCATGTTAAATTCTTGGTTAGAAATCTGGTTCTGATAAAAAGGGGAGTCAATTTTCAATCCATGAAGTTTGTGGGTGCTTCAGGAATTGGGAAATGGTGACCCGTATTAAATGTAAAGGCTTATTGTATTGTGAAATGATTAAATGGAAAATGTTGCCTAATTTCAAAATTGAAAGGTTTTGGATAACTGTTAAATGTGCAACTGGACCCGAGTAGGTCAGTTGGAAAGTGTTGTATGAGATAAACCGGTTGGGGTGTTTGAATTTTAAAAGGAAGTGAGTAACTGATTTGTGGTAGCTTTTTGAAGAACCCAGGATGAATAAAATGGGACCCTCGTAGGTAGACCTTTTGTTTAAATGGTGTTGTTTTTCTCAGTTGATTGATAAATAAGGGATGTCTATGAATGTGAATGTTTTTAAAAGGATGTTTTTTTTGTGAAACATTCTTGTTTACTTTGTTGTGTAGTTGAAACTTTTGATGGTTAAAGATTAATGTGGTTTAATAGAAAGGGCTTGGTAATGGAACCCATAGTGGTGTGTTGAAACCCTAGTGTAAGGGGTAGTTTTTAGATTCTCGTTGAGTTTCCTTGGAACGGGACCGTATGTGTTTCTGTAGGAGTTTTTTTCTTTAATGGTGGCTTGATGTTTGGATTTTGAGACTAGAGACCTTGTTTCACATGACCCGGTGTTAGGGTCGATGTTTGATCTTCGTAAGGGGCTAGCCCATGGTTGGTATCACCCTTAGCATTTAAATTCCTTTCTTTTACCATGAGTTTTCTGACGTGAGGTTTCATTTGGGTACCATTGTCCCTTGTTGGAATCTTGTTTTTTCTAATGACACCCTTGTTCGGATGGGTGGTCGTTGGGTTTTGACTTTCGTTATGGCTTTGGGTCATCTCCTTAGTAGAGTGGACCGACGTTAAAGAATTGTTTCATCCCAATGTTTAGGATGGCTTTCGAATGAATCATGTGTTTTGACACGTTGGTTTCCTTGTTTTTGATCTTCTTCATTTTTTGGTAATGTGATTATGGTGGAGGAGTGTCACACGATCGTTTGCGGTGGTTGTGTACTAGCACATTTGTGCTCGGCTAGGTCATCACCTTTTCCTTCGACGATTAGGACACTCCTAAGGTTGGAAGCACATTGTGTCGAATCTGGTAAATATGTCCTTCCATGTAGAATAGACAGTGTTTGGAATTCCTTATGGATCTAGGATGATCATGTTTGAATGCCTATGAGTCATGGGAGTTTAAAAAGTGTGGATATGTCGGCAGGTGAATCCGAGTTCCTTCCTTGAAGTCGACCAGTTAAGGTTCGACTGTTCTTCCTTCCAGTAGTCTGGTATGATTAACTGGAATCCGGTCAAACCTCTTAGTGAATTCTGTTTAGTGACGAACATGTCCTCTATCTTTTCCTCGTCCAAGATGCACTAAGAGAGCATCGGTCTTATCTGAGCTAATGATTTGAAGCATTTGGGCTTGATCGGATGGTTCTCTTTCAGCGTTGCACGCGGGATGTGTGGATTTTGTGTGGTTTGATCTTGGAAACGTCATCAGAAGTGGGTTGTAGGATTCGGTGAATAGGATTATGCTAAACATAAGGTGCCTTGGAGAAAGGCATTGTGGTTCTGTTTGAAATACGTCGGCCATTAGGCCGAGCGTTCTTGTAAATAGTCAGCCGAGGATGGCTTGACTCGGGGTCCTTGTTTATTATCTTTGGTCGGTGACATACCATTCTCCGACATGTCGTCAGGTAGAGTCAAGTGTAGTTTGTGTCGGCCAGTGCTTGATATGAACAACCGGTTTGAATTGGGCCTTGAGGTCGATGGGGAATCGACCATTTGATCGGTTTCAAATCACACTAGGAGCATCGTGGGAACTCTTGGGGCGTTCTTTGAAAGTTAATTCCAACGGTGGTCCAAACCGTAGTTTGGATTTGGTTTCTTAACGTTAAAAAAAACTAAGGTGGGAAGTAAATATGGTTGGATTCTTGGAGAGATGATGAAAGGTTTGTGTCTCTGGGTATATGGGCTCGGGAAGAGCCGTCTCTGTGTTTCGAGTGGGAAACGATCATTGGATCGAGTTTTTGTGGCTTAAGCACCGTAGGGTTTAATGGATGCTTAAGGGTTTGTTGGGCGTTTTTGAATGCAATGTGATCATTTGAACGGAGCTTCATGACCCTTTTAGCTTGGGTGATGTGTACATTGTTCCTGAAGGCTTCTCGGGGATGAGAAGTTCTAAGGTGGGAAGGTTGTAATGACCTGCGTTTTGAACTGGACTAAAACCCAAAGGAATTTAAACTTTACGATTACTGAACCAGTCATTTTAAAGACCGGCCTTTGAAACAAGGTTCCAAAGGTTGGAACCATTCCTTTTAATGTTTTTGGGTATGGGTGAAGGCCAATTAAGTTTCTCAGGTGGCCTGAGAGGTTTCAGAGATGCCGAACCCCTGTTCTTAAAGAGCTGCAGAGGGTGCACGGTTGGCACATGGTTTGGCTAACCGTGCATCCAAAACTGTGCGACCTAATTAAAGGAGGTAGTGGCTTGTGCACGGGCTGTGCACGGTTTCCCAAACCGTTTTCTTAGCCCGTTCAACAGATGTCTTGGAGGTAGAAGACTCCGCACGGTTTGCGCACGGTTTGGCAAACCATGCGGGTCAAACCGTGCACTTGGGTGAGTTTAGGTTTTTGTTTAAAATTAAAATCAAAGAAAATGAAATAAATAAAAACCTAATATAATATCTCCCTCACCCTCACTCGACCCACAAAAATCCAAGGGGCTCTCCCGTGTGAGCCTCGCGACACCCCTTTTACGGCCTCCTCTTCCATGCCTTTTCTTCCTGGTTTTCCTCCCGATTTCTCTCCGAATCATCAAGGTAATCCCTCTCCCTCCTCTCTTCTTGTTTTCCAGCCAGATTTTGGCCTCTCTATCAACCCGTGCAGTTCGGAAGAACCCTAGGGCTTTGGTTTTGATCTGATTTTCAGTCTTCTTTTGGTTCTAGGTTATGTAGAAGGTCCGTTGGGACTCCTTGGTGCGCGTTCCGGTAACCACCGCCAAAGGTGAAGAGGTTCGGGTGTTTTTGGATCGTCGGGTTGGTTTTGGGGTAAGGTTTTCACATCTTACTTTGTTTCTCACTTTTTGAATTTGGGGATTTTGATGTTTATGAGTTCCTAGCATGTTGTTTATAGAGCGTTCGAGGTTTCGGCGTGGTTTCGAGTCTCCAAAGACTAGGAAGCTCACCTACGACTCTTAGATAGAAATCACCAAGATCTGGAGTGGACATTTGGATCTACCTTGAGGTAGGGTCCCTCTCCTTACCCTTTTAATTTAAGTAAAGTAATAGTGAGTTTAATATTTCACTGCCTTAGCATTTTAATTATGCAAGTTTAGTTCTAATTGAATGCTTCTGTGCAAATCGTGTGAATTGCAGGAATGAGATAAAATAGGTTTCTTGGTCACTAAACTAATGATTTAATAATAAAACCCCTCGATCAGAGGTGCGCTGTCTTCAAGATAAAAATTAGTGATAGATTTTTTATGCTTGTCTGTTGGATTGTTGTGGTGCCTCTTTAATTCTTTTTATGTGAACCTTTTTGTTGAGACAAAGAGAATGATATGGCTATGGTACTTTTGTTTGGATCAATTTTCCATGTTAGGAAAATTGAGTAAGATGGTAACCTTAGTGGGATGACTTAAGACTATATGACATGTTCCTTTAGAAGGTATTAAAGGGTTAAAGAATGATAAACATATCCTTTAAGATGAAATGGTCAAACTAGGAATGAATGGACTAGGGTGGTACGACCGCGCCTTAGGATAACGAATTGAGCACGACTTAAGTTAGTAAACTTAATATGTTAATTACTTGATATAGATACTTAAGGGAGGTTTCCTTAAGTATAAATGTGATGAATATGATGTTGATGTTATTATAAATACTTGAGAGGAGTTGCCTTAAGTATACTTGTGATGAAAGTGTGTGTGGGAACTTATTTAGAAATGAGATATATGATTGATTGTGAATGTGGAATGTTTACTTGAAATGAATAAGAGGTACTGACTTATGAATTGTATTATAATGCTGATAATGAATGTGTATGATTATGGACGGGAGGCAGTTATACCCCATACCAGTGTAAAATTACATGTCTGGAAGGGAGGAATTATTTCCCCTTGCCAGTTGATTTCAGTTGATGATTACATGTCTAGAAGGGAGGCATTATTACCCCTTTCCAGTTGACTTCAGTTGATGATTACATGTTTGGAAGGGAGTAATTCTTACCCCTTGACAGTTGACTTCTCTTGATGACTCCATGTCTAGATGGGAGGCAGTTATACCCCATTCCAGTAGTATGAATGTGACAGATGGGAATCAGTTATACCCCATATCGGTTGAATGAATGTGATGGAAGGGAGGCATTCTTACCCCTTGTCAGTTGACTCATAGGGATGAGAGACATTCTTACCTCGTGCCCGCTAATCGCGATTAATGGGTGGGAGGAATTCTTACCCCACTCCATCTATGACCTAAATGTTTATATATATATATATAAGGTGACATGATGAGGTTACTTTACCAGAAACTAGCCGAAGAAGGTATAACCGTCAGGTGTCCCTTGGGAACCTGGATGGGTGTTATTTACTTATGTAATTTTGGTTACTCATTTCTCCATACCTGCTCACTGTTTAATTATTATACACTGTCTGGATTGGGTTAGACACTGGTGGTGCCAACCTACTGATACTTATATCTCACACCCTACTCAGGCCACCATTGCACTGGGGTACTCGAGTAGACCTTCTTTCTTGCAGGACCTAGCTTGTGTGTTGTGCTGTTTGTACCTGAGGAGTTAGGAGCAAAGGACCAAGCGAAAGCTTGGGATGCTCAGGGGATCACCGTCAGGATTTGCTGTCTTTTCTTTTGTATTGGTTGTAAAGCATGCTGTAATATTTCCTACTTTCATAAATGTAACATCATCTGTACATGCATGAATTGTTAACTCACGTTTTCCACCTTTTATTTAATGAATATTACCTGTATTTTTCTTCTACCTTTCAATTGTTTACTTCTTCCGCTATTGAATATTATTTACTCTGATAATACCACTATGTTACTCTAATATGAGGGTATAGTCTTTCCACTATCACCTCCTGAGACCCTTGCTACTGGTCGGCAGCCTCTGGCGTATGGGGAGACGCACCTGAGGCCATGTGACCTACCAGTACGGCCACCGGTTCGATGGTAAGTTGGTCCGGGACGTTACAATTTGAATAGAAATGGTTTAATGGGTTGTATGAACTCATGGAGTGTGAATGGTTAAATTGGAAAATGTTGGATGATTTGGAATCACTCATTGGTTGTTAATGAATTTATTGATGAATTGATTATGGTATTGGATTCCTTGGATGATATCCTTAGATCCTGATTCCATAGGGTTACATAGACATTTATAATCCATGGTTCTTGATTATGGTGGTGTATTCCTTGGATGAGAACCTTGGATTCTGATTCCATAGGATTCCAAGGGCATTGCTGCCCTTTGGATTTGGATTTCTTGGACTTTCATTGGACATGTTTGTGGACATGATCCTAGGAATCCACCCAAGCCTTTATAAAGTTTCGATTGAGATGATTCTAGGAATCGATGATGATGCCTTGGTATTCTATACCTTAGATCCAACCCTTCATTTTTGAAACTTGATTACACGAAATAAGATAATGTGGATGTTACACTTGATTACACAACATAGATGTTGTGGATGTTTTATATGTGTTTATATAGCCTTGGTATGGTTATTATATTAAATTTGTTGGAATAGATAGATTTACAAGTTATTTATTTATTATTTACAGCTTTCCTTGTTTATGGGAGATTTACTATTGTTCAAAGAGATCCATGTTTGGTTGGATAAGAACACATTGCATTTTGATACTTTCCTTTTAGTACTGTTATACCTATGATATATTGCACACTACTTCTATTTATATTACATAGACTTGACTTGTTGTAGACATCGTTGGTGGTGACCTATTCAGTGTTATCGCACACCCTATTCAGGACATCATTGGGTACTTGAATATACTTCATGGATGTAGGTAGGGACTGGGGCAAACACCCATTGTATGATGCTTGATCTTTCGTTACTTAGGAGCAACATAGCACAAGACCTAAACAGAATCATGATGACATTTGGAGATAGTTACTTTTTTGTCTTTTTGGTATTTAGATACATTTATAATACTAGATGAATGTGTAACTATTTTCTTGATTTGTAAATACATGACACATCATTTTGTATATGATACTTATTTTGATATTGATTATTAATATTTTATTCTAGATGTTTATATTTTTTAGTGATTTAGATTATGCTTCCTCTATTTTTATTTTGTTACATTTCTTTTTTACACTCTAAAATGATGTAATAGTATCCCCATAGAGACACTATAGTCCCTCTCTACTAGTCGGTAGACTCTGGTATATGGGGAGGTGTGCTTGAGGCCATGTGACCCACTAGCTCGGGGCACCGTTCAATGGCATCTGGGTTGAGACATTACATTTCCGCTATTTTGATAATTTGATAAAGAGGGTATAGTCTCAAAAAATTAAATATTAAACCCCCAGTACTAGTCTAAAGCCTCTAGAATATGGGGAGGCATTCCTGAGGTCACAAAACCAACAGTCTCGGGGCACCAGCATGTGGCACCCGGGCCGAGATGTTACTGTCGTACATACGTACGAGTGGCGTTATCATTTCTTAATGGGTAAAAGTGTAAATAAATAGATGATATATTAAATTTAAAGAATAAATATTATTTAATAAGTATCATATATATTCATTTTTTTATCCTTATGACTATCCATGTGAGTTGGTGATGAAAAAAACTATATTGGTTTGTAAGGCGGTAGTCCGCCATACACATGAACAATGGTTTTGTTTCCCATTCGATGGAGAAATATATGGATAAATATTATTATATTAACATAAAAACATATAATTATATTGGAAATAATGGTGTTACAAAATTATAATTTTTAGACATAATTTAAGGTTGTAAAAGAAGAAGTAAAAAATAAAGAGCCAGGTTAAGACGATTACCTTCTTTTAGAGAAACCCCCCTTTAATAAATTTTTAAGGGACCTAGGGATGGTATTTTAGGAATAAAAAAACATATAAAACGTGAAAAAGGTTTATTTGGAGAGATTTATCTAGGTTTTTTTGAGATAAATGTATCATGTGGTGTGAGGAAGTGAGTGGAGGATATGCCCTTTTATAATTGAGGTGAGTGGAACACTTGTAATTTTCCAAAGTTTTAATATATTATTGCATCACTATATTGAAAAAATGGATCCAAAATTAATCATATTATAATATGATATGGTTAAGGTTGAAATAAAACCAACAAATGAGTATTAGGAAAGAATTTGTATGATTTTAACCCTTATAATTTTAGATTAACCCCATGTAAACCTGTTTTGACCTTAACCAAGGTAATCCGTTTTTTCTGTTTTTACTATTGATTATAGGGATAAAATTATGTTGACCTTATTAACTAAAGTTAATTATTACTATTAAAAACATTTAATCCATTTTATCAAATTCAATTAACCTAAGTTATAGAAATTAATTTAAAAATAAACTCACAAAACATGATGAAAAAACTATTTTTCAAGAAATGAATTTTTTAAGAATATGATGATCTTAATTAAAATATATGACTAGTAATCATCATTATATAGATTTTAAATTAATATAATTTGATATATAATCTATAAATTTTATTTAAACTATTAATTATTAAATATTATTTTTAATTAATTAAAATGGGAAGACATTATGCATTTAAAAACAGTTTTCTAAAAAATATCCCTTTTTTACCTCAAAATGATATTATATTCATTTATATAAAATTTATAATAAATAAATGATTAATTAAACATATTATGATACATTTTTATAAATAAAATGAGGAATATTTAAATACTACATTCTCAATTATTCATAAAATCTTATTTTTAAGGAAAATTTTCAAAAAATTATTCTAGGCTTATGTTGACATAGTAAGTTTAAAATAGATATTCATCTCACCAAATTAGATTTTTTGTTCCATAAAATATTAAAACATAAATTTTATTATATTTTTATTAAAATAGTATTTTTATTTACTGTAATTGAATATTGGGTGTCACATTATTCTTTCATTTAAAAAATTCATCCTCAATATTTTCATGGATATTAATTCTAAACAAATGAGGGTGGTTATTCTTCAAAACATCATTAGGTCCCCACATTTATTACTCCATTTTATGATTTATCCAAATTAATTTTACTAATATATTCATCTGATTCCTCAACACTTGTTCTCTAGTTTTATGAATCTTTATAGACTCTTCATAGTAAAAAACTAGGTTCTAATTATATTTTATTGTAGGTGAGAACATGTATTAGGTCTGACATGTACTTCCTTAAAAATGATATATGGAACAAATCATGCACTTTAGAGAGTATTAGTGGAATTTCCAAATGGTAATCCATAATTCTAATTCTTTCTATAATTTCAAAAGACCTGATGTACTCGGGGCTTAGTTTTCCTTTCTTACCAAACCATATAATGCCATTTCATGGAGATAATTTTAAGAAAATGTGATCTTTGACTTGCGATTCCAAATATTTCCTTCTATTATTTATATAAACCATTTTCCTACATTGAGATACTTTAATATGAGTCTGAATTGTATTTAAATTTACCATTTTCTCCTCAATAAGTTCTAGGCCTACAAGATTTCTTTTACCAACTACATACCAATAAGTTGAAGTATAAAATCTATTACCTTATAATGCTTTTTATGATGTAATTTTAATACATTAGTGGAAGCTATTGTTATAATAAAACTCTACCAAATGTAAATAATGATCCTAAATACCTTTAAAGTCAAGAGATCATGACCTCAACATGAATTTTAATGTTTGAATAGTATTTTTTGTCTATCCATCAATTTAAGGATGATAGGAAGTTCTCAAATGATTCTTGGTATCAAGATACTTATGAATAATTTTATATAATTTTAATGTAAATCATGGATCATAATCATACATTACTAAAATTTCCATGACATTAATTCTTACAACTTCATTAATATAAAGTTTTACAAGATGATGAAGAGGTAAATCTTATCAAATATAAAGAAAATGTGAACATTTGGTAAGGAAATCAATAATAACCCATATATGTATCATTATTTCTAGGATTATTTGGTAATCTAGTGAAAAATTTCATAGTAATTTCATTACATTTCTACATAGGAATAGGTAGAGGTTTCATGAATCTTATAGTACATTGTGTCTTGGACTTTATATATTGAAAAACTATACATCTTGATATATAATAAATAATTTATCACTTCATAGTATCCATCCAAAAATATTCCTTCAAATCCTCACACATATTGGTGCTACCATAGTGTATAGAGAAATTTGAGCTATGAGAATCATCCAATAATTAACTTTTCAGATCATGTATACATGGAACACATAACTTTTTTTTCCAAATTTCAAGACACCTTCATATATAAAGTCTTCCAATTTCCCATAATTCATGACTTTAATTTTCTTTTGAAAATTATTATCATTAGACTAAGAACTTATTATCTTTTCCAATAAAGATGGGTTGGAAATCATTTAGAAAAGAGTTATGTTTCCCCTTCCTTAATAATTCTCATATCCATATTTACTAAATCCATGAACATAGAATCCCTCCCAATACTCATTTTGGTTAGGACTCCATGATCTTTTGCACCCAATGCATCTTATACCTTAATTCCATTACCTAGGTGTAGTGTATTAAGAAATCATATTCCTTGAGTAGTTAAAGCTATCACCTTTTGCTCGTGTTGAGATATTTCTATAACAATATATATTTCAGAATCTTATGATCTATGTATAGCTCACATATTTCACCATAGAGATAATGCCTCCATATATTTAAAGAAAATATTACAACTGATAAATCAAGATCATTTGTTGGATAGTTTTATTCATGAGTCTCTAACTTCCTTGATTCATATGAAATAAATTTATCATTATATATAGGGAAACAAGCAAGTCATTTTTAATACCTCCTTATATATAAAAAATCGATCATTTCTTAATAGTAGAGTCAAAATCAGAGCATTGACCAATCTACTCTTTAATTCTTCAAAAAATGCTTCACATTCCATTTTCTATAAGAACTTAACCTATTTACATGTATGTTTTTTTAATAGGTTGGATGATAGGTAAAATTTGAATAAATAATTGATAGTATTCCTCCAACCAATGAAACTATGTACCTATGTTATTTTCATTGGTATTGGACATTATTTAAATACCTTTTTATTTCTATGATCAATTGAGATTCTATCCTTAAAAACAATATGTCCATGAAAAGAAACTTTCTAAAGCTAAAATCCATACTCGCTACATTTCCTATTCAACTATTTTTCTCTAAGAGTCCCAATAATAATTCTCAAGTGATTCTAATAGACCCAGTATCTTTTATTATATACCAAGATATCATCAATAAATACTACAAAAAAAATACAAATATATTACATTTACTCTCTATTCACTAGATCCATAAAATCATAGTGTGCATTACTTAATCCAAAAGTAATTACTATAAACTCATAATGTATATACCGCATATGAAATGTTGTTTTCAGAATATCAACCTTATTTAATCACAAATAATGATACTCAAAATGAAGTTCAATATTTGAAAAATATTGAGCTCCTTGAAGTTGATCGAACAAGTCATTAATATGAGTAAGTGGATACTTTTTATTTATAGTAATAGAATTTATTTTCCTATAATTAATGCATAGAATTATATGTCCATATTTCTCTTAGTGAAGAGAACAAGGTCTCCCCTATGTGACACAATTGGGTATAAATCCCTTTTCACACAACTCTTTTAGTTTTTACTTCAATTACACTAATTCAATAGTGGCTATTACATAGGGGGTATTTGATATAGGTCTTTTATTATGGATTAAATCAATTGAAATCTCAATATCATGATCTATTGGATGTATAACTAATTCCTCATGAAATACACCAATTCATTCCTATATAATAGGTACATACTCAATTTTAATACTACCTTTTTCTTCTATAGGTTGTGTTTTCTATTCTTACCCAATAATCTCAGTTAGAAGATATTCTAGAGGTGGATCTAGACATGAACCATATGATGAAGTTTTCCCTCTAAAGATAATTAATTCCACATCTTCATCCCAAATCGTAATTTTCATCTCATGGAAATAAAATTTTTCATTGTATTTTTAAATCCAATACATACCAAGGATTATATCAAATTAAACCATACATATAATAATAAATTCTATAAATAGGGTGAATTTATGTGTCATAATAGGAACTAATTGGAAAATTCTTGTTATGGTGAGATTTCCACTAGGAGTCTTGACTGAAAACTCCCTTCTTCTAGTGCTAGGTAAATATCTAATTTTAATGGAAAACATTTAAGATATAAAAGAGTGAAAATATTCAGAATAAAATAAATCATTATAAAAATTTGAGCCAATGATTAAAATACCTACCGCTACATCTTTAGAAAGATAAACTTGGGTTGTAGTGATCACATACGCTTGGCCTTATGCCCTTAGCCTCTTCCGTAGTAAGTTCAATTAATGTCTTGGACATTGGTTTCAATAATGCTCCATTTCTTTATAGTTAAATAATTGGATAGTAGTCGTCTCTTTCTTTCCCTTTCATTCATTATCTAGATGAACATTGTCTCCACACTTGTAACAAACTACCATACCACTCAATCACTTTCGAGGGTGTTTCTTTCCATAATTTTCACACTATAGAAATTGATTTATTATCATATTCTTCTTTTATGTGTTAATTTTTTCTTAGTGATCATAAAACCAATAATTTTATTTATTTCTCTTAAAGATATATAATTTATAAAAATCCTTCTCTATTTTAATGGAACATCATACTATTTCATCATATGATGATTTTTTTTGAGAAACTAGTTCCCTTAGGATACTTAGATTAAAATATTGAATAAAACTATCAATATTTCTTTCCATGTTACATATATAATCTATAGAATACTTGGATAGTATTGTAAATTTAGCTTCATAGTCCAAAAACTTTCTTCTTATTTTTTATTTAAGATAAGGAACTTTCTCTTCATTTTAGTTCATTTTTCATAGGGGAAATATTTATTAAATAATTTTACTTTAAAAAATAATCATTTATATATTTTATTTCTTCTTTATTCCTAGTATTTTGGATAAATATCCCTCATTGATAAGAACCACCTTTAAGACAATATAATTCTAATATAATGTTTATCCTTTCACTACATCTCAAGGCTAGAAATATATTTTTAAGGGACTAAATCTATTGCTCAACTTCCAATAGATTTGTAGTTACACTACAATATTGAAGCTTTTTTCATATGAAATGATCCAATGTAGGTGTATCATGTCATGTAACATCATGTTTCTCTATATGTGAAAGGTTATTAGTCATAATCTTAGTAAAAATCTGTAATATGGCCTTGATATTCTCACCTCTATTACTAGTTTAATTGGTTTTCTCGGTAGGGAAAATTCTATATTGGCCACGAGTATTGATACCATTATTTCCTTTAGGTAGTATTTATAAAAAATGTAATATACTATATTATCTGATAACATTATTAATTATAATCATAATATATAATTCTAAATCTGGTGTATGACTTAACATAAATTGAAAATTTATGCATTGTTAATATCAGAATCATAAATTCAATTTCTTTTGGGATATATTTCAATAATAAAAATATTTTAAAATATTTTATAATGGTTTGTAAAGAAAATGTGAATTAACCTAAGAATATCCATTGATAGTGTCAAACCAGGTGCACAGTTGGGGACCATTCACCGTGCACCAAGAATTATGGTTGAGAGATACTCGACCAACTCTTTTCAGAGTTATTACCCCTAGATGCATTTTTTCCAAAACCATGTATACTTTTAGTATCCAGATAGGGATGTGATTCTAGGAAAACCACATAATATATACCTTACCAAAAAAATTATGATATTTTCCTACAATTAAATATATCCTCAAAGTTTTTCATATGGTTATGTTTCCTAATCTATGTTTTTCTAAATCTAGTTCCCTAGGTTTATACTAAACTTACTCTGATACCAACTATAAAAACCCTAACTCTAGTAACCTAAATTTGGTGTATAATTTATTAAATTATAATAATATATAATTTATTACATCACCAAGGATCAATCAACTTATTATTCTTGAAGAACTAGATAAAAACATGCTTCCCCTATTATATTGGAAATAAAAATTAAAAGATAATAAAAAATGTTTCACATCCTTGAAACTCACTAACATATTTATTTTTTTATATCTTGGTGAAAGGAAACATAATAATGGTGAGATTAAATTATCAGTAATGGTTATGTACAATAGAAGCTATCATGAGTAAATAATGTATAATTAATATTACTAGGAAGATGACTCAAAACACATGTCAATTAATTAAAAACTTGATAATGAAATGAATCCATGGATAATATAAATACATTAATATCATGTTAATAATTACAAGATTATCAATGATGGAAATTCATAATATTGGATTTCATGATCTTAGAAATCATGATACCTTTACCACCAAGTCCTTATTCATAGACAATTTAATTGATGGGTAGGTATACACCAAAAACCCATTTAATAAGTTTGGTCAACTAATTTGTCTCATGAGACACATCGATGAATTGAGGGGATATCTATAACTGGGCCCCACCCATCACTATATTTTCAATTCATTCATTATATATTGAATGATCATTTTAATTAATAAAAAATATTCCTTATAAAAATATATGTATTTATTAAAGGATACATAATATCAAGATTTCCTTAGTTAATAAAGTAACATTCATAGTAAAACATCATATGTGGGAATGGTATACAATTTATAAAATAAGCATATCCAAGATACAAAGAATATAAATATTTAAGAGAAATGTAATTTCCAATTAAAATTGATGAATATAAAGTGAATGTTCCAAGAGAAAGTTAGTGACTAAAAAATTAATAAGAGATAAAATATAACTAACAATTCATTAGAAATATAGGTTTTATAATAAACCCATGTTTTTTGGAGAATAAAATAAATTGAAATTAAAACATTAAAATAAGTGTTCATTAAATATTTTTATTTTTAAATCTATTTAAAACTTTTAGAAGAAGCTAAATATCATAAAAATGTTGTATCGGTGAGAATGTTCTTTAATGTTGTGTACATTAAAAAGAAAAGTTTTTTTTGACTTTTTTATAAAGAAATTACAAAATTAACCTTTCATAAAAAATTAGAAATATACCTTCAATACCTAGTAAAAATTTAAGTATAACTTTAAATTTACTTAATAAATCATTTGGGTAAATAAAAAAATTATAAAACATTTTTAAAAAATATGGACATGGAAGAAAGATATACCCAATCAAAAAGAGAAATAAGATCAGTTTTTTTAAACATTTATTTTATTTATTAAATTGAAAAATATAGGAAAATTTTGAATAAAATAAGGAAACTCATTAAATATATAGATTATAATAAAGTATATGGATTTTATTAATGATATATTATATGATTCTTTCAATTAAAAAATTTAAGAAACCCCCAAAAAATGAGATTGTAAAATAAATTATTACCTCTTTAGTAAATTTTAAATTATAAACCCTTGAAAGAGTAAATTTTAATTTAATATTCATGTTAAATACACCAAAAGGGTATTATATACAACACATAAAAGTAAATAGGTTAATATTACCAAACATGTCTCAATGGAGTGGAAATTGAGATGGGATCCCTTGACTCACAATTCCCTTTAGCTAAACATGATTTAACCTATTTTATAATGGTTTAAAACATGTTATTAATTTATAAAAGAACCAAATTAATATTTATATCATCATATATGATTATATTATAATATCTTAGCACCCATCCATTAATTTTTTTCATTATTATCATTGTTTGGGTTATAAAATGATTTGTTTTCTCATGCATGTTTTGTAACATACGTTTTAGTTATCATGAATATGATATAGTTTCATTATCTTAAAAATTATATTGATGTGAAAAATATTATATTTATTCCTTAGATTAATTTTTATAATATTTCTTGAAATTTTTACATCGAAAGTGAATTGCATCGATTCATGGATATAGCAGGTCATACTTACAGGTGAGTGACGTTATCATTTCTTAATGAGTGAAATCATAAAGATGTAGATGATATATTAAATTTATAGAATAAATATTATGTCATAATTATCATATATATTCATTTTTCCACCATTATGACTATCAATGTGAGTCTATTATGGAAAAAAAATTGCATCACTTCGTGATGCGGTAGTCCTCCATACACATGAGTGATGGTTTTATTTGCACATTTAATGGAGAAGGAGATGGATAAATGTTATGATATTAAAATAATTAAATATATATATGTGGGATATAATGGGGTTACAATATTGTAATTTTTAGGAAATATTTAATGGTGGTAAAATAATAAGTAAAAAATAAAGAGCTTGGTTAAGACGATTACCTTCTTTTAGAGAAACCTCTCTAGGATCACTTTTTAAGGACCCCAGTGCTATTCTTTTAAGAAGAAGAAAACATATAGAATATTTTTAAGGATTTGGGGATATATTTTGGTAGATTTTGGTAAATATAAATAGCTCAATAGGTTTGGTAAAGTGAGGGGAGGAGGTATCCTTTAATAATTTAGGTGAGTGGAACATTTGTAATTTTTCAATGTTTTCAATTATTATTAAGTAGATTTCTTGAAAAATGGATACAAAATGACACATATTATAATAGAATACGTTTATGGTAAAATTAAATCCAATAAATGAGGTTTAATCAAGTGTTTAGGTAATTTTAACCCTTATCTTTTTAGATTAACCCCTAGTAAACCTGTTTTGACCTTAACTGTGGTAACCATTTTTTAATATTTTACTATTCATTATGAAAAAAAATTAAGTTAAACTTATTAAAAAATATTAATTATTAAAATTAAAAACATTTAATCCATTTTATCAAATTCAATTTACTTAAGTGATATAATTAATTTAAAAATAAACTCACAAAACATGATGGAAAAAAGGTTTTTGAAGAAATACATTTTTTAAGCATAAGATGATGTTATATTAAATATATGACCAATAATCATAATTATATTGATTTAAATTATTAGAGTTAGATATAAATATAAATTTCATTTAAATAATTCATTATTACATATTATTTTAATTAATTTAAATAGAAAGACATTTTGCATTTAAAAACAGTTTTTGAAATATATCCCTTTTAACCTCTAAATGAACTTATATTTATTTATATAAAATTGATAATAAATAAATGGTTAATTACCCAAATTATAAAACATTATTATAAATAAAGTAGGAATTTTTAAATACTATATTTTTAATTATTCATAAAATCTTATTTTAAAGGGAAATTTTAAAAAAATTATTATAGTCTTATTTTGACCTAGTAAGTTCAAAATCGATTTTAATCCTACAAAATTAGATTTTTTTAATCCATGAAAAATTAAAATATGGATTATAATATATTTTTGTTAAAATATAATGTCAAATTACTATAATTGATGCTCAGTGTCACAGTATGATGGCCTGACTTCATCTTGCAATGCTTCAAATCTATTTTTCATTTTTAGGTCACATGATAATTCCTTGAACTTCCATGTATAACCACTTTGAGTATGTATCAACACATTATTATTCATTTTTTATGAGAAATATTTGGACATATTTCCAAATCAACTAAACTAGAAAAATTTTCCATCAATAACATCCTAGAAATATTGAACTCTGCTCAGCTACCATTATTTATATTAATCCCTTCAACACCTATTGGATATGGAATAATTTTTTTAGAGTGTCCATATTTATAAAAAAATACACATGATATAAGGTGAATTATTTTGTGTCATTTCTATAGCACTAGTTTTCATTTTTTTCCCTAAATATTCTTCTTATGAGTTATACCCAAATTAAAATTCAACTTTGGGGTGGGTTTTGATAGTCTAGAATCAACTATCACTACTTTATATTTACAATCAAGCCCCATACTAGCCTAAAGATTTAGATATGACTTTTTCTTTTACTAACTATAACATGCCTGTTTTACTAGGTTTATATACTTCAATTTCATTATTTATATCCCTTGTATGATATAATTTTTCAATGAAATATTGAGATTCAAAAGTCTCTATTTATATTCTATTTTCCATCATGTAATGATAACTTCCCCCCATACATTCTTTGATATATTTGATTTTATCTTTCATTGTATTAGTAAACCACTAAAAACCTTCGTTTATTTTTGAAATTTGATATTGTACTAAACAACCATATCCATTTTTTCTATCTTTTTATATGTGAAAATTTCATTTTCTACCTTTATCTCAAACTTCTATTCTTATTTTTATTATATATAGTGTTTAATAACTTAAAACACTGTGTTAGATTTATTTTTTTGTCTCTCTAAACCTATATCTCTTTATGAGTGGAATCTATTCCAACCTAGTGTTAAACTCTTCCTTCCACTTCTCCTTAATCACCTTCACTCTCTTCCCTCATATGGGAATTTCCCACAACCTCTACCATATCATTTTCATTGTGGTATTTATATCCTTTTATTTATTCTTCCTTACTTTCTTCTGAAAAATTTTCTTCTTGGGAAACCATTTTTTTATTCTTGAATAAATTACACTTAGTGTTTCTCTTAGATTTTCACATTATGGAAATGATTCTTTTTTGGAATTTCATCATCCTCATAATCATATTGAAAGTTCTTGGGATAATTTTCTATAAGGTGAAAAACATTTCTAAACCAAAATAATTCAAGTGGAAGTTTTATTTTAAAATTTCCTTTTCATATTCACAGATTTGTGGAAAGTATTGACATGACTTCATCCACCTATTCATTTTCCAAGACATCCTCCATGGTAATCTTCTTCATGTAATTTAATTTTATATCCACCAATTTCTCCTTTTCCATAGAATTTTTATCCTCATTTCTCATCTCATATATGAAAAGATTACTATTAAAAGTATCTACTTTCATCTTCTTTAGATATTTTCCTCATGTACGGAAACATTTGGATCAAACCAGGGTGGAAATTTTTTCAAGATGTGCTTGAAAATCATGATATCATCGAGGTTTTCACTGAGAACATGAATCTCCTACACAATAACATTAAACCAATAAAAGAATGCATCAACAGATTCATTTTAGTGCATCATCACATCCACATAACTGTTTCATATAACTTTTAATTCAACATATTATTCTTTTTAATTGTATTCATTAATATTGATTATCATTTTCCACATAGTTTATGATAATTTAAATTAAACCAATTTCATTTAGATTGTGTTGGATATGGCTCATAGTAAGTATTGATTCATCTAGAATCTAAATCCAATTATCTTCGATCTACTTGTGATAATGATCCATATTCCATATTGATTGAAATATCATTCATAATAATTATATACACATCCATGCTTAAAGATAATAATTAGCGTTTCATCCTATATTTCATAGTTGAAAATTTTTTCCATTGAAGAACCAAATCAATTTATAATTAAGTGATTAAATTACTACCATTGATAGAGAAAACACTAAATTTAACTATTAGATATAATACCAATTATTGGCTCTACTAGGATAAATATCCTAAGAGGGGGGAGGATGAATCATTTTATGATAGATTAAAACAATAACCCATTTTTAACTTTTTTCATTTTAAAAAAACCCTCTTCCATATTATTCTTACAATAAAGTATAAATTTAGAAGTAAAAGCATGCAAGAGAAAAAAAAATTTCTTGTTGGTTCACCCAAAGTAGGATAGTATAAGGTTTATACAAAGATGATATGCCAATATACCATAATTTACTAAGAAAAATGTTGTTGCAAAGTTTGGAGCAAACTCACTATACCATGGTCTACAACCAATTAGAGTTTGAAATATCGCAACTCTATAAACAAAAGAGAATTCACTGGTCTTCCAAAATATTTTTTCATTGATCTGAATCACCCTTGAATTGGTTCACGCATAAATGAGTGTACCATGAAGCTTATTTTTCTCATGATATATGAATTAAAATTTACAAAATAGAATTTTATTTATGGAAAAAACTTTCAATAACCATTATTATTCCTTCATGAACTACTTTAATCACTATGTTTACTACCTATACACTACTTAGTGAAAGTGCACTGTTAACATCCTTTACACCGTGTAGTGTGAGTGATCTGCAGACTTATTATGCTTTATCAATACATGAAGACTTAAAAAAAACTTGTACATCATGAATATGATATTCTCCATGAACCAAATATCCTTTATGAAATACACTACTTCATAAACCAACCTCCTTTACGAAATCCGCTACTTTGCAAACAACTTTCAAACTTTGTCAAATTTCTTTGATAATGATCTACTCTCGGTATTTTTCACACTTACTAATTAGTTGATTAGGGGTTACTTATATAGGAAAAGAAACCCAAAAAATACAGTAATCATGAATTTTATTTAATCCCTTTACAAATAGTGTCCAATATGTACTAATCTAATGAAACAAACCAACCCAGGTTGGTCTAAGACATCACCTGAGATGACCCACGACAAGGTGAAAAGCATGTTCCCAATTACCACAAGTTGGGGACAAGAACCCAAGTATCAATATAGGAAATAATGGGAATGATTTAACCCTCAACATCACTAAGAAATGTATCATGTACCAAATAAAATATATTAAAAATAGAAATCCAAAATAGAGTACAAAACAAAAGTCAAAATACAAATAAGATACATAACAATAAAAATGATCAATGGTATATAACACATGATGAAACATGAACCAAGAGTATATATCAATGTGATCTATAGTCACTACCATACTAAACCACATAAAGAATTCATTGACTATAAGGATCCACCAAGCTACATGACACCCTTATGTTTACCCTATTCCTACAACACCAAGTATAAATATAGCCAAATGAATATTTATGGCATGAAACAACACCCAGTAGGATACCACCATGAATATATACAAAATATTTCACCATTTATCCATTATTTATATATTTTTAAAAACAAAACCATTTTTTATAGGCTATTTAATTTGAAAACATTTTTTTTTATAAAACATAATTTGGTTTTAATTTTTAAAACAATTTACATCCTAATTCTCAAGAAAGAATAATTAAAACATTTTTTATTAAATAGATGGAAATAACATAGTAATTCAATAATATTAAAATATTTGGTAAAGTAAATCAAATTCATCAAAGTATCATCTACTAGAAACGCGCAAATGACCCACAAGAGAGGGTTTACAATACCAGGATATCCAAGGAACTCTATCTATTATAGTTAATCCTATGTCCCTAAAAAAATATGTATACCAATGTCTTACCCCAGTATGAAAGTCTACCATTATGTACAAGAGAATCCAAGACCAATATTTTTAAATTATCTTTGTGGAATTTCATCTAACACTTAAATTTTATAGAACTTTTTTAAAATAAAACCCCCTTTACAACATTTTCAACTGCCACCAAGAATCAAGTAAAAATAAAGTATTTCAATTTATCCCTTAAAAAAATAAAATAAAAAATTTCATAAGAACATGATCATAGGATGAGACTAGAACATTTAGATATACCATGGAAAAGAATCCATTGGATAGAGACACCTACCAATCTAATAGAGGAAATATCGATGCCTTTAAATTAAATGATGTAAGGAGATCAGGTCCTCAGAAGACTAGATATAAAAAGAAAAATTCCAAGAATAAGGGATTCAACCTAAATTTATGCCTGATTAATAATTAATTCCTAAAATCCCTTCCATAAATTAGATGGATCAAAAACCTAACAGGAGGAGGAAAAGAAACAAATTAATAAAGAGAAAAATTGGTTTAAGGTAAATTAAATATCCCCTATTAATGGTCACACACACCTTCATTTAGGGAGTGAAGTTTCCACTACAATATCAATGGTCAAATCTGCCATTTCAAATTTTGAAACAATCACCACCATGAATTGGGTTTCACACTATGACATAGTGGCCTTGACCATATCAATCCTAAGTGTCAAGATAAAATGACCCCTATAGCATGGTGCAAGAACCATGGTATTTTTGAACCCACCACACCTTCTATCATAGCATGGTGGTAGCCACTATTGACATGGTCCATAGGAAGACCCCAAGAATCCCACACCCAATTCCACACCCAACCATGAGTTTTTTTCCCTACTCATTTTACACAGGTAGTTAACAAGCTCAACATGGCTTAGACTATGATATTTCCTTCCCTTTACTGCACATAGAAAGGAAAAACACTATTTTTAAGACATCATGCACCTCTAACACTTTATAAACCAATATTAAACAACTTAAACTCAAAATTAAACCTACAAGTGACCAAGAGGGTGTCACAATTCTTCCCACCATGACACATTCCCCCCTAAAATCACTCATGATTTTAATCTCACTAAAAGAGAAGGATAATACCATTCAATCAATGATTACTTCTCTCATGTATCATGGATATCTTGTTTTCACTACAAAAAATGGACCAAAGGGATCATTTTACCACACAACACCTTATCCTAGTGATCCATGATCTGAAATGGATACTCCACCACCATGGTATCAAGATTAAGATCAACATCTTCCAATTTTATCACATGGGAAGGATATGGTTGATAATTCTTAAATTGAGAATCATGGAAGATTTCATGAATCAATTTCAAGAAGTATAATAATTTCAATCGATATGCTTCCTTTCCAAGTGTTTTAGAAATCTTGAAAGGACTAATATACCTCAAAGCTAAATTACCCTAATTTCCTAGAAATAATTCCTTAATAGTTGAGAAAATCTAAGGAAAACTTAATTAAAAACCTCAAATTCAAATGGAAAATAACAATGATAAACATATATTTTATGGAAACTCTAATATGTATCTAATATATTTCAGATCAACTACACCTTCTCAATCATCTCTTATACAAGACTCGGTCCCATGAGTGACCACTCATCATGCACTTCCCAACACAAAGGAGATCTAAAAGGATGTCTACATTATGTTTCAAAGGGTTCCATTTTAATCAAATCCTTATAACTATTATTATAGGAAAAGTAATTCAATGGTAGATGATTCTCTCATAAATCACTTGATTCAAGTACACACACCTGAAGAATATCTTATATAATCTGTATAACTCACTTAGTTTGGCCATCCATATGAGGATAATACACTATTCTTAACATCAATTGGGAACCCATAGAATCCTATAAACCATTCCAAAACTATGATGTAAATAATAACTCTATATCCGAAACAACTACATAAGGTACTCCATAGAGCTTCACAACCTCTCAAACATACATGTTCCTAATATCTTCTACATTTATTGACTCCTTAATAGAAAAAATGATTCTATTTAGTGTGTAAATCAATGATCACCCAAACTGAATCTTTTAACTAGGTGTATGATGAAGTTTAAACATTAAGTCCATAGATATATCAACCCATTTATAAAATGGAATGGGAAAGGGGTGAGATAAAACAATAGGTATTTGGTTCTCCGCCTTAATCTTTAAGAAAGTAAGGCATCATGACATTAAGTCTGTAATCAACAACCTTATCCCTAACCAACAATATATATATCTCAATTCATGATACATTTTGGTATTCTAGTTGTGTAAAAACTAATATATTGATGTCCATTACCCATCAAATATTTCCTTAGATATATCAAAATGAACAACCTACCTAGAAAAAAAAAGACAACATCAAGAGATAGAGACTAGTCACCCAAGGTCTTCACACCATTAAGGATTTTACAAAAAACACTAACAATCAGTATGCACTGCTTTTCCAAGCCAAATTCAATCATAAAATGAAAAATAATATTTTAAACCATCTAAGCACAACTATCCATCAGTTCCTTGCACATACGAGAACATCTCAGTAAACAAACTCATCACAAACCTTTCTTCTATTTATTTCTTCAAGTATTTAGTTGGTAACTTCTCACTCGATGAATTGGTGACCAAATTCCCTTCTCTTGGTTTATATGAAATATAAAAATAAAAAATAAAATATATTCAACCCAAAGTCTCTATCATACATTCAAGTCCCTCTAGGTTAAAATATACTTTAGGCTCTTATAATTTAAATACACAGTAAACCACACATTGAAGAGATAGTAGTTTCAAGTCTTAAGATCTTGTATCAAAACTAATGATTCAAGGTCATTGGTAGGATAGTTCTTCTCATGAGGTTTTAATTGCTGAGATATATAGGCCACCAACTGATTTACTTTAATTAAGACACACCCAAACCCCATAACTGATGCATCACAATAAATATTACAGCTCAAACATATATAAACAATAATTATAATTGGAGATAAAGTCAATTTCACCTTCAGCTACTCAAATGATCTTTAACATTTATAATTCCATTCAAACTTAACACCCTTTATAGTTAACTCTACCATAGGATATGCAATCTTGGAGAATTTCTGAGGAAAACATCTATAATAGCCTATTAAACTAAGAAATATACAAATTTATGGGTTTTTCCCAAGACCTAACTATTAGGATCTTCTCAGGATTCACTGAGTTTTCCCTATTATATATCATATTCCCTAGAAACATTAAATATCAGATCTAGAACTCACATTTAGATTACTTCTCATGAAGATGATGCTCTTTCCTGATTCTAAGGATGATATCAAAAAGATCCCTATGTTCCTCCTTTGACTTGGTGTTCACCAAAATATCTTCCATAAAGAAAACCATGAATTAGTCTAAGAACTAATAAAAAACCTAGTTCATCAATTACATAAATATCATAGGAGAATTATTAAGATATAATGACATAACTAAGAACTCAAAATTCCCTTACCAACTCCAAAAAAATCTATATTGGGTATATCCTTTTGTTGGAATCTTAGATAATGTTACGTCAATCATAGTTTAATCTTAGAAAACCATTGGGATCCTCCGAGTTGATCAAATAGATCATCAATCATAGGCAAAGAGTATTTATTATTAATAGTCACCTGATTAAGATTTAAATAATAAACACAAGTCCATAGGATTCTATTTTCCTTATCTTCAAATAGAATTGTAAAATACCAAGGTGACACACTATTATAAATAAATAAATTTTCCTAAATATCCTCATGTTAAACTTTAATCTCCTTCAACTCAGTGGGTTCTATACGACAAGATGGTATATAAATGGGTCTCATTCTAGGGAGTAGTTAAATAGTGAAATTGACCTTCCTATAAGGTGGTAACCTAGAAAAGTAATTAGGAGAGACCTTAGGGTATTCAATCAACACTATAGGGAGCATAAAACTTAAATTATAGTTGATGTGACCAAGAAACATATTTTAAAAATATAATGAGATCATTCTAGTATAAATAACAACATGCCCCACTCTACAAAATATAGGATCCCACTCACCCTCGAAGACATTAAGAACTCCATATAAAGAAAGAAATTAAACTCTTCAATGAGAATAATTGACCTAGGACTTAAAATTGACAATAAAATATATTCTAATAATGAATCCGAATATATCATTATCAAGAAATAAGAAATACGACATGAATTCAAAGTCATCAATCGTCACCTAACACTCTGGGCATTTAAAACCTTTCTCTTTCATCTTTCCCAAGGGATTGGAAACATATATAATTAAGCGAATAATATATAAATACAAACCCATCATATTAATCAAATTAGATGATATAAAGTAATGAGATTCACCAGTATCAAATAATTCCAAAACCATAGAAGATGAGATAAACACAGTACGTCTCACAATAGATGGCCATGCTTCTAATTTATTTATTGCGTAATCCACTTATTAAATACGACCAGCCTCATATCCTCCTTTGTACTTATTTATTACAAGAGTATCTCCTTCATAATAATAATGAGATACAAATACTTTATCTGAATCATACTGAAACCAAGAACCATTATTAACCACAGATCTATACATACTACATTGAGGCACCTTTCCATAGAAGTGTTGGATGTGACCAGGCTAACAAAAAATATGGAATATTATAGGTGTTTTCATATAATAAATCTTGTTGTGGCCATATTTCCCATGCCATATGGAGACCACATGGATCTATCCTGATTTCTACTTCACACCACCACCACCACCCCAGAGTGGATCACCTCACTTCCTCTTCTTCCTAGAATACACATCATGTGTTTCCCTTAATTTTACACAACAATCCATTTTTTTATTTTATAAGAATCCAATTTTTGGGTAAGTGGGAAAAATATAAAAAACCTTTTCATATCACTAGAACATATCCCACTAAGATAATCAACATACAATATACAAAATTCAAAATTCAAAATTCATAGCAGTAAAACCCTATCGCCACTGCCACCTTCCAAAATCCACAAAAATCAAATTTAAAAAATCAAGATATAACTATCCTTCTTGATAAACACTTTATCTCAATATTAGGTCACCTATAGTCTCTCAAACTACCTTGAGTCACACACCTAACATGAAGTCTGCCTTTTCTGCATCAAACCAGAATGCCGACGAGCTCCACCGAAGTCTATCGTCTTTGTTGAAATAATCACCATCCCCATATCCACATCAATTCATCACCAATGAATTCATCCTCCACACCTCTTAACCACTGGCCTCTCAAAACCGAACAACTTCAATGCTGAAAGAATCACCATCATCATATTCACCAAATTGGAGATATCATCGTCAGCTACAAAACCATTGAACACCACCTACATCAAACAAAATCATCGACTCTAATACACCATCACCACCATCATTGTTTTTCAAACATCCCACCATAAAAGTGAAACCCCTAAATAGAAGCCAAAATCTCGACTTCTTTACACAAAAAACCAGCCCCATAAAATGAACACAGATGAAATAAAAAACCACCATCAACAAATAAAACCAAAAAGGGAAACATGAATCCAGGGAAAAACCTTAAAGAAAGCTAAGAATGAAACCCTAAATAATTCTAGGGAAAAAACCAAAAAATGAACCTCGATGACCAAAAACCATATGGCCCAAAACCCTATATACCCATTGCTCCAAATCTGACCTAGAGAGGAGTGATGGAACCCTAGGTCAAAGCAGATTTGGGAGGCCAAGGAATAAAGACAAACTTTGGTAGTAGCTGGAAACCCAATATCCAACAAACCAAAATCCAAAAGTCTTGATGTTAACTCCACACCACCCCCAAACCAGATAGGCATGAAGAAAATTTAGTCTAGATCAGGTTAAGGTGATTAAGGGAGTATAAATCACATATCTTCAATAGAAGAAATAAGAAAACCATGGAAGAAATCCAATAATGGAAAGAACTGAAGGAGAGGAGAGAATCCAAGGAAGAACATTGAAACCCTAGAAAAAAGGGGAAGACGAGTATGGGGATCACTCTCTGTGGAGATTATGGAGAGAGCCTAATTTTTATAGAAAAAAATTAAGGCCAGTATTCCCAACTATGTCTATATCTACCATAACTGCTTTATCAACCACCTCAATAAAGGTCGACAGGAATAAGAGAATATGCATCGACCAAATATCATCTCTCAAACCCATATCAAGCCTATGATATTTAAGATATTAATTAGAAATAAGATCATATGGTAAGTGAAATAACTCAATAAAATGTGTATAATACTCTATATCTGAATGTTCCCCTTTCACTAATGTCACAAATTCATGAGTATCCATCACCCTCAATTTTTCAGGAAAGAAATATAGATTTAATACATTCTTAAATGTTTTTTAGGTAATATCCTCATGAAACATATCTTGAATTATAGAATCACACCATTTCCTTCTTGGTAATTCAAGAATATATGTCTAAAAACCCACCATTGAGTCTATAGAGTCTTTAAGAATGGGAAAATTATTTCAATCAGTTCAAGACACTCCTTGGGTTTTTGGGTTCCTTTATCACAATGAAATATATGATGATTTCTCTTGGTAAAATTCAAAGCATACCCCACTATATATTTCTAGTTTCAAACACCTGCTTGACCCAGAGTCTGGATTATCTGAATAACCTCTTCCATCGGTGAATTTTTGACCAGAGAATTCATCAATTAAACTTGTCTCATAGCTTCCTCTCCTAGATTTGGAAGAGCTATTCTAGGAGGTATTATCTATGAAATATAAAATATAACACCTAATTAAGAAAAAATAAACTCTTTAATCAGAAAAATATATTCAAGAATAAAAATTAAATCTCTTTATCAAAAGGACATAAGATTAAATAAAAAAATAGATAAATATGAGAAGTTTCATAAAAACAAACCCAAAATCAAGCTATGAGCTTGATAAAAATTATTGACCACCCATAGTAACTGAGATTAAGATATGAAAGTGAACTAACCAAGAACCCTTTCGCACTTACTACATAAGTTTCGATGGTCATACTTTAAACTATAAACCACCCCAAAAACAATGACACTCCTTTGATACCAATTTACAATGAACCAACCTGGGTCGACCTGAAACGTCACATAAGATAACCCACCGCATGGTCTGAATCACATTCCTGATCACCATAGGATGGTAATAAGAACCTAGGTATCAATATTGTAAATGGTGGGAAATGATTTAACCCATAACATCACCAAGACTTGTCTCATGTACCAAAGAAAATATATAAAAAAATATAAATTCAAAAAAATTAAAAAATAGAAGTTTGAATAAAGAAATAGGACATAAAAAGAAAAAATATCAATGGTATAAAACACATGGTGAACCATGAACCAAGAGTCTATATCCATGTGACCCTTAGCCACCACCCCTCCAAACCACTTGAAGATGTCATCATCTAGAAGGATATTACTACCTACATGACACCCTTCCTATTACCTAAGTCTTACAATACTAAGTCTATATATGCCTAAAGGGAGGTTCAAGGAAACACCTAGTAGGATACCACCATGAACCTATTAAAATTATTTCACTGTGTAACAATTATTTATAGCTTAAAAAAACAAAACTAGTTTCAATAGGAAATTTCATTTGAAAACACGTTTTCACAAAAAATCATCACTTTTACTTTTTAAAACAATATATATCCCAGGTCTTAAGAACATATAAGTAAAAAATGTTTGATTAAATAAAAGACAATGTCCAAGTAATCCATTTATATTAAAACAAGTGGAAAAGAAAAGAACAATAATCTATTTAATGTCTACAAACAATGTGAATATGGTCTGAAAGAGAGGTTTTATGATACTAGGACATCCAAAGAACTCTAGCGGGTATAGTGAATCCTAGGTCACTAAAAACCATGTATCCCTTGGTCTTCTCCAAGTTACAAATTATACCATTACATGAAAGAGAATCCAATACCAATATTTTAAAATTATCTTTGTATCACTTCATCAAACACTTTAAGTTCATATAACAGTTTTAAATAAAATACCCTTCAAAAAAATTTCCTTCAACACTAAGGATCAAGTAAAAATCATGGATTTAAATTTTTACCTTAATAATATCTAATAAATTTTTTTCAAAAGAACATGATTATAGGATAACAAAATAACATTCAAGTATACCATGGGGAATAATCTATTGGATAGAGACAATTACATCACCAATAAAAGAAACATTGATGCCTTAAAATTTGGTGATGAGAGACATGGAATATGTTCCTAAATATCCTAGATATACATAGAGAAAAAACAAGAAGAAAGGATTCTCCCTAAGTTGCTACTTGATAAAAGATGAAAACCCAAAACCCCTTATGGTAATTGGAAAAATTAGAACCCTTCAAAGAGATGGAGGATGAATTGATAAATAAAGGGGAGAAAGCTTAATACACATTAATCATCCCCTCTTAATGGCCACACCTTCCATCATTAAGGGGTGAAACATCCCATGGAATACCAATGGATGAATTTTACATTAAAAATCCTGAAAAAATGTCCACCATAGCTTTGTACAACCCACTATGGCATGGTGTACTTGACCAACAAATCCCAAGACTATAAACAAGATGACCCCTATGATGTGTTGTAATAACCCTGGACCTTTTGACCCACCATTCCTTCCAAGATTCTATAGTGGTCTCCACTCCCATCCATGGTCTATTAAAAGACCCCCCAACATCCCATGCCTAGGATCACACCAATCCATGGTCATTTTGGCACTACCCATTTTACATAGGTGGTTACTAAGATAAACATGGATTGGACCATATTGTGGTCTATCACTATTTCATATACAAATGATAAAAACTGTTTTTAATACATTATGAACCTCCAACACCTCCAAAATATATTTTAACCAACTTAAGTCTCAAAATAAAACATACTTGTGATCAAGAGGGTGTCACATCCTTATATGTTATTTGGATAACATAAAAATCCTTTGTAGAAGCCTATGAATCATCATATTTCATAAACAATGAGCTCCATTTGTAATATATCTTTTTGAAACCCCTTTGTGAACATCCCAAAATCACCGAATCTGTTAAAAAACAAAAATACATTATAGTTACAAACAAAACAATGACTTTCCACTTCAAATGATAATAATTTTTTGAAAACCCCCATTGTGATTTTCATTTTTTGGTATGTGATCAAAATGAGTCTTATGAATTTTCTTCATGCCTCCGCATACTTTCTATGAAGTTTGCATAGCCTAACTCCTATAAAAAATCTATTCCTTTTCCATAAATCCTCCATGAACTCCTTTAAAAGCTATGTGGTATTAACATACTATAATATGTACTATATAGAAATAATCCTTTTTTATAAATACAAATCATTAACTTCATGACCAAATATTTGGAAAATACATAGAAATTTTCCTATTTCAAAACATCATATTTAGAAACAAACCTTTTATAAATATGTCAAATATGTTTTTCAAAAAACACAATAAACCCAAAATACTTAAAACACCATGGAGAGGTTGTTTTCCTAAAAACTATTATAGAATTTGATTTAACTAACTTTAACTCATGGTTATTAGATACTAGGTGGGAGACACACATTTGTGGTGATAAAAACAAACATAGAGATAGTAGGGAATGTAAAAAAGGGTGAAGTATATATTTTTGTTGGTAAGGGATAAAGATTTTATACATTAGAATACGGAACATATGATATAGTTTTATAAAGTTTATTAATACTATAGTTATAGAACTAGTATTATGTTCCATACATAAACATAAATTTTATTTCTATATCTTATTTTCACAAGAAGTGATTTTCATTCAATATTTAAAATAAAAGTTGTTATATATATATAAATGTTATTTTTTATGAAATTGGGTATATGATAAATAATGTATATATTCAAGATATGGATAATAATATTTATAATATTCAAAATAAGAAATTCAATTCTGATTTTAATTCTACCCTCCATTGGAATTCTCTCCTTGGAAATATTAATGAGAAACACATTTGAAAACTCTATAAAGATAGATTGCTAGAATCATATGATTTTAAATCATTTGATAATTTTAAATATTGTTTATAAAAATATATGACTAAAACTCCATTTAGTAAAAAATGTGATCAGAATGGTGGATTATTATTTCTCATACTTAGTAATTTATATTCACCAATGAGTACTCAAGAATGTGGTGGTTTTAGTTATTTTATTTCCTTTATCAATGAATTTAGTTAGTATGTATATGTTTTTATGATGAAAAACAAGTGTAAAACTTTTATAAAGTTCAAATAGTTTTAGAGTGAAGTACAAAATCATCTGAGAAAAAGCATAAAGATCCTCTGATCAGATCATGATGGGGGAATACTTGAGCTAAGAAATCATTGAGCATCTAAGGGATTGTGGAATTGTTTCACAAGTCACTCCAACCGTAACACCATAATAAAATGGTATTCTTGAGAGGATAAATCATACCTTTTTATACATGTTACAATTAATGATGATTTAATGCGACCTTCATATTTGATTCTAGGGTTATTATCTAGAATCTATTATATTTCTACTAAACTGTGTTCCATATAAAGTATTCATAAAGATAATATATATGATTTGGACTAGGAAATAAACCATTATGTATTTAAAAATATTTTGGCAAAAAAAAATTCATACACAATTTGGATTCTGATATGTTTGTCTCAAAATCTAAAAAATTATCATATGTTAGTTATCCTAAGGAAACCATGGGATATTATTTCTATAATTCTTATAAATAAAAAGTGTTTGTGGTTGGATGTGGTTTTTTCCTTGAGAATAAAATCAATAATTAATAAATAAGCATGATTAATGTTAAACTTAGAGAATTTCAATACCAGAAAATAAGAATTGTTCCTAAGGTGAAGGGTTATATGGTTCCATAAAGAGTTGTGGAAGAAGAAGCAACTCAAGTTACACAAAAACCTTAAAGGATCAGTAGGATTCATATGAAGATCAAGAGATATGGGTTTCTTATAGAAAAATATGATGATTTAATGTTAATATGATATGGCCTACCACTTATCTAGAGGACATAGAGAGGTCTAATTATGAGAAATGGTTAAAATCTCTAGAATCTAAAATGTACTCCATGTACACTAACCAAGTTTGGAACTTGGTTGATGCACCTAAAGGTGTCAGACCCATAAGATGAAAGTGGGTTTTACATAAGAAAATTTACATAGATAGTAGAGTGTCAACCTATAATTAATACTTGGATGAAAAATTTTAAAAGCATATTTATTGTATCGATAATGAAGTATCCTTTTTCACTTGTTGTGATAATAAAGTCCATCTGAATATTACTCACCAAAACATCTTATTTTGACTATGAGAGATTTTAAATAGATATCGAAACCACTTTCCTTAATGGTGATTAATATGAGTATGTTTTTATCATGAAACCCAATGTTCTTGAAGTGAAAAATGAGATTACTAAGGTATACAAGTTGAAATGGACCATTTATGGATTAAAGGAAGTTTTTAGGGGTTTTAATGTCTAGTTTTATAATACAATAAAATAGTTTTATTTTTTTAAGAAAAAAATGATTCAATGTATATAAATAGATTTATTAGTTCTTTAGTGTTTATGATATTTTATATAGATGACATATTTATTATCAGAAACAATATCATGATAAATTACTCTATGAATATTTGGTTGGGTAAGTGATTGTAGATGAACTTTATGGGTATAGAAACCTATATATTGGGTAAAAATATCTATAGAGATAGATATAAAATGTTTCTTGGACTCATTTATTACATTTACATTATTAAAGTGATAAAGTGGTTTAGTATGGAGAAATTAAATAAGCAGTATTTACAATTATTTTATAATATGAATATTAGGAAGTTTTAGGATCCTTCTTAAGACTTGGAAAGGTTGAATAAAATTTCCTATGAATTCACTATATGATCTATCATGTTTATCATGTTTTGTACTCAACCAAATTTCAATTATTCTCTATGTATAACTAGTAGATACCAATCCAATCCTAATGATAATAACTAGATACATGTGAAGAACATTCTTAAGTACTTGAGAAAGACCAAAGATATATTATTTTTCATTAGAGGAGAATATGATTACTATGTAAAGAGTTATATAGATTCTAGTTTCCATTATAAAAAATATTATATGAAATATCATCTTGGTTTTATGTTTTTCTTAAATGGAAGAGAAATCAATTAGCAGAATTCCAAACAAGCCACTATATATGGCTTGATAGCAGAGGCATACTACATTACTAAATCATATTTGGTGAAGGAATATATTTGGATCATGATGTTAATGTCTAAAATATGGTGGTTCTAGTGAAAAAAATATAAAATCATTTGTATAACAAAGGATATTTTATAGTCTAGGTTTTTGAGGATTATGAATCTTACTTAAAATATATCAGAGTTTATATAATTAATAAATAAAAAATCTATTTGGCATCACTCATGTTAGCTCCTTAAAATTAAACCAAACACCTTAATAATTTCAATTGAGCCTATGGAAAACATTTCAAAAATTAGGGTGAGAATTAAATTTCCTAGTAAGAGGTTTTAAAACTAGTGATAAATCCTTTTATAAATAATTCTTTATAACTCATTTGAAAATAGTTTTATTTCAAATAAAAAACATTTGTTTTCATAAAAAATTTCCCCAAATTATAATCAAGAGTTTTCAAATAAATCCATAGGAAAATACATTTCAAAACCATTTAAAAGGTATAATATTTTAAAAACCCAATAAATAAGTAACATTTGAAATAAAATTGAATTTATCCTTTAAAATAACTTGAAAATAACAAATTTTTTGTATTAAAATGATACCTAGAAAATAATTAGAAATCAATGTGGCCATTAAGAGTATCACTATTAGGACAACATCCCCTTGAGGCCATGGGATCACCCAATTCCTCATCAACTCATTCGATACCCAAGTGCCAAGTTTTATTTTAAGAAATTGCTTTAAGACAATCCTTTTCATTTATAATCCATTAAAAACTTTTCAAAAACTTATATAAATTATTTTCAACATAGAAAATTGTTTTATATAATTTAAAACTTTAGTAAAATATGTTTTCCAGAAAACATCATAGGGGTTAATATAAGTCCATAATCTTATATGAAATTCATAAATTCAAGGAATAATTTATAAACTCTTTAGGTTTTGAATTTTAAAAAAAATCTTATATTAATATGCGTGAAATGTCAATGAAAATTATAGTATATTACTACATCTATGATCATGCATGACATTAATAATTTTTAAAGGACATTTCATACATAAAATGATAATATAAGTAATTAAAAAATTAATTTCCCTTATTTATGGATTTTTAAATCATTAAACTAGAGTTTTCTAGAAATAATAACTTTACCCTATAGAAGGATTTTGAAGATAATATAACCTTCAAAAAAAATTTATTTCTGTTTATAAATTTATAGAATCATAAAAATATATTTTTCTTTATATAGTGTAAGAATTTTATATAAAATCATAAAATATTTTTATAAAAAATAACCCCCTTATGTATGGGTTTTAAGAAAAACACATGGAAGTATGAACTTTTTAACACAAAACTTTCATAAAATAGTAATTTTAAAATAAAATTCCCTTGAAAAGGGTTTTCTGAAAAAAATAATGGTTCTTGAAAATAGAATTTTATTAAAAAAAAACCCCTTACCATAAAATTTGTATAAGCTCTTCTTCAAGGAATTTTCTTAATTTTACACTCTATATATTTCTATCTATCTATCTCTCTTTTCGTCTCTCACATCCCAAGCTTATAATTGGGGTTTTAGAGGAGAAAATTTTGAAGGTAAGGATAATCATATAGTCAATTTATTGAACTATATGTATATGTATATATATTATTATTATTATAAGAATATTTTTGTATGTATTTATATACATATTTATTTTATTAATATCATTATTTTTTTCTGTATACAACCACTGAAGCAGATAATTTGGATCAAAGTAGATTTTAAATTATTGGCTTGTCAAGAAAGCCTGAGAATGTGTACAAATATTGAAATAGAATTTGTTTCATTTTGGTTATGAAAACATTGATAGAGAGAATATATATATATATACATTACTATATACTTCATCAAATAAACTATCCAAACTGTTGGACGCCTATAGTGTTAATGATCATAAATCATACTTAATTATGTTTTATTAAGTTACATATTGTTTAACTATGTTTAAATTTATTCTTTACCTCTATTGTTAGTATTTTCATTATAAGACAGGTTACCAAGATTTAGATAAGTATAAGTCACTGATAAGTATAAGTCACTGATACCTGAACCACTGATAGATTATTATAATTTTCAGTAAGGATGAGCTATCAATAAAGTACCTATAGACATAGTACCTATCGATAGAGTACCTACCGATAGATTCTTAGAAACTTCACTAAAGATGATTCACCTACAAAATTATGAGTTACTGAAAAAATATATACAAATAGAGTAACCTACCAATAGAGTGACTGATTGATACTCAAAATTTTGACTAAATATAAGTTACTGATAGCTGATTGACTGACCAAACTACTGATGCATCACCTACTGACACATCACCTACCGACACATCACCTACCGAAAAAATGATCTACCAACAGACTAATATACTGATCCTGAGACACCTTCATTCCTTCCTTTTCCATTTAAATTCAAAATTACTTCTAACAATCATATTTCTAAAACTTATCACTACTTATTATATTAATAAGCTTTTTTTTATTTTGTAGACATCATTTAAAGGATTTCAGATACCATTATGAGGTACGAGGTACCATTAAACATGTTTCTCGTCTGATACACTGTATAAAGGGAATATCTAGATCAATAAGAAAAATGACATGATATGAGAAAATATACCGAGCTGATGGTGCAACCTAGAACAATTAAAGAACTACTCATTGTACACACAATGCAATACTATTGGGAGGCTAAAAGGAAGAAGATTTTTCTTAAAGTAGAAGATATCATCCACCAAGTCACACACCTCACTAGAAATAGAATACATAAGCACTCACGACACTCTGGTTTGCTGCCTGTTTCCAAAATTTGACTCCAGCTTCACTTATTCTATCTCTAAAGAGTTCAGAAGCTGCAAAGCACATCATACCAAGCCTTGTAAACCCTATTATCATAATATTTCTATGCCTATGTACATTATTTACATTTATAGAAGTGTGTCTATCTATGTTTAACAAAAACACACTATCTTCTATAAAAAACTGTAAGATACATTGATATCTTCACAAACTTATATTTTTACACCTTATACTCCCACATATAACAGTGGAAGAGGTCCCTACATGGCCTGTTATAATTTTCACTCCCATGAGAACTGTGTTAGGGGTGTATTGACCTAGAAGGTTTGTATATTTTAGTCTACCCTAATATAGGGTACGGATCAAATTTATTAATATAAATTACTTGGTGGCAGGTGATCATTAAGTGGAGAGGACTGAGTACCAGCTTGATACTGAACCTCTTGTTTTATATCCGTTATGTCTTTCAAAGTTCTATTTTCACTGTTTTATTGATTCATTGAAAACATTTCTTTCACTTTGATAGTTAATATTAGATATTGTTTATATTAGAATTTGGTTTAATAGATTTATTTCAAAATCTAAAATAATAATCCATATTTTTTTAACTGACAACTAATCAATCTCTGAGAAATATTTAAAAATATCAAAACTTTTATAAACCTGGTACTTTGGTTAACTGGGCCATATTTTATTTTTGAGTAGGGTTACTTTAAAATAAATCTTTTAAGATAAAATTTTTATAGGGACTCAATTATCCCCCCTATTGAGTGTCCTACTTTGACCAACATTTTGTATTAGAGGATTTACTTTTTGGTTGTTAAAGCTTTTAAAATATTTAAATAATTTCAAATATGATTTTAGTTGTGTTTTAAAGATCTCTAAATTTCTATCAGTTAAAAATTTATTATTATTTAAAATCTTTAAATTCTATTTTAAATGGAAAAAATATATAAAATTGCTACTAAAAACATACCTACCTACATTAATGGAACAAACTATGCTCAGTGGAAACTTAAATGGAAAATTCATTTAGAAAGAATTGGTTTTGAAATATAGTATGCTATAGCTGATGAATATAAGATTTACACTACTGCTAGAAACAGTTGGGATGATGACACTAAGGCAGCCTATAATAATAATTTTAAAGTTTTGAATTCATTATATTGTTATTTATGTGATGAATAATTTAATAATATTTAATCATGTAAAACATCCTATAAGATTTGGGATACTTTATTTGTTTAACATGAAGGAACCACTAGTGTTAAAGAAATGAGGTTTAACACCTATACTATTAAATATGATAATATTAAAATGAAGAATAATAAGCCTATTTCTGGCATGTATCTCAGGTTTAGTGAGATTGTAAATACAATGATCTCATTAGGAAGGACAACCAAAACAAAAGAACAAATCATGAGGATCTTGAGATTTCTTCCAGAAATACAGAGAGGGAAATTAGTATCAATTATAGAATCTTGTAAAATAGATTCACTATCTATAAAGGATCTGATAAAAAAGATGATAATGTATTAAGAAGAATTGAATGTTAATAGAGAATAAGATAATGAACCAAATAAAAAGTCACTGGATTTCAAAACCACTTATTTTAAACACAAAGAAAAAGAGAAAATGCAATTTCATACTAAGAGTTCTAGTAATGAAGAATCAGTAAGTAAGAGTGATGAGTAAAATGTATCATATATCCAGAAGATTTAAAAAGTTCTATAAAAAGAATAAATTATTTATAAAGCCCAGTTATAAAGTAAATTATGACAACAAGGTTACTTGTAAAAGGACCAGAAGAGAAATGAAAACACTAATGAAATAATTTACTATGAGTGCAAGAGAATAGGACATGTGAAAAATGACTAACCTAAGTTAAAATTAAAACGAAATTATGAGAACAAAGTTATAAAATATAAGAAGGCAATGAAGGCCACCTGGAGTTCTTCTAAGTATAGTTTTAGTGGATCTGAATCACCACATGATGAGAAGGCGGACAAAGACAATATGTGTTTCATGAAAAAAAAATATCTGAGGTAACTCTAGAATATCCAATAAATAATTCTTATTAATATGGATATTAATTTTATTATAAAATTTTTACAAATGAAGAGATTTTTGAAAAATATAAAATGATTGAGGATAATTGTAATGTGATGAAAGATAAATATAAATATATCAAGAAACAATATGCTCTTTCTACTATTGTGAAGTATGAACTTACTATTGAAAAGGAAAAGAATTCTTGATTTCTCAATGAGAATAAAAACTTAAATAGTCCAATGAGAAATTAAAAAAAGATTTAGAGAAGTTTGTAAATGGTAAAGATACCTTAGTTCAAATGCTGGGAAAAAAAGTTACTCCAAAATATACTACTAATATTGGTTATCAACCTGGAAAAAGAAATTTTTTTAAAACCAATTTTGTATCCAAATCTAGAAAATCTAGTTTTACGCATAAATCTAAAAAATATACAACAAGTTCTAGAACTAGAAATTCTTTCACTGCTTCTAGTTTATTTGGATATAATAAAGTTTATTTTTCTAAGACTTTACAAACTGTTTATAAGAAACCCATAAAGTAAATGTGGGTTCCAAAATGTTTAAATTCTAATATTACTAGACCCAAGAAAGTATGGTTACCAAATACTTTTCTTGTTTGATCTATTTTTGTAGAAAATCTATTTGAAGGGTTTTTGTAAGATCTTATGGTACTTGGATAGTGGGTGTTCAAGACATATGACAAGTTACTATTCAATATTCAAGAATATTATCAAGATTGATGGTGGGGATACCACCTTTGGTGACACTGAAAAAGGAAAAATAATTATCCTCGACCAAATTGGTAATATTAATTCAATTTTAATCTATAAAGTTCTTTTTATGGATGGTATTAAGCATAATCTTCTTATAATCACACAGTTATGTGATGATGTATTTCATGTTAAATTTGAAAACGATGCTTGAAAATTTTTCAATTCTAAAAATGATTTTGTATTTCCTACTTTTAGAAATGAAAATTTTTATAAAGTTAATTTATATTATTTAATTTCTCAAAATGTTTCTTGCTTTAGTGGATTTCATAAAGAGTCTTGGCTTCAATATAAGAGACTAGGCCACTATAATATTCACTCCCTTATAAAGATAACAAGAAAATGACTAGTCAAGGATCTACATAAACTTGAGTTTCCAAATGATAAAGTCTGTAATCCTTCTCAAAAAGGAAAACAATACAAAATATCTTTCAAACCAAAGAAATAAGTTTCAACTTCTCAACCCATTGAGTTTGATCACATGGATTTGTTTAGATCATCTATAGTTTCTAGACTAAATGGGAAGAACTATGTCTATATTATAGTATATGACTTTTCTAGATATACATAGCCCTTCTTTTTAGCTCACAAGAGTGAAGCATGCTCTTATTTCACCAAGTGGTCTAGGTCAGTAGGAAACATACATGGATTAGGATAAAAACCTTAATAAGTGACCATGGTTATGAGTTTTAAAATCAATAATTTCAACATTTGTTCTCACAAAGTGTCTATAGTCATAAATTCTTTTCTCCTAAGACACCCCAATAGAATAGAGTTGTAGAAAGGATAAATAAAACCCTACAAGAGATAGCCCAAACTATGATTAGTGAATATGATTTACCTTTTTATTTTTGGGAAGAAGATATGAATACAACTTTTTATATAATTAATAGAGTTTTAATTAGAATTACTTTTAAGAAAAATCCTTATGAGCTATGGAATAATATAAAATCCAAGGCTAATTACTTCAAAGTTTTCAATTAGAAAGTCTATATTCTTAATACAAAAGGTAATCTTGGAAAATTTTCATCCAAAAGTGATTAATGAGTTTTCCTAGGTTATTAAACATATAGAAAATCCTATAGGGTCTTTAATAAGAGAACCAAGTGTGTGGAAGAATCTGTACATATGAAATTTTTTGAAACATACCCACATGAACCTAAAACCTCCCAAGAAAATGTTGAGGGTAATCTTTCGAGTCTAGACCTAAATCCCAATGTTTTTAATTCTACTATTAAAGAATCATAAGAATCTAGTTCTGTAAAATTTATATGTTCTGATCATAGTGAACTAGAACCTATTGATGAACCCAAGATCACCATCCCTTATTTTTCTAGATCTGTTATAACCCTTTAGAATCTCCCCTTAGATACTGTAGTTAGAGACTTAGATAAAGGGACACAGACTAGAGCTTCTCTATGAAACCAGGTTGAACATAAAGCCTTTTTATCATAGAATAAACCTAATAACATAAATGATGAAATCAATGATTAATTTTGGGTGATGTCTATATAAGAAGAATTAAACCAGATTGAAGGGAAAAAAGTTTGGAAACTTGCTGCTAGACCCAGAGACACCTTGAAAATAGGCACTAAGTGGGTGTTTAGAAATAAAGTTTATGAAGATGAAACTATAGTAAGGAATAAATCTAGATTAGTTGCACAAGGTTATAGTCAAGAATAAGTAATTTACTATGAACAAACCTTTTCACCCGTTTCATAAATTTAAGTCATTATAATACTGCTAACATATACATCACATCTTAATTTTAAAATTTATCAAATGGATGTAAAGTGCATTCCAAAATGGGTATATAGTTGAGAATATTTTTTTTGAACAACCCCCTGGGTTTACAAATCTACATTTTCCAAATCATGTTTTTAAATTAACAAAATATTTTTATTGTTTAAAATAGGCTCTAAGATCTTGGTATGAAAAGATCATCACTTTTCTTATTTCCAATGGTTTTAGAAAATGGATTGTTGATCCAACTATTTTCATAAAAATAATTTGTAAATATGTTTTATTTGTTCAAATATATATTGATGATATTATTTTTGGATCTTCTAAAAACTCTTTATGTATTGATTTTTCAAAAATGATGAAAAATAAATTTGAAATAAGATTAATGGGTGAACTCAAATTTTTTCTTGGATTTCAAATAATTCAAAGTAAATAAGGTATTATTTTAAAAAATAGTAAATAAACTAAAGATATTTTAATTTTTTTGGATTGGATAACACAAAAAGTAGTGATAATCCTTTGAGTACCACCTATAAATTGGATATTTATAAAGATGGAAAATCAGTGGATCAAACAAATTATAGTGGTATGATTAGAAGTTTTATTTACTTAACTATTAATCGACCTGATATAATGTTTAGTATGTGTGTATGTGTGCTCATTTTTAAGAAAATACTTAAGAGTCACATCTAGTTACTATTAAAATAATTTTCAAATACCTCAAATATAATACCAACTTAGAAATGGTTTACCCTATAAGAATAACATTCGACTTATTTAGTTATTATGATGATGATTTTGGTGGTTGAATTTTAGATAGAAAAATCACCTCTAGAAAATGTCACTTTTTGGAAAATTATATAGTTTCATGGTGTAGTAAAAAGAAAAACTCAGTTTAATTATCTACTACCGAAGCTGAATACATAGCTACTTGTAATTTTTGTGCTCATTTTTTTTGGGATGAAATAAACATCACCATATTATGGATATCAATTTAGACGTGTTCTTATAAACTATGATAACACAAGTGATATTAATATTTCTAAGAATCCAGTTTCTAATTATAGAATAAAACATATTGATGTGATAAATCACTTTTTGAGAGATCATTATAAAAAAAGGTGATATAACTCTTGAATTCATTGGAACTGAACATCATCTTCCTGAAATTTTTTACTAAGCCATTAAATTATGAGATAATGACTTAGATCAGACAAGAGTTTGGAATGATCAATTTTGAGTGACTAACTGTTAGATGTCTCACTGATGATGTCTCACCAATGATGTCTCACTAATGACAACTCATAGATATGACTCACTGATGATGACTCACCGACATGAATCACTAATTGTGACTCACTGATAGGACTTATTGATGCTGACACACCAATAAGACTTACCGATAGGTCTCGCCGATGTGTCTCACCGATCGATACATAGTCATTTTTTATTTATGGAATATAAAAAATCGCTGTTTTAATTATTTCATTTTATGTTAATCCTCATTTATTATTTTATGATTTTAAGTCCCTAAATGATAAAATAAGGGTCGATCCAACATTTTTCTCACTCTTACGCTCTTGTCTTCAAACCTTTCTCTCCCAAACTCCTACAACCTTTCTCCTTTAAACATGAAAACCTAAAATCTCACAGATGGATTGAGTTAAACATGTTTTTAAGAAATATGTGGTTGATTTTCATCCATCTAAGAGGCAAAGAGGTGAATCCAACTAACCTAAACCAAAACTTATTCATCTGGAACTTGCGAACCGTATCATCACTCTTGAGAAAGAAGTGGACATAGAATGACTATTGACAAGTAAGTATCTATTAAATGTGTTGTAATATCAAGAATGATTGGAGTGGTTATCCAATAATGAAATACCATTTTATCTATGGATAGTGCACGATTTCTATCCATGTGGAATTTCTTCTCGAAGGCTTAGATGTATTTTGGATCAAATCTATAGTAGATGGAAAAAGAATTTCTTTTTCATCCAAGAATTGGGTAGAATCATGAAGGTATCCCATGATGGGGTGTGTGATAATCATCAAGGAATTACACCTCCATCCTGTGATATATTCAATTTTGAGAATGATTTGGATGAGCTTATGTGTAATGGAGATCATAGAAGGCCTATAGAAACAACACATGATAGTGAATGTAGGTTGTTGTTCAAGTTTATTTAGAAACAATTATGTACTAGGAAAGGAGACTTTGCCTCCCTAAAGTACCAATATGTATATTTGATTTATATATTAAAGAATATATATAAGGTTAATATGTGCAGATATTTAATGGTGAATATAAGTGAAATGATAAAACCCTACAGCAAAATAATCATTGTTTTATCCTAGGATTATCTCTGTTTTGCTAAAAGATAAGGGTTTAGTAAATAAGGGTAAAGAAATAGTTTCAGTTTGTGATGATTTCTTTCTCAACAAAAATATCTGTAAGATAATTAGAATACATTGTAATCCAAAGAAGAAGATGTTGGTTGAGGAAAATGACAAACTGTATGAGGATTTTAATCCTATTGAGCATCCATCAAGGCCAAGGAACATGGTTGACCCTGGTATAGGACCTGATGAAGCTAGTTAGTTTTCAAATAAAGAAGATATAACTAATAAAGATAAAGGAAATGAGTCACCAATTGATGATAGAAGTGACCTTGATATATATAAATTCCTAAAATGATTAACTAAGGTCCTAATAGCACTCCTAGGCCTCTTCTTGCAAATGAACCTCTTCTAGATGAGGATGATGATGAAGAGACTGATGATTCAGAGAATGTTGAGTATGTTAGAAGATCAGATAGTTATAATGAGTCAAATGGTGAAGAATGAAAAAGTGGAAGTGAAGAAGAAGAAGATGGTGGTGATAGAGATGAGGAATAATATGAAGAAGATGATGAGGAATCTGATAAAGAGGATGTAGAAGATTCAAGTGATAAGGAAGGAAAAAAGAAGTGATGAACTATTGGTGGATCAGATCATCCTGATGATGATCAATGTCTTGATGATGAAACTATTGATCTTAGATTAGAGCCTACTAAGCATGAAAGTCCTACTGATACTCATGTAGTGGAATAAAAATATAAACTAGTTTTAGAATCCCATGATGCTTCTGAGTTAGCTGTGGTTGAGAAAAGAGCTCATGATGTCTATATGCATGACAAAGTTCATATTGAAAGAGAAGTTTCAGTGGATCCTGTGCAAGAGTTGGTTTATGATAGAAGGAGAGTATCTATTGAGGGGTATAGACAACCTAAAAGGGTGAAAGTTTATGTTATTACTCCTCTTGATGATATAGTTGTGCATGTGTCGAGAAAAGATCAAGGTTATGTGACTTTGGGTTTGGAGTACTCTGATTCATAGGATAGGACATTTTCTCCTTCTCCTGCTCCTATAGTTGTTCCTGAGCATGTAGAGTATGTAACTAAGACTAATTTAAATTATTTTAAGGAAGAGTTATTTGATATAGTTAGATCGGCCTCTTCACATCAACCTACTCCCATTTAAAGGATTAGTGAAAGTGATGCAGCTATGCTCATAGAGAGGGTGGTTTATTAGGTTGATCCTCAATTGATCTCTATACTGGAAGAAATTATCTTATATAATTAAAAAATGTGAAATGAATTGAATGTTATGGTTCTAGAAATTAATAGTACAAATATTGATTATAGGAAAACTTAGGATAAGGTGGTGAAAATATTTGAGGATTAATATTCTAGAATTGATGTTCCTCAGCCTCTAGCTCTTCATTTGAATCATTTGAGATTAGATATCTGAGATATCTTACAAGGTGCTTCCACTTTAGCAACTCATATTGTTCATCCTCCTGATGTTGTGATCATTATAAATGTGATAAGAGAGGAAATTCAGACTATGATGGGAGGAAAATACCAATAAATTCTAAGAAACATTTGATATAACAGTGATCATATATATGATATGGTAATATTTTTCACAAAGGGGCCACTAATTCTTAGTAAGAGATAACCAAGAAAGTAGACTTCTACTTTAAGAGGGTTTATACAAAGCATCTGGGTAGTTATTTCAAGTATTTGGTTTAAAATTTGAAGATCCCTACTATTATTCAAGCCTTCAAAGATCAATTCAAGAAACTTAAGGATTTCACTCCTACCCTTCAGAAGTTTATGGAGAATAAGGAAGATTTTTAAAATCATATGGATTATGGTGGTTAGATCATCAAGGAATTCATTAATCTATTAAAACATTACCTGAATCATGATAGTACTAAAATTGTTTCTATAATATATTCTCCTATTCATACTTTCTTTCAACCTTCTACTTATTCTTCTTCACCCTTGTCACCTTTATCCATGACTCCTACTCAAGTTCTACGCTAAATCAGACATGTCATTCATCGCAAGATTAATGGCCCTCATGCCCCTTCTAGCTCAAGACTTGATCCTTCTATGTTAACTAGAGTTATTATTCCTTCCCTCATTATCTACAATTCCACTCCAACCATTACTTTTTCACCTCCTTCTCCTATTACTGTTTCCTCTGATAAGGGAAAAGAAGTGATAGACTCTACTTTAGAGAAAAAGTGACTGGATGACTCGTTGATAGGAATCTACTGTACTATTTTTTTTACCACTTGTACTGTTTGACTAATGTAATATATTATATGTTTTCATCTCATTATATTTTTTTTATTTTAATTAGTTTTTTCATTTTAGATAATCCCAAAATGGGGATAATTTGTATGGAATGCGTATGTGTGTGGAATATATGCATAAGATTAAATGAAATCATAAGATTAAAAAAGAGTATTAGATTAAAAACAAAATCTTAATAAGTGGTATGTATAATTTTGGTGTTTATATTAACATTTAAGATCTTATGGTCTATATATAATGTTAATAAGACCTTACTTTGGTCATTATAAACTATATAATTCCATGATTTGTGATCATCAAAAAGGGGGAGATTGTTGGTCTCCTATAGTTTTAATTCTCACAAATCATGATTAATTATGTTTTATTAAGTTATATATATTTTAACCATGTATAAATTCAATATTAACCTCTCTTGTTAGTATTTACATCATAATATAGTTTACCAATATTTGGATAAGTATAAATCATTGATAAGTATAAGTCACTAATACCTAACCCACCAATATATTCCGAGAATTTTCGCTAAGGATGACCTAAAGACAAAGTACCCACCAGCAGAGTACCTACTAAAATATTCTCAGAAACGTTACTAAGGAAGAGTCACCAACATAAAATCTTAGTTATCGAAAAAGTGCCTACCGACAGAGTAACTTGCTAATAGAGTGACTGATCAATACTCAGAATTTTCATTAAGTATAAGCTACCGATAGCTGACTGACCAACCGACCTTCCAACGAATCAACTACCGACACATCACCTACCGATGCATCAATTACCAGTAGAATGATCTACCAACAGACTGACCTACCAATCCGAGACACCATCATTCCTTCCTTTTCCATTTAAATTTAAAATTATTTTTAACGGTCATATTCATGAAGCTTAGCACTACTTATTATATTAATAAGCTTGTCTGTCTTTTGTAAACAATATTTAATGGATGTTAGAGACCAATACGAGGTACGAGGTACCAGAGAACATGATGTTTGTCTACTACACTGTATAAATGGAATATATGGATCAACAAAAAAAACAATGTGATATGAGAAAATATATCGAGTTGCTCATGCACCCAAAAACAATGCAAGAACTAATCATTGTGAACATTATAAAATACTAATGAGAGCCTAAAAGGAAGAATTTTTTTTTGCAAGAAGAAGAGCTCATCCACCAATTCATACACCTCACTAGAGATAGAAGAAATAAGCACTCATGACACTCTATTTTGTTTCATGTTTCTATAAGTGGATTGTATCTTCAATTCTACCATCTTTAAAGAGTTCAGAAGATGAAAAACACATCACAAAAGGCATTCTAAAACCTATTATCATCATATTTATCTTCTTGTGTACATTATTTACATTTCGAGAAGTGTTTGTGTGTGTCTCTGTTTTATAAAAATACATTGTTTCCTATGCAAAACTTTAAGATACAGTGATATATTCACAAACTTATATTTATACACATTACAATCTCATGGATAATAGTAAAAGAGGTACCTATGTGGACTCTTGTAATTTTTAATTACACGAGAACTGTGGTAGAGGTATGTTAACTTGGATAGTTTTTATACTATTGTTTACCCAAATATAGGGTGTGGATCAAATTTATTTATATAAATTTCTTGGTGGAAGGTGATCACTAAGTGGAGAGAACTAAGTCTTATCTTAAGACTGAACCTCTTGTTTTATATCTTCTTTATCTTTAAAAGTTATATTTTCACTATTTTACTGATTCATTGAATACGTTTATTTTACTTTGATAGTTAATATTATATAGTGTTTATATTAGAATTTGGTTTAGTATATTTATTTCAAAAGCTAAAATAATAATCCATATTGTTTTAACTGAGAACTAATCAATATTTGAGGAATATTTCAAAAGATAAAAACTATTATAAATATGATACTTTGGTTAACTAGGATATATTTTATTTTAGAGTAGGGAAATTTTAAATACATATTTTAAGATAGAAATTTTTATAGGAACTCAATTCACCCCCTCTTGAGTGTCCTTCTCTGACCAACACAAACTGATGAACTGAAAATATAAAATGCATTATGTATAATATTTTGTTTTTAAATATGATTTTTATATGTGTGATTATATATATATATATATATATATTCATTTAACCCATTTTAATTGGCTTGATCAATCTTCTTTATGAATATTATTTGAATCATGACAACATCCACTGGTGTTTTTTTGACTTTGATAACCTAATACAACTTCTGTTTGCATCATTATATCATGCATTAAATCCCATGATATGTGTGGATTTTATTGCAGAAAGCTAAAGATAAATAGCGATAAACATGAAGGTCGATATATTTTCTTATGGGGAATTTTATAGTTTTAAAAAATTGATATCTTCAGGTTTGTCTTCGGAAGGAGACAACAATGGAGGAAAAAGGTGATTTAATTCTAGGACATATGCTTTGAATCATCAAGGATAATGCACAATGTTAAGAGGATTAATAATAATTATTTTGAGGGTTTAAAAATATTAGCACAAGGTTTAATATGATGATCGAGTGAATCATATAGATCACATTTATTAAATCGAACAACATCATTTTAAACATAACTTCTTAATGCTGGTGAACAGTACACAAAAATATGTGATCCCACATCAAAATTTCTCATAGTCTCCCAACCCAATATTAGTTGACACATTTCATGGACTCAGTAAATGTGAGTAATGGGGTCCACTCCTGGCTTCACTGCACTACCCGCCAGTGGCATGACCCATTTGACCCATGCGCTTATCGGGACACTCTATGTAAGAACTATTCCCAAACTCTAAGGGAAAATAACCCACCAAATTCCTGACTAAGCATTGGTTCTTAGTTCCTCCTACTCCACCATGGGATGGATGAGTTTCCTACTTGCTGACCTAAGCACTAGTTGCACAAATACATGGCTGCCTATGATTGATCCAATTTTTTTTTTAATAAAAGGACATTTTAAATATCTAATAATATTATATATATCTTAATATACATGTACAATTTTATTTAATTACATGTTATCATTATAAATTATAAATAAAATTACAAATTCTAAAATCATATTAAAAAAATTTTAGAAAACAAAAATTAAAATAATTTTTTTACAAAGATAGTATTAAATACATTTTTCACAAAAATCAATAAAATTATTAACTTTTAACTTTAATGTATTTAAAATTTTCAAAAAGGACTTTATATACATTTATCAAAGTAAATAAACATATAAATATTAAAATAGAAGTTATAATATCTTTAATAAAAATATTAATTTTCTTTGAAAAATAGTAACATATTCAAAACTTATAACATTAAAAATCACGACCTGTTAAAACTATAAATTTTATCTAAAAATATAGTACTATTTAAAATAATTAATAATCATATGTATTTTGTTACTAAAAGGCTTATATTCATCTAATGAGTTCAAAAAGGCTTCTTATTATCATAATAAAACATATATTTTCAAAATATGAATTTAAAATAAATTTCAGGTTATTTTAAGTAAAATACATTTATATAATTAAATTATTAATTAATAAAAATACTATATTAAAAATACAAATAATATTTTATTATTTGAATATCTTATAACCAAAAATTCTTTTTGTTATAAAAAATAATTTAGTTTTACAAAATATCATATTAAAACATTTCTTAGTTTGTTTCATAAATTATAAAAATCAATTAATTAAACTTTTACTAAAATAATAATATTCTTAAATTCCCACGAAGTTACATCCCCACAATTAAATGAATTGAATACTCACAATTATTTCATTGTAATTAAGTAAATTCTGAATTTCCATCTCTAGAATTAGGAAAACCAGGGTTTTAAAATTCTATAATTTTAAAAAAATCACTAAAACTTGAAGGGATGCCTATATATATTAAATTATCCTAAAATGAGAACATTCTAATATCCCAAGTTGTCTAAACTGTCACTCTAATACCAATTGTATTGACCCAAGACCCACACTTCTAGATCTGGTATAAAAATATGATGAATTTTTCTTTTAAAAAGTAATTTAAAATATACAGTCCTTTATATACCAAAGATCTTTTTAGTCTAGATTTTGGAGGATTAAGAAACTTCCTTAAAATATATTAGAGTTTATACCATAAATAAATAAAAAAATTTACATGGATTCACTTATGCTAGCTCCTTAAAATGAATTCAAACACCATTGGAATTTCTATTGAGACTATGAGACACATTTTGAAACATTGGGTGAGAATCAAATTTCCTAGTAAGAGGTTTTAAAACTAGTGAAAAATCCTTTTATAAATAATGATTTAAAACTCATTTGAACTTTTTTTATCTAAAATAAAAAAATTATTTTCATAAACAAAATTTTTTAAATAATAATATATAATTTTCCAAGAAATCCATAGGAAGTTACTTTTCAAAAACCATTAAAAGGAATAATATTTTGAAAACCCAAAAAATAAGTAACCTCTGAAATAAACATTGATTTTATCCTTTAAAATCCTTTGAAAATAATAACTTTTATGGATTAAAATGATACTTAGAAAACCATAAGAAAACCATGAGGCTACTAGAAGCATCACTATTAGGACAAAATCCCCTTGAGGTTATGGAATTATCCCTATTCTTAATCAAATCATTTTATACCCAATTTCCATGTTTTATTTTAAGAATTTTTTTCTAGGTCTACTTTTATCAATTATAATCCATTAAAAAAATTTCAAAAAATTACATAAATTATTTTCAAAGATGAAAATAATTTTATATCCTTTAAAACATTATAAAAACATTTTTTTAGAAAATATCATAAGGGTTAGGATAAATCTATAATGTTAAAAGAATTTCATAAATTCATGGAAGTATTTATAAACACTTTAGAAATTGAATTTAAAATAATTTATTATATTAATATGCATTAAATATCAATGAAAATTATATTATATGGCCACATTTATGATCACACAAAAATTTATAAATGTTAAAGAGGATTTAATATATAAAATGATAATATAAAATACTTTAAAACTTAATTTATATTTTTTAGGGTTTTGAAAATCTAAAAACTAGATTTTTATAAAAATAATAACTTTCCCTTATAGAATGGTTCTGAAGATAATATAACCTTGATAAAAAAAAATATTTTTAAATAAATACATTGATGTTTGTAAATATTTTTTTACACAGATTAATAGTTTTTCATAAAATAATAAAAAAAATTTCCAAAAAATTATCCCCTTACACAGAGGTTTAGAAAAACACACGGATTCAAAATTTTGTTATATTTTTTTCTATAAAATAGTATTTTCTTTAAAAAATCCTTTGAAAATGGTTTTCTAAAAATAATAATTGTTCTTCAATGCAATTTTTAAAAAAACACCCTTACCTTAAAATTTGTAGAATCTCCACTTCAAGGAAGGTTCTTATTTTTATAATTCCTCTCTCTATCTCTCTATCTCTATTTTGTTTCCTCTATATTGCCCCAAGATTATAAATGGGTTTTATTATGAGAAAATTCTGAAGGTAAGTCTCTTTATATAGACAATTTATTAAACTATATATATATATATATATTATAAAAAGGTTCCAGTATGTTTATATATATGAATTTCATTTATTGATAACCTCAAGTTATGGCTGTATACAACTACGGAAGAATATAATTTAGATCGAGGTAGATATCAAATTCTTAGATTTTGAAAAATTATTGAGAATGTGGAAAAATATTTAAATGGAAGTTATTTCTTTTTGGTTATGAAAATTCTGACATAGTAAATATATATATGTAAAATGTTATCATTATAATTTTTAAATAACATTACTAATACTAATATCATAATAATAATATTTTATAAAACAAAAATTAAAATAATTTTCTTACAAAGACAATATTAAATATTTTTTCACAAAAATCATTAAAATTATTAACTTTTAACTTAAATTTATTTAGTATTTTCAAAAAGTATTTTATAGACATTTAATAAAGTAAACAAACATATATATATATATATATATATATTAAAATAGAAGTTATAATATTTCTAATAAAAATATTTTTTTAACAAATAATTATATATTAAAAACTTATAATATAAAAAAATTTAAGGTATTGAAAAATATAAATTTTATCTTAAAATAATGTACAGTTTAAAATAACTAATTATCACATGTATTTGTTAATAAAAGACTTATAATTTATGAAATAATTTCAAAAGGGTTTATTATTATCATAAAAAAATACCTATTCAAAATATCAATGTAAAATATATTTCAGGTTGTTGTAAGAAAAATATATTCATATATAAAAATTATTCATTAATAAAAAGAATACATTAAAAATACATGTAATATTTTATTATTTTAATATCTTGTAATCAAAAGTTATTTTTTTATAGAATATAACTTTTTTTCACTAAAATATCATATTAATACATTTCTTAATTGGTTTTATAAATTATAAACCAAACAATTTATTAAACTTTAATTAAAATAAGAATATGATTAAATTCATAGGATGCTATATTCTACCCCTTAAAGGAATTGCGTCTTCACAATTATTTCACTGTACATAAGGAAATTCTGAATTTCTATCTTTAGAAGTATGAAAACTAGGGTTTTAAAATTCTATACTCCTAAAAAAATCACTTAAACTTGAAGGGATATATATAAATCTTAAATTATCCTCAAACCAAAATGTCTTAATCTCTGAATATTCTTGAACCGTATCTCTGATACCAATTGTAACAACCTAAGACCAACACTTTCAGATCTGGGGCAATGAGGTCCTGCATTTTTTTATAAAAAATAATTGAAAATATATAGTTATTTATATACCCAAGGATATTTTCCATATTAGGTTTTAGAGGATTAGAAAACTTTCTTACAATATAATAGAGTTTATATAATTAATAATTAAAACATCTATTTGGATTCACTCATTATAGCTTCTTAAAATGAAACCAAAAAACATTACAATTTCTACTAAGCTTGTGAAAAACATTTTAAAACACAGGGTGAGCATAAAATTTACTAGTAAGGGGTTTTAAAACTAGTGAAAAATCCTTTTATGAATAATTTTTTAAATCTCCTTTGAAAACATTTTTATTTTAAACAAAAAATATTTGTTTTCATAAATGGTTTTCCCATATAATAATCTAGGATTTTAAAATAAATCCATAGGAAAATACTTTTCAAAAACATTTAAAAGGAATAATATTTTGGAAACCTAAAAATTAAGTAACCTTTGAAATAAACTTGGATCTCTCATTTAAAATTCTTTGAAAATAATGACTATTTTAGATTAAAATGAAAATTATAAAGCCATAATAAATTTATGAGCTCACTAGTAGTATCAGTATTAGGAAAACTTCACCTTGAGGTTGTTGTATAACCCCATTAATCAACTCATCCAATACCCAAGCATCGATTTTTATTTTAAGAAAACATTTTTTCAGGTCTACCTTTCTCATTTATATTCTGTTAAAAACCTTTCAAAAACTTACATAAACAATTTTAAAAGAATAAAATAATTTTATATCCTTTAAAACATTAGAAAAATATATTTTTTTAGAAAAAATTATAAGGGTTAGGATAATTATACACTGTTAGAAGAAATTCGTAAATTCAAGGAAGAATTTATAAGACCTTTGGAAATTGAATTTAAAAAAAATTATTATATTAATATCCATTAATTCTCAAGGAAAATTATATCATATAACCAAATCTATGATCACATATAAAATTTATAATTTTTAAAGAATATTTAATACATAAAATGATTATATGAATACTTTAAAAATTAATTTCCCTTGTTTCGGGTTTTATAAATCATAAAAAAAGAGTTTTATGAAAATAATAACCTTCCCTTATTGAAGGGTTCTGAAGATAATATAACATTTATAAAAAATAGAGTTTTGTAAATAAATATATAGATGTTTGAAAATATTTTTTTTCTTTCATATAGAGTAATATTTTTATATAAAATCATAAAATATTTTGATACAAAATAATCTCCTTATATATTGGGTTTAAGAAAAACACATGGAAGCATAATTTTTTTTAAAAAAATAAATAAAATATTAATTTTAAAATAAAATTCCCTTTCCAAGGATTTTATGAAGATAATAATGCTTCATGAAAATAGAATATTATAAAAACATCAAATGATTGAAATGGAAGTTTTTTCCTTTCATTTATGAAAATATCGATAGAGAATATATGTTTATATATATATACACATCGTTAAAGAATCTAGCTAAAATGATGAAATGAAAATCTAAAATGCACTATATATGATCTTCATTTTTTAAATATTATTATTATAGGTGCGATTATATATATTTTTAACCCGTTTTAACCGGTTTGATCAAGATTCTTTATGAAGATTATTTGAATCGAGGAAACATACACCCACATTTTTTGACTTTGAAAAGATAAAATGATTATGGTTTGTATCATTAAATCACACATTAAATGACATGATGTGTGTGTGTTTCACTATAGAAAACTGAAGATAATTAGTGTGTAATAAAGATGCTGAGAGATTCTCTTGTGAGGAGTTTCATAGTTTTAAAATTTTGATACCTTTGGGTTTCTCATTGAAAAGAGACAACAATAGAGGAGAAGAGTGATTTCAAGAAAGAACCTTGGATTTACATCATCGATGATGAAGAATTGAACTGAGAGGAAGAAGTAGAATGAAATCAATCATTTTAAAATATTTTGTTGAGGATGAAGATGATGATCAATCTAATCAGATGGCTGGTATTTATTTAATAAAATTCAAACATTTTAAAGATAAAATCTTAATAAAAGTGAACAGTAGCTAAAAATCCATGATCCCACATCAAAATTTCTCTTAGTCTTGTGATCCTATATTATTTAACTCAATTCATGGACTCAATAGATATGAGTAATGGGGTCCACTCCTGGCTTCACCATGCGGCCCACCGGTGACATGACCCACTTAAACCATGTGCTCACTAGGGAACACTCTTCAAGAACTATTCCCAATCTATGTGGGAGCATGACCCACAACATGTCTATCTAAGAACTAGTTCTCAGTTCCTCCTCTACCACCATGGGCTAGCCGAGTGTCCTGCTTACCCACCTAACCAATGGTTGTACATGTACTTTACTTCCTATAGTTGGTCCATTTTTTTTAATAAAAGGATGGTTTAAAAATATAATAATATTAGATGTATCTAAATATACACGTACACTTATTTTAGTACATTTTATAATTATAGTTTTTAAATAGAATTACTCATAAGTATATCATATTAATAATATTATAAAAAAATTAAAATAATCTACTTACATAGATAGTATTAAATAATTTTTTTTACAAAAATCATTAAAATTATTAACTTATAACTTAAATGTATTTAACATTTTAAAAAAGGATTTTATAGATATTTAACAAATTAAATAAACATATCAACATTAAAATAGAAGTTATACTATTTTTATTAAAAAAATAATTCATTTTAAAAAATAGTATATTCAAAACTTATAATATTAAAAATCATGACGTGTTAAAAACAATAAATTCTATATCAAAATTCTGTACTGTTTAAAATAAATAATAATAACATATTTTTTATTACTAAAAGACTTATAAATTATGAAATTAGTTTAAAATATTTTATTATTACCATAACAAAACATTTTTGTTCAAAATATCATTTTAAATTATATTTTTGGTTATTTTAATAAAAACACATTCATTTATAGAAATTATTCCTTAATAAAAATACTACATTAAAAATACAAGTAATATTTTATGATTTGAATATCTTATAATCAAAACTTATTTTAGTGAGAGAAAATAAATTAGTTTCACAAAATATGATATTAAAAAATTTCTTAATTTCTTTTATAAATTATAAAACAATAAATTTATTAAATTTTAATTAAAATAATACTATTTTTAAATTTTTCGGATGTTATATTTTCCACCTTAAAGGAATTTCATCCTCATAATTCATTCATTGGACTTAAAGAAATTCTAAAATTTCATCTTTATAATTAGAAATACTAGGGTTTTAAAATTCTATACTCTTAAAAAATCACTAAAACTTGAAGGGAAACATGTAAATCTTAAATTACCATCAAATTAAAACATCATAATATGAAAATTTTCCTAAATATTCACTATGATACTAATTTTAATATCTCAATACCTGCACTTCTAGATCTGGTGAAAAAAACATCAGATATTTTTTTAAAAAGTAACTGAAAATATAAATTCCTTTACATACCCAAGGATCTTTTCTAGTCAAGGATTTGGTGGATTAGGAAACTTACTTACAATATATTTTACTTTATAGATTTAATAAATAAAATTACTGTTTGAATTCACTCGTGCTAGCTCCTTAAAATGAAACAAAAAACCTTTATATTTTATATTGAACCTGTGAAAAACACTTTAAAACATAGGTTGTGCAAACAATTTCCCAGTAAGAGATTTTAAAACCAGTGAAAAATAATTTTATAAATAATTATTTGAAAATAATTTGAAATCATTTTTGTTTCATATACAAATCATTTGTTTTATTAAATAGTTTCCCCATATAATAATCTTTATTTTTCAAATAAAAATATAGGAAAATACTATTCAAAAAACATTATAAGTTATAATATTTTGAAAAACCAAAAAATAAGTAATGTTTAAAATTTTTTGGATTTCTCTTTTAAAACACATGGAAAATAATAAATTTTATGTATTAAAATGATAATTATAAAACCATAAGATATCCATTAGTCCACTAGTAGTATCACTATTATGAAAACACTGTCTTGAGGCCATGAGATAACCACATTCCTTATCAAATCATTCGATACACAAGTGTAGAGTTTTATTTTAAGATTTTTTTTTCATGTTTTCCTTTCTCATTAATAATATAATAAAAACATTTCAAAAACTTACATAAATTATTTTTAAAGAATAAAATAATTTTATATCCTTTAAAACTTTGTCAAAATATGTTTTTTAGAAAACATCTTAAGGGTTAGGAGAAATAAATAATGTTAGAATAAATTCAAAAATTAATGGAATAATTTATAAATTATTTAAAAATTAAATTTACAAAAAAAATATTATATTAATATGCATGAAATTCCAATAAAGATTATAGTATATGGCCAAATCTATGATCATGCATTAAATTCATAATTTTTTAGAATATTTTATACATAAAATGATAATATAAATATTTTAAATATTAATTTCCCTTGTTTAGGGTTTTATAAATCATAAAACTTAAGTTTTATAAAAATAATAACTTTCCCTTATAGATTGGTTTGGAAGATAATATAACCTCGATAAAAAATAGAGTTTTGTAAATAAATACATAGAATTTTTAAAATAAAATTTTTCATTACATAGTGTAAGAGTTTTACATAAAATCATAAAATATTTTTCTATAAAATAACCCCTTACATAGTGGTTTTAAGAAAAACACATGGAAGAAAAAATTGGTAAAACAAAATTTCCATAAATTTTTAATTTTAAAATAAAATTCTATTATAAAAGTTTTTCTAAAAATAAGAATGTTTCTTGAAAACAGAATTTTAGAAAAACAAAACACCCTTATCTTGAAATTTTTTGAAGCTCTTCTTCAAGGAAATCTCTTATTTTCGGACTTCTTCTCTCTATATATCTATATCTCTTTTCCTCTCTCACCTTATAAAATTATAGTTGGGTTTTTAAAAGAGAAACCCTCAATAGTAAGGCTCTTTATATAGTCAATTTATTAAACAGTTTATGTACACATATGTATTATTAGAAGAACATTCCATTATGTTTTTATATACATATTTCTTCTATTAATATACTCAAGTTATGTCTATATACAACCACTGAAGTAATTATTTTGGATTAAGATAGATTGTAAATTATTGGTTTGCTGAGGAAGCTTGAGAATGTGGACAAAGATTGAAATAGAAGTTACTTCATTTTATTTATGAAAATACCGACAAGGGGAATATATATATATATATATATATATATATATATATATATTCTTATATAATTCATCAATGAAACTGGATAAACCAATGAACTAAAATTCTAAAACACATTATGTATGATATTTAGTTTTTAAATATGATTGATACAGGTGCGATTATATATATATATATATATATATATATATTTAACCATTTTAATCATTTTGATCTAGCTTCTTCATGAAGTATCTCTGACTCAAAACAATATATATCGATATTTTTTTGACATTGAAAACCTAAAACAATTTCATATTGCATATTTAAATCATGTAATAAATGTTGTGATGTGTTTCAGTTTCATTGGAGAAAAATAAAGATAAACAATGGGAATGAAAAGGTACAAGATATTCTCATCTGAAGAGTTTTATAGGTTTAAAAATACAATATCCATGAATTTTTCATTTAAAGGAGACGAAAATAGAGGATAAGGGTGATTTTAAGCTAGATCATATGTTTCTCAAAATTAAGGATGAAGCATAGTATCATGAAGAAGAAGAAGAAGAATCATGTCAAGTGTTTTAAAATATTGGCATGAGGTTGAAGATAATGATCAAGTGAATTAGATGTCTGGCGTTGATTAAATCAAATAGTTGTGTTTTAAAAGAAACTTATCAATGCGGGTGAACAATACCCAAAAATCTGTAACCCCATATAAAAAGTTCCCTGATCTTGTGCTCCTATTTTAGTTAACATGTTTTATATACTTTAAATATACAAGTAATGAGTTCTGCTCCCAGATTCACTGTTCTTCCCACCCACTACATGACCCACTTGACCCATGCACTCTCTATGGTGTGCTCTATGGGCATTATGTCCAAATTCTATGGGAACATGACCCACAACATGCCTAACAGAGTTATGGTTCTTAGTTCCTCCTATTCCACCATGGGTTATCTTAGTGTCCTTTCAAACCTAATAAATGGTTGTACATGTACTTGTGTTCGTATGGTTGGTCCAATTGTTTTAATAAAATAAAGTTTTAAATATCTAATAATATTAGATAAATTTAAATATACATGTAAACTCTTATTTTATAACATGTCGTCATTATAATTTGTAAATATTATTTCTAATACTAAGATCATATTAATAATATTTTATAAAACACAAATTAAAATAATTTTCTTAAAAATATAGTATTAAATACTTTTTTAGAAAAATCGTTAAAATAATTAAATTAAAATTTTAATGTAATTGCCAGTTTAAAATAGTCTTTATAGACATTTGAAAAATTAAATAAACATATCTACATCAAAATCTAATATATACTATTTTTTAATAAAAATAGTATTTTTTTGAGAAATAATAATATATTCAAAACTTATAATATTGAAAATCATGAGGTTTTGAAAACTATAAATTTTATCTCAAAATAAAGTACTATATAAAATAATTAATAATCAGATGTATTATGTTACAAAAAAGAATTATAATTTATGAAATAAGTTCAAAAGGGTTTATTATTATTATAACAAAACATATCTTTTCAAAATATAAATTTAAAATAATTTTAGGCTGTTTCAATAAAAATAAAATAAAAATATAGAAATTGCACCCCAATAAAAATTAGAAATTAAAAATACAAGTAATATTTTATCATTTGAATATCTTATAATAAAAACAAATTTTGGTTAATGAAAATAACTTAGTTTCACAAAAGATCATATTAAAACATTTTTTAGTTGATTTTATAAATTATAAAACAATCAATTTATAAAAGTATAATTAATAGAATAATATGATTAAATTCATTGGATGTTACACTAGTCACCCTAAATGACTGAAAAAATTCTTAAAAATACTATATTATATGACTGATCATGGAGAGGTGTGATGTTGGGATCTTTTGGGTGACTATAGATGATAACTTAGTAGATAAATTAACCAAACCGTTATCACAATTAAAACATAAGTGTCATGACGAGTATCTTAGTATATGATTTGTAAAATATTGATATAATGGTTGAATAATATATCAATTATTTATAATAATGGAAATATCTATTTATCATTCATTCAAGTGTGCTTTAATTTAATTCACTAGAACTGTCAAATGATAATATCCCCTCAAAGTAAAACTTTGATTTATCCTTAATCAATGATCACCATATATTATTACAGGTTGTGATGATTTGTTAATATTTGAATGAATAGAATATTTTTATCATTAAAAAAAGATTTATATAAGACATGAAGAATGAATTAAAGAGGTAATAAGTAGAGACTTGTTACTTGGAGTAACCCACTAAATTTTATCTCATGGAATTTCATACAGTCATCAATATACTTAAGAGTGTATGCTTATATTAAATCCTTCTTACCTAAGGTTGGTGAGATATATAGCATCATAAAATCACAATTTAGTACCTTTATTGTAAAATTAATTGCAAATTATCTAATCCGGTTTGGTTTGATATATTTCTAATCATGTCATCAGTTTGTGAACAACCAAGATGAGATTTGCCACTTGTATGAAGAGAAAATTCATATGGCCCTTGATTGAATCAGACTAAGGAAATACATGGCCTTGTTTAGTTAAGTAATATATAAGGCATTAAACTGCATAAATTAGGGATATGTGATGTACTCATTTTTAAGAAGAATTACTTGTGATGTATTCATCGAACCTGTCTGTTTTTTAAGAGAATCAAGAAAAGATGAGATGAATTATACAAGATTAAAATTTATTATATCAATATAAATATGATTTATGAGATACATATTGTTGTGGAAATATTTATATAGAGATATGAGTTTATTTTATCAAGATGACATGAGACCCCTTAGTAGCTTGAGTAGCACTGACTCTTTTCTAGAGCTTTTTCTTTGCTCACATCTAGGAAATATGGATTTTATATTTTTTATCAATCCTACTATGGCCCATAGGGCCACACAGTTAGGAATTTATATTAGGATTAATTTTTAGGAAAATTTTTTGTTAAAAAATTTATATTTCTTCATAAACCATATTGAAAAGAGTTTGGATGGGTTCATGATGATTTGAGAAGTTTTACATAATGTCCTAATTGATTTTAGTGTAATTAAGATATTTTTGGATGTGAACTAAATTAAGTATAAATTAATTAAAATATATCCTTAATGTAAATATTGATATTACATTGGTACCAATATAGTCTGGAGTACACATGATGCAACCTGAGACTATGTTGGACCAAACATAGTGTGGGATTAGTGTATGGAACTTCCGCCACATCATCCCTAAAAATTTTCAATAGTGGTGAACCAAATTTTGGGTACATTTAAAGTAAATAAATCCATTTGAAAATTGAATTTTTTATAATCTTAAATATCCATAAATGTTTTTAATTTCCATCGACACTCTTTATTTAACAAAAAACATTAGGCACTCTTAATAAAAGGGAACGAGTTCCCCATTGGTGGGGTGGATAACCATTATTTTCAAGAAAATATTTATAAATATATATACCTTATTATATCATAATTAATCATTAATATTAAAGGTTGTATCACCCCTGTCAGTGTAAAGGAATCCTCATAATATGATCACGAATACATTTGGCTGGTGTAATCTCTTAGATGAAGGAATCATAGTTTGCTGCTACTGTGATCATCATCAAGTTTATTATAAAGAGTAAAGTATGGATTACTCAATGATAAATTTATTTCATTTTTTTATTCATATTAATTATATTGAGGATATATTAGTCCATATATGGGTTTTATTCCACTGTGTTTGATCATATAATGATCCCCTAAAATCGATCAAATCAGTGAGGTTTTAGCATTAGAAGATATATTGTGGCATGTAGTTTATTCTGTGTAAATTTTATATTCCTATAGATGGATGAGTTTGGATTATTTTATTATGGTATTTGATAATATAGTGAGGAGGATTGTATTGTGTTTTGAAGGCGTTGAAAATTTCTTTCAGTGTCACTTTATTTTAGATAGTTGTGTCGTGGTGGTCCTCGTTTCACCATGATCTTGTTTAGAGGGTATCAGGTATGAATATAGAAGGTTGAAGTTTGTGACATGATTTTTAAATTTTTAAGAATTTAATTACAGTATTTACCATATGTCCATGTTTTTATTTTTATTACAATTTTAACTGGGTTTGTCCCATAAAATTTGGTTAGAAATTTTAGTGGTTTGTGGGGTTAACTTATGTTACTCTAGGGCACAATTCATCACACCATGATTTGTGTGTATTAAATTTTTTAATATAGATTTTTTTGTTCTATATATTTCTATTAAAATATTTTATATTTCATTAAACCAAAGGTATCCTTTGGTTTTGTTTGGGCGAACTTCTTTTTCCCTTGGTGTATCATAGCCGACAGTTTCATGTGACCAATTCCATGTGATCCAAGGTTATTTTTCCTTTACCTTTTCTTCCATTAATTTATCATTACATCTTATTAAATAGGTTTTGGATAGGTTTTTGATCCATTTTTTTTATATTTATTTGAGGTATAGATGGTGGACCTTCATGCATAGGTTTCGTGGAAGATTTATGTGAGTTTTGTGGTTTTTAATCCTTACTTTATTTTTTTCATATTGTGATTTTAAAGATCAATTTCAGATATCTGATTCATAATTTCATATTTATTTTATTTATTTTAATTTAATAATATTGATTCATATTTAAATGTTTAGTGATATGGAATCCATGTTAGAAGATAATACACTAGACATAAGAAAACTAAATGAAATGGGTAGTAATATTGTCATGCATAATTTTCCTAATTGGTTACTTAACTATTTACATATTATTATTGACATATTTTTTTGTTATTATAATTATATTGTGATTTATGTTTCTATTAACATCTAAAAAAAGGATTTAAATTGGATAAAAAATTATACATGACAATTAAAAAGAAGAATGAGAATCCATAATCTATTATTGCTTGCATTGTTTTTATTTATTGATTTATGTTCGATACTAGTTAAGAGTAGATATAAATAATAGGATTTATATTATGGGGATAAATAATTCTTTGTTATTAATGGAACCACATGGAGTTAGGTTTTATTTTTTTGTTAATAAGCATTATGTCAATATGCATTAAGAAGAGAATATAGGAAGAAGTGTAGAGTACCTAAGAAATGTATCATTATATGTTGAGTTGTGAAAATTAAACGAGGATTAGAAACAAACCTTTGATATTGGAAGTGAATTGTTGTCATTACTCAAATGAAAAATAATGTGAGGTACTGATATTGGAAATACTTTTAAACATCCATTCACTTGGAAAATATTATTGGTTGGGTTACTAACGATATTGGAGATTAATTGTCTACTAAATATTGGGAAAGCTGGTTGATATGATGTGGATTATACTATATATAGTATGAAGATATTATATATACTAATTATTTATAATTAATATAGTAGGATGTTACATTCATAGAGATTCAGAAGACCACAAGTTGATAAGATTTCCATAGAGTGTGGTGATTGCTAAATATTATATCTATGTAAAGAAGTTTATAAATCATGATATGAAGTTATATATTAATTATTATTATATGGTGAAGATAGATTTTACATAAAGAATATATTGGGATGATTTTTGATGAGTAGATGAAGTTGGATGAGTCAGTGGAATACTATTTATGTACTCCAGGGAGTGTGTATATATTGAAATAGAATTGAGATAATCCTAATATTATAAAAGAATATTTGAAGACATCCTTAGGTGATTTTGAAGGAGTTTAAGTGGATTGATATTCCATAATAAGTTTTGGATTTTTTATGTTAATTGAATATGTTCTAGAATTATGAGTTATGTTTGAATGAATATATTGGATATTTATTAAAATAAAAAAACAAAAAGTGGTGAAGCTCACAGAGATGTGTAACATTATTGGGATGATATAGAATATATTTTAAATAATTAAAAACGTTTCTGGAATATTACACTATGATACGTAACATATTTTATATGATACATAATATATTTTGTTGATAAACAATATATTCTAGTTCATATAGATGATATATCAATATTTTATTCAAAAATTAGAAATTAAAATATATTTGAATGATATGTGTGATATTTTCAGAGAATAGAAAAGATATACATCAAGAATCATATTATAATACATAAAATCAAGGAAACATAAATTGATTCATATGATATTTGGAGCATATTTATAATACTTACTACCATGAGTACAAAAATATAGAAAAGGAAAAAACCTTAAATTGATACAGAGGATATTTTAGAGTGCTTACTAAAATGTGGAAATGGTAAAAACCATACTGTGAAATATTAGATATGTAAAACATCTGTAATATATAATAGTTTATACATAAGATATTAAAAATTAGAAATTTGGAAAATTATCAAATTCCCTTTGACATCTAGGATATTGGGGAGAAAGAAACAAAAATCCAACATTTCTATAAGAAGATCATCCTTTTACATTAAAGAAGAAAACTATAATATATATAGAGAGAGAGATACCATCTCACATATTATGTATAAAGCCCTGATATTTTAATATGTATTACTTATAGTACATATATTTTTGAAAAGAATGTGATATATACATCACTCAACTAAAGTTTATAATACTTTGTTAAAAAAGTTAAATATCAATATATTATGATTATACAACAGGAAAACAAATTAACACTCTTTGGTAACTGATATGAAATAATATTAAAATTCCTTAATGTTTAAAATGGACATTTTTCTATAAAGTTATATTTTATTTATATTTTAAATTTTAATTTAAAAGATAAATTTATGAATTTTGGAAATAAAATTTTATTAAATGAACTTAATTTTTGAATTCAACACATCAAAATTTTCATACTGTGATTTTTTGGGGATTTTTCTCAAATTGTAGATTTTTTGGGAGAATAATAAAAAAATATTTATTTAAAAAATACCATAAATTTTATGAAATCATTATGATATAATCCTGAATTAAAAATATATAAAACCTTTTTCTTCACAAAATACTTATTTAAGGAGTAAAATATTGTATTTAAAAGTGTTATGTTGAAATTTAAGACCCATGCTTTAGTTTTTTGAACCTATGTTGTATTTTAATCTAATAAAAAACAATTTATAGTACTCTATATTTAATTTTGTAGTGGGAAGGTTGCATTCAGTTTTGGAATGGTTTTGATTTCAAAAAAATATTATTTTTAATAATAAGGAAATAAATTCAAGGTAAACACCACTAATCAAGAGTCTTTGTCCTAAATAAATATAAATTCATTTTTACACATGAAGATAAATTTTCTTATAAATGGTTTTTATGCATTTTATATGATTATATTAGTATTAATTTATAAAAATTCTAGAAATTGAATCTTATAAAATGTATTATATATTTTAAATCATCATATTAAAATTATTTCATAAGTTTCATTTCAAATTTAATCATAAAATTAAGCCTCCATTGTAAAAATTTAGTTACCACAATAATGGTTAAAAAATTTAGAGAGAGGGTTAATGTAACATCCTAACCTCACTGACCACTAAGATGGTATCCAAAATAGTGGGTTACATGGCCTCAATCATGCCTCTCCATACACCATAGGCTTCCAACTAATAGTGAGGGTCCAAAGAGGTGATAACAGGGAGACTATACCCTCATATCAAAGTAGCACAACGGTATATCAGAAGGTAAATAATAGAAAATTGTGGAAGTAGTAATAAATTTAAGAAAGAGTAGTGGAAGAATAATATATATTGAATATAAAATATAGCCAATGCCAATTTATAACAATACATGCATGTCTAAATGATAATTTATAAACCGAAATAGCAGACATACAATAGGAAACCAGATACAATATAGTACCAGATAAAGAAAGAAAAGAAAAAACCCAAGGGATATATTCATGAGAATATCGATCTCAATCTCGGTCATGTGATCCTAACTCCCAAATAAAAGAAAAATCCACAAGAAATAGTCCATGGTCTTTCAAACAAAAAGTCTAATCGGGTACCCCAGTGAAATGGGGTCCCAAGCAGGGTTTGAGATATAAATCCCAGTAGGTTACCACCCATGGTTTCTATGACTGAATCCAACATGTGAATTATAATTAAAGTAGTGTAAATGTAATATGAACAAAAAAATTAATTAAATAAATAAATAAACACTAATCAACTTGGGTTCAAAAGGCTATGATATTATCATGAATGGAGTTTCATACTTTTAAAAAATTTATATCTTCGGGTTTTTCAAAAAAAGAAGATGATAATGGAATATAATGGTAATTTTGATCTAGGAAATAGTCTTTTCATTATCAAGGACAAAGAATAACATCGAGAAGAAGAATAATAATGATGTAGAGGGTTTTTAAATATTTTTTTGAGGTTGAAGACGATGGTCATACTAATTGGATGGCTCATATCGATTCAATAAAATGTATTGATTTTAAACATAACTTCTTAAAGTAGTTGAACAGTACTAAAAAAACCATGACCCCACATCAAAAGTTTTTATGGTCTCATGTTCTTATATTAGTTAACTGGTTTCATAGACTCAATAGATGTGAGTATCCCACCTACAACCCAACCTAATTGACCCACACACTCATCAGTATGTGATCTATGAGCACCATCCCCAAAATCTATGGCAACACGGACCAACATATTCTAAGCTAAGCGATGGTTCACATTTCCTTCTCTACTACATTGGGCTGGCTAAGTGTCCTACTTTACAACCGAAATAGTGGTTGTACAAGTAATTGACTACCTACGATTGGTCCATTTTTTTAATAAAAGGAAGTTTTAAATATCTAATAATTTTAGATATATCTAAATATACATTTACAATTTTATTTTATAAAATTTTATCACTATAATATATAAATAACATTAATAATGATAATATAATAATAATAATATTTTATAAAACAAAAATTAAAATAATTTTGTTAAAAAGACAGTATTAAATATTTTTTCACAAAAATAATTAAAATTATTAACTTTTAACTTAAATTTATTTAAAAATTTCAAAAAATTATTTTATAGACATTTAATAAAGTAAACAAACATATATATATTAAAATAGAAGTTATACTATTTTTAAAAAAAATATTTTTTTAACAAATTGTTATATAAGAAAAACATATAATGTAAAAAAATTTAATGTATTGAAAAATATAAAATTTATCACAAAATAAAGTACTGTTTAAAATAACTAATTATCACATGTATTTTGTTAATAAAAGCCTTATAATTTAAGAAATAATTTCAAAAGGGTTGATTATTACCATGACAAAAAATATCTTTTTAAACTATAAATTTAAAATATATTTCAGGTTATTTTAAGAAAAATATATTCATATATATAAATTATTACTTAATAAAAACACTACATTAAAAATACATGTGATATTTTATGATTTGTATATCTTGTAATACAAATTTATTTTTTTATATATAAAATAACTTAGTTTCACCAAAATATCATATTAATACATTTCATAATTGGTTTTATAAATTATAAAAAAAACAATTTATTAAACTTTAATTAAAATAAGAATATGCTTAAATTATGAGGATGTTATATTCTTCCCCTTAAAGGAATTGTGTCTTCACAATTATTTCATTGTACTTAATGAAATTCTAAATTTCTGTATTCATAAGTATGAAAAATAGGGTTTTAAAATTCTATACTCTTTAAAAAATCACTAAAACTTGAATGGATACACACAAATCTTAAATTATCCTCAAAAAATAATATATTAATCTTCGAATACTTTTGAACCGTATCTATGATACCAATTGTAACAACCCAAGACCAGCACTTTTAGATCTAGTGCAAAGACGTGCTATACTTTTTTTATAAAAAGGAACTCAAAATATACAGTTCTTTACATACCAAAGGATCTTTTCCAGACTAGGTTTTAGAGGATTATGAAACTTTCTTACAATATATCAAAGTTTATATAATTAATAATTAAAAAAGTTATTTGGATTTACTCAGTCTATCTTCCTAAAATAAATCCAAAAACCTTTTCAATTTCTACTATGCATATGAAAAACATTTTAAAACATAGGGTGAGTATAAAATTGACCCGTAATGGGTTTTAAAACTAGTGAAAAATCATTTTATGAATAATTCTTTAAAGCTCTTTTGAAAAAAAATATTTTAAATAGAAAAAAATTGTTTTCATAATTTGTTTCTCCATATAATAATAAAAGGTTTTTAAATAAATCTATAGGAAAATACTATAACGCCCCGACCCAAGTTACCCAGAGTCGGTGCATTATTACATTACATTGGCATGATCAAAAGAAAGATCAAATCTCCAAAGACCGATTGGTTTAGTAGCCTTGGAAACACTAGATATATTCATAAAGTTTTACATTACATGACAAAGTGAAAAACTACTACAACAACATAGTCTCCATATTCCACACTCATATCCCCACATACTATCCCTGCAGGTCATTCATAACTTACTTCTTCACATCCTGGGAAAATTATAACATAGAAAAGGGGTGATCTCAAATGCCCAGTAAGGATAAAAATATAGCGGAACTTTCGAAAATAAGCATAAACATTTAAGGCAATGCATTACTAAAACAAAATCCTTTTAAACTTGAACTTCAACATAGTATAGAAAAAGTAAAATGAAATAATTCCATTTACTTATTCACATAGATATTCTACTAATCGAATAATCACATGCAATATCAATAACCATTTTCATAATGTTGGAATGCATAATGCCAGACTATCATAACCACATAGCCAAGGCCTCGTGCCAAGACTACAAATAAGATTTTGCCAAGGCCTTGTACCAAGACACTAGTTTGTCTCATGAGACCTACCGATGCATTGAGGAGCTATAGCGGGCTCCACTCGTCACATATTAAGTCCAATGCATTCCCATATGAAAAGGTTTAAACATAACATACACATTCGTATTAAAACTAGCATACAAAATGTCAATACTTTCACCATAAACTACGAATGGTATAAAAATAGCACATCCACAGTCAAACATATCACAAAACCTTCAATACAATATAGAAGTTTTGTATCATAATAAATCAACTTCAAATAAGCATAAAATCCATCAAAGGATATTGACATAGATGAAATAAAAACTCTTTTTAGAGAAATATCTCTTTTTATTTTTAAATAATTTTAGATCCATATAAAATAAAACATTTTATTTTGAGAATATTATTATAAGCTTGTAAGGGAATCTTTGAAGATTTTATAACGGCGGAAAATAGTTGCACCCGCCGTATAAGTTAAAAAAAACATTCTTACCTTAATCCTGTCGAAAAGGTTAAAAAGGACCTTGTTTTGAAAACGATGGAAAGATTCCTTTATAAACCACTTATAAAAGTCAAAAAGGGTATAAATGACTTTAACTCATATTCTAGTAAATAGTAAATATGTTTTGAAATACATTTTTAAGAAACATGGATGTGGATGATAAAGAGATTCCAGTAGATTATTATGTATAAACAATCTCGGATAATGAAGAGATTGTGAAATAACCCTTACCTTGTACTTTTACTTGGTTGGGGTAGGATAACCTCCTGTATAATAGTGAAATAATTGTTATTAAATTATACAAGAATCATATGATATCATATATGATCTTTTAACATTTCTTTGTTAATAATATCTTAGTATTATCGTTGTTTCGGGTGTTAACTTACTCGTTTTCTTTTAAATGTTTTGTTACGTAAGCCATGTTTGTAAAGGATAGGTTGTATATTATTCATATCCATAATTATATCAAGTCCTTAAACATCATTTTTAAATCATCAAATGATAATTATACTTTAATGGATACGATGGAGAATGAATCTCATCACGTTCATGGAGACGGTAGTCCGTACGTACGCACGAGCGACGATATCATTCTTTTGATATTAAAATAATATATAAATGGATGGTATATCATATATAAAGAATCATTAACATGTTATATTTATTATTTACATGAGTTACACATCATTATTATACCCATCCAAATAATAATATATTTAATAACAATTACACCACGACGTGGAGACGGTAAGCCATACGTACGCACGTATGGTGACATGTTATTCAAAGGGTGGATAGAATACTGAATATGGTCATACCGTATTTATAATAAAATCAAAGTATATATAAGATACTGGAGTTATTATTTTAGAATGGTAACAACAAATTAAGAAGAAGTAGAAGAAGAAAGGAACTTGGAAAAGGGTGGTGAAATCATTACCTCTTCTTCAGTTTCTTCCTTTTGATTTGATCAAAAGGGCTCCTTAGGTTGGCTTTCTGATCAAACTAAGGCCTCTAGGTTGTAGTGAGGGACTTTGGGAGAGTATTTGGGCAGAGTTTTTCTGAACCAAAAGGCTTTGAAGGTTTGAAAAAAAGAGAAGTAGGAGTTCCCTTTTATAAGAGGGGTGAGGGGCACCTTTGGAAAAGCTAGAAATATTAGTTTATAATAAATTCATATTCGGTTTATAATGGCTCCAAAGTTGATTATTTATATTTTAAGGTGGGAATGGGTCGAAAACAACTCAACCAATATAATTTATACAGGTTTGGGTACTTATATTAACCTTATCTTTAAGTATTAACTCTAAGTTAATTAGTTTCACTTTTACAATGTCTCTTTGTATTTTTATATAATATGGTTAATAAACTTACTATATACATCCAAGAGACCCCCAAGTGGTCCATTAATGATGAAACTATCAGGATAGAAGTCTCTTGGCCAAAAGTTATATTTTTAGGAATTTGATATCAATTAATAATATAATATTTGTTTTAAGAACTCTTTTATGTCAATTTTGACACTATTCAATAGTTGATTTTTGTGAAACTTATAACAGATTGATTACTTCTAAAAAAGTCAATTAAATCAATCCTAATATATCATATTATCCTAGAAAATTAGTTTAATTCATTAAAAGTTTCATATTATATTTATTTGGGTATTTATAATATCAATTATTTTAATTTTTTACTATTATAGTAATTACTGCATCATCATTGTGTCATAAATAAATTAAATTATTTAATGTCTAAAAATTATAAATAAAATATAATTATGTATGAAATCTTTTTATCTTTTTAATTAATATTTATAATCTAAAATCCAAAATATATAACCCTATTTAATTTTTTTTTTCTAAAAGATATATGCTTGTGTCATTTTTGTATTCATTTTAACTTAATTAAAATAAAGTGTCCCTATCACTTACAAGTGGCTCCATGAGGTCCCCAAATTGACCCAAAGAAGCCCATGGTCGGAAATGTATCCACCAATAAGGTTAGGACACGTTTTAGGGTAATTTTTATTATTATAATATTATTTTTTAACCCTTATTTACCGGATTTACCCTTAACCATGGTAAATAAAATATTTACTGCAGTAATTATTCAAAATGTATAAAAATAAAAGTTACCTATTTACACAATTTGAACATAATGACTCCAAATATGGAATCCATTTTTCCAAATTCAAAACACAGAAGTGGTAGAAATTAATTTAAAATTAATTCCCGTTGTTAAAACAAAAGGCGTGTTTTTAAGAGATAATAACTATCAAAAGATTGGCATTTGTTTATGTCCGGTTTAACTGTAAAATTATGTCCAATGAAAATCATTTAATTAAATGGTCAAAATATATTCTAAATATACTTTAAAACCACTCAAATTCATAATTTATCAATATTAAATATTTTGATTAAAAAAGTTGTTTTTAATTAAAAATTTAGTAATTTTCACTATTCATCAAAATATGAAAGTTATCCGAAAAGTACCAAAATTTCACCCTAGGCAGAATTAGATATTCTTAATAAAAAAATGAAGTCCATTTTGAAATATAAAATATATATAATTTCAAAAATTAGGTATTACTTTTAATAATGGCTAGTTTGATTGGTTGTGGTGTGTTAGAATTCGATGTTGCGTACAACACACGCTATCACATTTTTCAAAGAGAAGCGTACCGTAGAAGCTTGGGGTGTTACAAATACATTTCAAAAACCTTTAAAAGGAATAATATTTTGGAAAACTAAAAATTAAGTAACCTTTGAAATAAACTTGGATCTCCCCTTTAAAATTATTTGTAAATAAGGAATATTTTAGATTAAAATGATAGTTATAAAACCATAAGAAATCCATGAGCTCACTAGTAGTATCGGTATTAGGAAAACATCACCTTGAGGTTGTTGGATCACCCCATTCATGAACTCATCCAATACACAATCATCAAGTTTTATTTTATGAAAACATTTTTTTAGGTATACCTTTCTCATTTATATTACATTAAAAACCTTTAAAAAACTTACATAAATTATTTTCAAAGAATAAAATAGTTTTATATCCTTTAAAACTTTAAAAAAATATATTTTTCAGAAAAAGTTATAAGGGTTAGGATAAATCCATACTGTTAGAGGAAATTCATAAATTCAAGGAATACTTTATAAGACCTTTGGAAATTGAATTAAAAAATATCTTATATTAATATGCATTAATTTTCAATGAAACTTATATCATATGAAAAAATATATGATCACACATGAAATTTATAATTTTTAAAGAATATTTCATACATAAAATTATAATAAGAATACTTTAAAAATTAATTTCCCTTTTGTAAATCATAAAACTAGAGTTTTATGAAAAAATAACTTTCCCTTATAGAAGGGTTCGGAAGATAATATAACATTGATAAAAAATAGAGTTTTGTAATTAAATACATAGATGTTTGAAAATAATTTTTTTTCATTATATAGATTAAGAGTTTTATATAAATTCATAAAATATTTTTCTACAAAATAATCTCCTTATATATTTGGTTTAAGAAAAATGCATAGAAGCATAATTTTTTTTAAAAAAATCAATAAAATTTTAATTTTAAAATAAAATTACCTTACCATGGATTTTCTAAAGATAAGAATGATTCCTAAAAATATAATATTATAAAAACATAACACCCTTAACTCAAAATTTGTCGAAGATCCTCTTTAATGAAGGTTCTTATATTCCAACTTCATTACTCTCTCTTACTCTCTCTGTCTATCTTACTCTCTCACATCCCAAGCTTAGAAATGAGTTTCTAGATAATAGAATATCAAAGGTAAAGATCTTTATATAGTCAATTTATTGAATTGAATATATATATATATATAATTATATGAATATTCAAATATGTTTATATATACATGTGTATTTTATTAATATCCTCAAGTTATGGCCATATACAGCTACTAAAGAAGATAATTCATATATAGAGATATTTTAAATTCTTGTCTTGTCGAAAAAACTTGAGAATGTGGAAAATGATTGAAACAGAAGTTTTTTTCCTTTCATTTATGAAAATATTGATTGAGAGAATATATATATATATACATCGTTAAAGAAACAATCTAAACTATTGAACTGAAAATCAAAAATTCACTATGTATGATCTTCAGTTTTTAAATATTATTATTATAAGTGTGATTATATATATTTATTTAACCTCTTTTAATTGTTTTTATCAAGATTATTCATGAAGATTATTTTAATCGAGGAAACGTATTCCCACCTTTTTTGACTTTGAAAAGCTAAAATTATTATGGTTTTTATCATTAAATCAAACACTAAATGCCATGATGTTTGTGTGTTTCATTTTATAAAATTAAAGATAATTAGTGCGAAAGACAGAGGATGGGAGATTCTTGTGTGAGGAGTTTCATAGTTTTAAAATTTTGATACCTTAGGGTTTTTCGTTGAAAGGAAACAACAATGGAGGAGAAGGGTGATTTCAAGCTAGAACCTTGGATTTACATCATCAATGAAAAAGCATAGTACTAAGAGGAAGAATCATAATGACATCAATGGTTTTAAAATATTGGTGTGAGGATGAAGATGATGATCAAGCTAATCATATGGTTTGTGTTGATTCAATCAAATGACTATATTTTAAACATAACATCTTAATGAATGTGAACAGTACCTTAAAATCCATGATCCCCATCGAAATTTCTCATGGTCTCGTGCTCCTATTTTAGTTAACTCATTTAATGGACTCTACAGATGCAAGTAACAGGGTCTTCTCTCGGATTTACCGTGATTCCCACTCGCAATATGACCCACTTGACCCATGTGCTCATTGGGTCACACTCTTAGAGCATTATGCCCAAAAAAATGTGAGAGCATGACCCACGAAATGCCTATCTAAGAACTATTTCTTAGTTCCTCCTATACCACCATAGGCTAGATGAGTGTCCTGATTTCCCACCTAACCAGTGGTTGTACATGTACTTTACTTCCTATAGTTCATCTATTTTTATAATAAAAGGAATGTTTAAAAATATAATAATATTATATATATCTAAATATACATGTACACATAATTTATTACATTTTATAATTATAATTTTTAAATATAATTACTAATAATAATATCATAGTAATAATATTATAGGAAATAAAAATTAAAATAATTTACCAACATATATAGTATTTAATAATTTTTCACAAAAATCATTAAAATTATTAACTTATAACTTAAATGTATTTAACATTTTAAAAACGCATTTTATATAAATTTAACAAATTAAATAAACATATATAAATTATAATAGAAGTTATACTATTTTTATTAAAAAAATAGTTCATTTTGAAAAATAGTAATATATTCAAAACTTATAATATTAAAAATAATGAGGTGTTGAAAACTATAAATTTTAACTCAAAATTTAGTACTGTTTAAAATAATTAATAATCACATGTATATTATTACTAAAAGACTTATAATTTATGAAATCAGTTTAAAAGATTTTATTATTATCATAACATAAAATTTCTGTTCAAAATATCAATTTAAATTATATTAAAGGTTATTTTAAGAAAAACACATTTATTTATAGAAATTGTTCCTTAATAAAAATATTACATTAAAAATACGAGTATTATTATATGATTTGATTATATTATAATCAAAACTTATTTTACTTATAGAAAATAACTTAGTTTCAAAAAATATCATATTAAAACATTTCTTAGTTTCTTTTATAAATTAAAAAAAATATTTATTAAATATTAATTAAAAGAATAATATTATTAAATTTTGGGGATGTTACATTTTACACTATAAGGGAATTGCATCCTCACAATTATTTCATAGCACTTAAAGAAAATATGAAATTTCATCTTTAGAATTAGAAATACTAGTGTTTTAAAATTCTATACTCTTAAAAATATAACTAAAACTTGAAGGGAAGCCAATAAATCTTAAATTATCATCAAATTAAAAATGATAACATGAAAATTTGTCTAAATATTCACTCTGATACTAACTGTAACATCTCAATACCCACACTTTTGGATATGGTGAAAAACATATGGTATTTTTAAAAAAAAGTAACTCAAAATATAAATTCTTTTACATAGCCAAGGATATTTTCTGGTCTAGGATTTTGTGGATTATGAAACTTCATTATAATATATTTTACTGTATAAAATTAATAAATAAAATTTCTGTTTGAATTCACTCATGCTAGCTGCATAAAATGAAATAATTTTTTTTATAATTTCTATTGAACCTGTGAAAAACACTTTAAAATGTATGGTGTGAATAAAATTTCCCAGTAAGGGATTTTAAAACTAGTGAAAAATAATTTTATAAATAATTATTGAAAAATAATTTGAATTTTTTTTATTTGATATGCATATCATTTGTTTTTTTAAATATTTTTCCAATATAATAATATACATTTTAAAATAAATACAAAGCAAAATACTATTAAAAACCTTTAAAATTTATACTATTTTGAAAACCCAAAAAATATGTAATTTTTGAATTTTTTTTTGGATTTTTCCTTTAAAATACTTTGAAAATAATAACTTTTATAAACTAAAATGATAATTATAAAACCATAAGGTATCCATGAGTCCACTAGTAGTATCAATTTAAGGAAAACACCATCTTGAGGCTATGAGATCAGCACATTACTTATCAACTCATTCGATACATAAGTGTCCAGTTTTATTTTAAGAATTTTTTTTTCATATTTTCTTTTCTCATTTATAATCCATTTAAAACCTTTTAAAAAAATACATAAATTATTTCTAAAGAATAAAATAATTTTATATCTTTTAAAACTTTATCAAAATATGTTTTTTTTGAAAACATCATAAGGGTTATGATAAATACATAATTTTAGAATAAATTCATAAATTAAAAGAAAAATTTATAAATTGTTTAGAAATTGAATTTACAAAAAAAACTTATATTAATATGCATGAAATGCTAATGAAAATTATAGTATATGACCACATCTATGATCATGCATGAAAATCAAAATATTTGAATAATATGTCATACATAAATGATAATATAAATATTTTAAAAATTAATTAAAATTATTTAGGGTTTTATAAATCATAAAACTTGAGTTTTCTAAAAAGAATAACTTTCCCTAATAGATTAGTTTTGAAGATAATATAACCTTGATAAAAATAGAGTTTTTTTAAATAAATACATAGAATTTTTAAAATAATTTTTTTCATTACATAGTGTAATAGTTTTACATAAAATCATAAAATATTTTTCTATAAAACAACACCATTATATAGTTGTTCTAAGAAAAACACATGGAAGAATAAATTTGTTAAAAAAAAATTCCATAAAATTGTAATTTAAAAATAAAATTCTCTTGAAAAGTTTTTTCTAAAAATAAAAATGTTTCTTGAAAACAAAATTTTAGAAAAACAAAACACCCTTATCTTGAAATTTTTTGAAGCTCCTATTTAAGGAAATATCTTATTTTCGGACTTCCTATCTATATATATCTCTATTTCTTTTCCTCTATCACCTCATAAACTTATAGTTGGGTTTTTAAATGAGAAACTCTCAAAAGTAAGTCTATTTATATAGTCAATTTATTAAACTATATATGTACACATATGTATTATTAGAAGAACGTTTCAATATGTCTTATATATATATTTCTTTTATTAATATCCTCAAGTTATGTCCATATACAACCACTAAATCAAATAATTTGGATCAATTGAGATCGTAAATTCTTGGCTTGTTGAGAAAGCTTGAGAATGTGGAAAAATATTGAAATGGATGTTATTTCCTTTCAGTTATGAAAATACTCACAAGGGGAATAAATATATAAATATATTCTTATATACTTCATCAAAGATACTGGCTAAACCAATGAACTAAAATTATAAAACCCAATATGTATGACATTTGGTTTCTAAATATGATTGTTACAGGTGTGATTATATATATTTATCTAAACATTTTAATCATTTTGACCTAGCTTCTTCATGATTGCCTTTGACTCAATACAATATATGTCGATGTTTTTTTGACTTTGAAAACCTAAAAACATTTCAGATTTCAAATTTAAATCATGTAATAAATGTTGTTTTGTGTTTCAGTTTCATTGGATAAAACTAAAGATAAATAATTGGAATGAAAAGGGCAAAGATATTCTCATGCGAGGAGTTTCATATTTTTAGAAATACAATATCCTTGGATTTTTCATTTAAATAAGATAAAAATGGAGGATAAGGGTGATTTCAAGCTGGGTCATAGGTTTTTTATCATCTAGGATAAAGCATAGTATTAAGAGGAAGTAGAATAATCATGCATAGTGTTTTAAAATATTGGCGTGAGGTTGAAGATAATGATCAAGTGAATTGGATGGCTCATGTTGATTCAATCAAACAGGTGTGTTTTAAAAGAAACTTCTTAATGCGGGTGAATAGTACCCAAAAGCTATAACCCCAAAGAAAAAGTTCCATGTTATTGTGATCCTATAATAGTTTACATGTTTTATGTACTTAACATATGTGAGTAATGAGGTTCGATCCCGGCTTCACCATTCTTCCCACCCACAACATGCCCCACTTGACCCATGCACTCACTAGGGAATGCTCTATGGGCATTATATCTAAATTCTATAGGAACACATCCCACTACATTCCTAGCTAAGTGATGGTCCTCAGTTTCTCCAATTCCACCATGGGTTTTCTAAGTGTCCTTCTTTCCCACCTAAGTAGTGGTTGCACAGGTACTTGTCTTCCTATGGTTGGTCTAATTTTTTTAACAAAAGAAAGTTTTAAATATCCAATAAAATTATATAAATTTAAATATACATGTAAACTTTTATTTTATAACATGTCATCATTATACTTTATAAATATGATTTCTAATACTAATATCATATTAATAATATTTTATAAAACACAAATTAAAATAATTTTTTTAAAAAATATAGTATTAAATAATTTTTTAGAAAAATCATTAAAATTATTAAATTATAATATTAATATAATTAAAATTTTAAAATAGTATTTTATAGACATTTTAAAAATTAAATAAACTTATATACATTGAAATATAATCTATACTTTTTAAAAAAAAATATTTTTTTGAAAAATAATAATATATTCAAAACTTATAATATTAAAAATTATGAGGTGTTGAAAACTATATAATTTATCTCAAAATAAAGTACTATATATAATAATTAATATTCACATGTATTATGTTACAAAAATAATTACAATTTATGAAATTAGTTCAAAATGGTTTGTTATTATCATAACAAAACATAACTTTACAAAATATAAATTTAAAAAAATTTCAATCAGTTTTAATATAAATAAATTTATATATAGAAACTTCACCTCAAAAAAATTGTAAATTAAAAATAAAATTAATATTTTATGATTTGAATATCTTATTATCAAAACATATTTTAGTTAATGAAAATAACATAGTTCCACAAAATATCATATTAAAACATTTCTTAGTTGATTTTATAAATTATAAAATAATCTATTTATTAAAGTTTAATTAACAGAAGAATATGATTAAATTCATTGGATATTACACTAGTCACAATAAATAACCTAAAAAATTATTAAAAATTACAATATTATATGATTTATCATTGAGAGGGGTGATGTTAGGATCTTTTGGGTGACTATAGATGATAACTTAGTAGATAAATTAACCCAACCGTTATCACAATAGAAACATAAGAGTTGTGTCGAGAATCTTGGTATATTATTCTTAAAATATTTATATAATGGTTGAATAATATATCAATTATTTATATTAAAGGCTATTTCTATTTATCATTCATTCAAGTGTGATTTAATTTACTTCACTTGAACAGTCAAATGATAATATCCCCTCAAAGTACAACTATGATTTATCCCTAATCAATGATCACCATAGATTATTAAGTGTTGTTATGATTTGTAAATATTTGAATAAATGGAATATTTTTATCATTACAAAGAGATTTATATGAGATATGAAGAATGAATTAATGAGGTACCAAGTAGAGACTGCTTACTTGGAATAACCTGCTAAATTTCATCTCATTGAATTTCATATAGTCATCAATATACTTAAGGGTGGATGCTTATATTAAATCCATCTTACCTATGGCAGGTGAGATACCTAGCATGAGAAAATCATAATTTAATTAGAACCATTTTGACATATTTCTAATAATTTCATCGGTTTGTGAACAACCAAGATGAGATTATTCCACTTTTATGAAGAGAAAAGTCATATGGCACTTGATTGAATCAGACTAAGGAAATACATGGCCATATTTAGTTAAGTAACATATAAGGAATTAAAATTCATAGATGAGGGATATGTGATGTACTCATTTTTAAGATGAATGACATGTGATGTATTCATTGAACTTGTCAGTTTTTAAGAGAATCAAGAAAAGATGAGATTACTTATAAAATATTAACCTTTATTATATAGGTATACATATGATTTATATGATACATATTGTTGTGGAAATATTTATATATAGATATGAGTTTTTTTATCAACATCACATGAGACCCCTTAATAGCTTGAGTAGCACTGCCTGAATGGCCCGAAGGACTTCATTTTTATTGATTTTATGATAATCCCCATTTCAAGGGATTATGGAGAACCCTTACAAGGACCGTAGGCTCAAAGATTACATGGCCCGTAGGCCTAGGAGATTACATGACCTGAAGGTCTTAGGGAATTAAACCAGACTATCTACAAGGAGATTCCCCTCCCCAACATCTGCATCCTGATAGTAGTTATCCACCTTTGCATGACCGTCTAGATAGGTTTCCCGTGCAAGAATAGGCTAGTACAGATGTCATACCCATACCCTCTCATTATAACAATCCATTTGGCTCTTCTCTGGTTAGTGCACCTTCTCTGAATCCTCTTCTATGGCTGCTCCTTTTTTATAGTGTGTCTGGGGCCTACATTCATGTGTCCCGAAGGCCTTGGGGTGGCCATAAGCCTTAATATGGTCCGAAGGCCTTGATAATCAACTAGACCGAAGGCCTTGGGTGGCCCAAAAGCCTTGAAGGACCCGAGGACCAAACCGGTGGCCCGAAGTCCTAGATGGATGAATAGTTCTGGATGCTACAGTACCGAATATTGCCTGCTACAATGCCTACTACAGTAATGATACAGTACCCCAAAAATATGCCTCCACCCGGATTTGATCTCGGGTCTCTTGGATGCACCTAGCACGTCCTCACCAACTGGGTTGAGGCTCATGTGCGCTTGAGTAACACTGACTCTTTTCTAGAGGTTACTCTTTGTTCACATCTATGAAACATGGATTATATATATTTTATCAGTCCTACTAAGGCCCATAGGGCCACATAGTTAGGAATTTGGATTAGGATTAATTTTTAGGAAAATGTTTTGTTAAAAAATGTATAGTTCTTCATAAACCATATCCAAAAGAGTTTGGATGGGTTCATGATGATTTTTGAAGTTTTACATAATGTCCTTAATGATTTTAGTGTAATTAAGATATTTTTTGATGTGCACTAAAGCTATAAGCATATGGTACATATAAATTAAGTATAAATTACTTAAAATATATCCTTAATGTAAATCATGATATTAAATTGGTACCAATATAGTTTGGAGTACATGTGATGCAACCTGAGACTATATTGGACCAAACATAGTGTGGGTTTAGTGTATGGAACTTCCACCGCATAATCCCTAAACATTTTCATTAGTTATGTGCCAAATTTTGGGTACATTTAAAGTAAATAAATCCATTTGAAAATGTAAAATTTTTATAATCACAAATGGGAATAAATGTTTTCCATTACCACCGAAACTCTTTATTTAACAAAAAACATTAGTCACTCTCTATAAAAGGGAATGAGTTCCTCATTGGTGGCGTGGATGACCATTAGTTTCAAGAAAATATTTTTAAATATCTATAAATTCTCATATAATCATTAATCATGAATATTAAAGGTGGTATCACCCCTCTCAGTGTACAAGAATCCTTATAATATGATCATAAATCCTTTTGGCTGGTGTAATCTCTTAGATGTAGGAATCATAGGTTACTATTATTGTGATCATCATCAAGTGTATTATAAAGAGTAAAGGATGGATTACTATATGATAAATTTATTTCATGTTTTTATTAATATTAATTATATTGAGGATATATTAGTCCATATATGGGTTTGATTCCACTAGATGTGATCATATAATGATCCCCTAAATTCCATAAAATCAGTGAGGTTTTAGCATGAGGAGATATATTGTGGCATGGAGTTCATTCTATGTAAATTTTATATTCATATAGATGGATGAGTTTGGATCATTTTATTATGGTATTTTCTATTATATTGAGGCGGATTTTATTGTGTTTTGAAGGCATTGATAGTTTTTTTAGTGTCTCTCTATTTTAGATAGTTGTTCCATGGTGGCCCTTGTTTTACCATGATCTTGTTTATAGGGTATCAGGTATGAATATAGAAGGTTGAATTTTGTGACATGATTTTTCATTTTTCAATAATTTCATTACGTTATTTCCCATTTATCCATGTTTTTATTTTTATATCAATTTTATCTGGTTTTGTCCCATAAAATTTTGTTAGACATCGTAGTGATTTGTGGGGTCAACTTGTGTTACTCTGGGACACAATGAATCTCACCATGATTTGTGTTTATCAAAATTTTTAATATAGATTTTTTTGTTCCCTATATTTCTATTTGACTATTTTAGATTTCATTAAACCAATGGTATCCTTTGGTTTTTTTGGGTGAACTTATTTTTCCCTTGGTGTATCTTAGCCCATAGTATCATGTGATCAATTCCATGTGGTCCAAGATTATTTTCCCTTTACCTTTTCGTCTATTCACTTATCAATATTTCTTATTAAATAGGTTTTGGATAGGTTTTTGATCCATTTTTTTTATATTTAGTTGAGGTATAGATGGTGGACTGTCATGCATGGGTTTTATGGAATATTTATGTGAATTTAGTGGTTTTTAATCCTTACTTTTTTTTACATATTATGATTTTTATAGATCAATTTTGGATATGCGATTCATAATTTCCCCATTATTTTATTTATTTTCATTTAATAATATTGATTTATATTTAAATTTTTAGTGATATGGAATCCATGTTAGAAGATAATACACCAAACATAAGAAAATGAAATGAACTAGGTAATAGTATTGCCATGAAGGATTTTCCTAAGTTTTTACCTAACTATTTCCATATTATTATTGACATATATTATTTTTTGTTTAGTTATTAGAATTATATTGTGATTTATTTTTCAATTAACATGTCAAATAAGGATTGAAATTAGAGAAAAAACATAAACATGATAATTAATAAGAATAACGAGAATCCATAATCTATTATTGCTTTATTTGTTGTTATTTTTTTATTTATGTTCTATACTGGGTAAGATTAGATATAAATAATAGGTTTATATTATGGTGATACAACATTATTTATTATTATTGGACCCACATATATTTAGGTTTTATTTTTTTTAATAAGCATGATGCCAATATACATTAAGAAGAGAAGTTTGGAAGAAGTATAGAGTACCTAAGAAAGGTATCATTATATGTTGAGTTATGAATATTATATGTGGATTAAAAATACACCTTTGATATTGGAAGTGATTTTTTTTCATTACTCATATAAAAAATAATGCGAGGTATTGATATAGGAAATACTTTTAAATATCCATTCAATTGGAGAATATTCTTGGATGGGTTACTAACGATATTGGAGATTAATTGTCTACTAAAGATTGGGGAATCTGGTTGAGATGATCTGAATTCTACTATATTGAGAATGAATATATTATATATACTAATTATTTATAATTAATATGGTAGGATGTGACATTCATAGATATTTATAAGACTAAAAGTTGATAATTGTTCTATAGAGTGTGGTGACTTCAAAATACTATTTCTATGTGGAGAAGTTTATAAATCATGATATGAATTTATATGTTAATTATTATTATATGGTAAAGATATATTTTACATGAATAATATATTGTGATGATTTTTGATGAGGATATGAAGTTGGACGAGTTAGTGGAATACTATTTATATACTCCAAGGAGTGTGTACATATTGAAATAAAATTGAGATAATCCTAATATTATAAAAGAATATTTGAAGACATCCTTAGGTTATTTTGAAGGATTTTAAGTGGATTGATATTCCATAATAAGTTTTGGAGTTGTTTTTATGTTAATTGAATATATTCTAGAACTATGATTTAAGTTTGAAGGAATATATTGGATACTTATTAGAATAAAAAAGGATAAGTGGTTAAGCTCACTGAGATGTGTAACATTATTGGGATGATATAGAAGATATTTTCAATAATTTAAAAAGTTCCTAGAATTTTACACTATGATACATAAAATATTTTATATGATACATAAGATATTTTGTTGATAAATAGTATATTCTAGTGCATATGAAATATATATCATGATTTTATGAAAAAATTAGAAATTGAAATATATTTAAATGATATGTGTGATATTTTTAGAGAATAAAAAAGATATATATTTAGAATCATATTATAATACATAAAAGGAAGGAAACTTATATTGATTCATATGATATTTAGAGAATATTTAAGATACTTACTACCATGTGTACAAAAATATTGCAAAGGAAAAAACCTTAAATTGATATAGAAGATATTTTTGAGTGCCTACTAAAATGTGGAAAGGGTAAAAACCATGCCTTAAAATATTAGATATGTAATATCTAATATTTTATACATTACATATTAAAAGGTAGAAATTTGGAAAATTATCAGATCCACTATAACATGTAGTATATTGGTGAGAAATAAAAAAATCCAACATTTCTATAAGAAAATCATACTTTTACATTGAAGAAGAAAATTATAAGATACATAGAGAGAGAGAGACCATCTCACATATTAACTATAACACCATAATATTTTAATATGTATTACTTTAAGTACATATATTTTTGAAAAGCATGTGATATATTCAGAACTGAACTAAAGTGTATAATACTTTATTAAAATGGTAAATATCAATACATTATGATTATACAACATGAAAAAAATTAACACTCATTTTTAACTGATATGAAATAATATTAAAATTCTTTAATTTTTAAAAGGGTCATTTTTCTAAAAATTTATATTTTATTTATATTTTCAATTTTAATTTAAAAGATAAATTTATGAATTTTGGAAATTAAATTTTATGAAATGAACTTCATTTTTGAATTATACATATCAAAATTTTCATACTGTGATATTTTTTGGGATTTTTCTAAAATTTTATATTTTTTGGGAGAGTAATGAAAAATATTTATTTTAAAAATACCATAACTTTTATGAAATAATTATGATATAATAATTAATTAAAAATATATAAAACATTTCCCTTTACAAAATATGTATTTAAGGAGTAAAATAAAGCATTTAAACGTGTTATGTTGAAATTTATGACCCATGATTTAGTTTTTTGAACCTATGTTATATTTTGATCTGATAAAAAATAATTTCTAGATCTCTATATTTAATTGTGTAGTGGGAAGGTTCCATTCAGTTTTGGAATGGTATTAATTTCAAATAAACTTTATTTTTAATAATAAGGAAATAAATTCAAGGGAAACATCACTACTCAAGAGTCTTTGTGCTAAATTATTATAAATTCATTTTTACACATAAAAATACATTTTTTCTATAAAAGGTTTTAATGAATTTTATATGATTATATTAGTATTAATTTATACAAATTCTATAAATTGAATCTTATAAAATTTATTATATATTTGAAATCATTATATTTAAATTATTTCATAAGTCCCATTTCACTTTTAATCATAAAATTAATCTTTCAATGTAAAAATTTAGTTACCACGATAAGGGTTAAAAAAGTAGAGAGGGGTTAATGTAACTTCCCAACCTGACTAAACACTAAGATGATATCTAAACTAGTGGGTCACTTGTCTTCAAGCATGCCTCTTTATACACTAGAGGCTTCCGACTAACAGTAAGGGTCCAAGGAGGTAATAACGGGGAGACTATACCCTCATATCATAGTATCACATCGATATATCATATGGTAAATAATATAAAAGGGTGGAAGTAGTAATAAATTTAAGAAAGATTAGTAGAAGAATAATATATACAGAACATAAAATATAGCCAATTCCAATGTATAACATTTCATGCATGTCTAAATGATAATACATAAATTGAAACAGTAAACATAAAATAGGAAACCAGATACAATATAATACAAAATAGAGAAATAAAAGAAAAGAACCAAGGGTTATCTTCATGAGAATGTCGATATCAATTGTGTTCTTATTCTCATAACTCCTAGATAAAATAAAAAATCCATAGGAAAGAGTCCATGGTCTTGCAAAAATAAAGTCTACTCAGGTACCCCAGTGCAATGGCAGACCGAGCTGGATGTGAGATATAAATCTAAATAGGTTACCACCTATGGTGTCTACGACTGAATCCAACATGTGAATAATAATTAAAGTAGTGTATATGTAAAATTAATAAATACGCTTTACTTAAATAAATAAATAAACACCAATCGACTCAGGTTCTAATAGGACACCTGGAGAACTCTACCTGCTTTAGCTCACTGTCAGAATAAGAGTCTATATTGTAACCATATGTATATAGTAATAACATATACATATTGTAGTTATATATTTCATTCACCTATATGAACCAATTACGTGTGTTCATAAGTGTACATATACCTGAAATATTAGGCGTTGGTTGGACTAGGTGTAACTCAGTCATCCATAACCAGTCTAAACAAGCTTATAAGCTCAAGAAATAGGGTACATGCCCTACATGTTGGATTTGGTTACCTAAAAACAACTTCTATGTACTTTATGGTAACCTATACTCATAGTTTTAAATATTAATAAACTCATTATCACATCATAATTGTTCTTCTGTATAACATAGTATGTGATAATGTTCTAAAAGTAGCTATTACACTGAAAGATCACAACAGTTTCCTACTATGATGAGTACCCAAAAGTGCTACAAAACTATTCTTAAATATATGTTATATATTACGATGGTACCATTAGAGGGACATAAATGATATAGGCTATCAGGGGTGGATACTTATAGGACTTTTTGGCACTTTCTCATGGCATACACCCTTGGTAACATCCAGTAGAATATTATGAGAACGAGACCCTCTAGTAGGAAATATGCATTTATATGTGTCATTGGAAGTTTCTATATGTGTACATGTGTATTGACCCTTAGACTTTAATATTATTATTAATGAGTATTATGAGTCAAATATTTTGATTTACTGATGAAACCCATGATTATAGATGTTCACGACGAGGCAGGATACGTTGGGTATACCATAAGTTATATTAAATTAATGAATAATGTGAGAAAGGATTTGTCCCTTATATTCTTTAATAGAAGTTAATATCTGATTCCATTTGATAAAAAATATATATCCTAAATAAATCCATGGACATAGTGTTATATAAGCAAGTTCAATTTCCAAGAAGTCAATGAAAGATACATCGATCATATAGGTTGATGGAACCTGTATGCAACCTGGTTTATTCGATATATCATGATAAATGGATTTTATTATGCACTAAAAATCCATATAATATATTATTTCATTACAATATTAACTTCTTTCTCTATGAGTTCCTTGATGTGTTTCTAGATTCTAACCTTGGACATTAGGCTTCTTTACCTACTTCCACTGAGAAAGAGGCCTAGAGAGTCATACACTAAGTGTATTAATATTCTTAGTTAAGTAATATATTATTATTTAACGGGTTGAATAAATATTATTCCTATATGTGGTTTAATAATTATTCATGTTTTCTTGATCACATTAATTCTGTCACCATTTATTCAAGAGAATATACTGTGAGTGGAAAATTTAATAAATGTTTATTTTTTATTTAGTGAATATAATATTTATTTATTTATTAGAAAATAATGTAGTTATATTTATTTAATAAATAAATAGTCATTATTCAAGGATCGGTAAATATTGTGAAGGAATGTTAGACCGAGTTTAATGGTCTGATGAGAAATAATAAATAATGAATATTATTTAATTAAATAATATTTAATTTAATTCTCAAGTTAAGAACATGTCGAGAAATAATAATAATATTATCACTATTATTTGACATGATGTTATGTAGGGATTAAATAAATAATAAGTGGAACCTGTGAAATTATTTATTTCTAACCCTAGCGATATATAAACCCAATTATATTATTTTCTCATAGAGAAAATTCATTTATTTTGGTTGTGAAAACTGGATTTGGATAATCCTCCCAAGACTTAGAGAGCTCCCTTATCTAAGAACGCTCCCAAGAATGGAGATCAATCCTTCTCCACCTCCCACTCTCATGTTAAGGGAGATCAAGGAGAACTCTTTGGAAGTGGTTTTTGAGGCAATGAAAGGAGGACGACGCAAGTGATAGGATCTATCATGCTAGCATCGAGATATTCCTATAATTATGTTTGGAGATTTGTGGGATATGGGTGGATCACCGCTAAAGGTAATATTATATGATTCCTACAAGGTAACGACTATACAACACAAATCTATTGTTAGATTCAACAACCAAGAAATAATTCCAAAAAATTATTTCAATAATTAATTAAAATGATTATAAATAATATGTGATGATTGCTTATCTTGTTTCAATGTTCTATCCCTTGTATATATTATATAATTAAATTTCATAGATCAAAAAATTTATTTTTTTTGTAAATCTCATATTGATCATCGATCATGGAAAAAAGAAAAGTTGGGCTTGACCCATCACACACTTCTGCTGTTCCTGAAACCTATAAGTGGTATCAAAGAGGTCACATAATTATTTAAAATTATTTAAATATTATTAATTGATTTATGAAATTTAATTTATTTTTAAATTAATGTTTAATCATTCTTTTAATCTGAATTGTGATATTTGTTTCTTCCTCCTTTGTTTCTCATAGATCTAATCAATATGATTAATTTTATGAATAAAATAAAATCAATGAACTCATCCAAAGGTGCCAAGGATTCAAGCCAAATTTCACTAGAGTACATGCCATGTAATTAAAGTTACACGTTGTGTACTTGTGTTCAATGCATTAGGAATTAATTTGGAAATTAATTCAAACGGTGTGCATTGATGAAACACAGTGTATTTATTTCTTACTCCGTGTGTTGATCGGGATAAGGGGCGCAAATTTAGCCTAAGTACACACCATATAGACCACATACACAACATGTAGATCCATTGAGTCATAGATGGTCTGTGTATTACCATACACGACCTACTTAACTGGTGATCATGTAACTTGGAGAATATATTACATGTAGTCTCTTATACACACTGTGTACTCCAATTTTTTTGAGGCACAATTTACACACTGAGTCCCTAGGTGTGTGCTCAAATACATGGTGAGAGATGTACACATCGTGTAGCACAAATTTACATGTTGTGTACTTTTACCAAATTATGAATATTTAAAATTTATTTTTTATACTATGTAAACCTTATCAACATGTGATTATGTGTGGTCATTAAGTTTATAGGATAGACCATGTGATATATTTTAATTTATATATATATATATGTTTAATTAATATCTTTGTAATGTTCAAATTTACATATCAATTATGAGTCTTATTACAGTTGTTACTCTACATGCATTAAAACATTACATGTTATGGAAAAATCATGTAATTCTTGTAATCATTAAGTTGATACTACACATCATTAATGTATGTGATAATTCATGTGTGTTATATGTCACAAAGAATAAACTATATATGAGTATAATATATATTGGGTAGATTCGGGCAGGTATTCACCGTGTTTTCTCTAATGTACATTTATGTACATAATTATTTTTTTTATTTTTTTAAAATTATAGTGGATGAGAATCTAAAGGAAATTCAGATGAGAATTAAGTTAAAAGAATTGATTAATTAAGGATAATAATTAATTGATTCAAGCAATATTTATCTTAAATAATAACGATTAATAATTGAATTATAGTTTTATTAAACATTTAATTTGTTGAATGAATGTGAATGATCATGAGAATAGAACAGACCTTTGTATGTGATTGGTTTCATTTAATTTATTATTAAATTAAAATATTGTCTGACATGCCTTCTATCCTCTTATTTTGTAAGGTCAGGCATCCCATAGATTCATTCATGTAAATCCTTTCCCCTCACATGTGTATAAGTTAAATCATATGTAATGTATGGATATCCCAAACTAGTGGAGGCGATTCGTGTTTGGAGCCAAGGAAAAACCAATCCAAGATAGATACATAAGTGGATAGGTGGAAAGCTGTAACACAAACCTTAATTGGTTCAAGGTGTTCTTCCCCTAGGTCAAAAGTTAGTTTATCAACTACTATATAAACTAACCTTAGTAAATTATCATAATCATCCCTCTTTATTATTTTATTTCTATCAAGTTTTATGGTTATTTCATTGGGGATGTTTTGTTGTTATCACATGAATTAATAAAATTAATGAGCATGCAAGATATAACTAAAATAAACTATCTTATGTGTAAATATTATATAATACATGGTTAATCAATTAATTAAATCCAATTGATATAGAAAATCATGTCATAAATATAATAATTAGAAATTTACACTTAAAGTATAGAATCCCTCAATTATATATATTAAGTCAGTATAGCCTTCCAATACTTTAGTTAAAATCGAACCATAGTTCAAAGTGTTTGACTATCCAAATTCATGATGATTTTAATTATTGAGGAATTATAACTTGAATTTTTGGGTTGACTTAACTTAGTTCACATTAAGGGTTAACTGCCAAAGGAGGAATTTGTGTAACTGAGAGGCAAGGGTTGATGAAATCCAATTTAAGGATTTCAAGATCAGGGAGTCTACTCAATAGATCAATGAACATTGAGTTAATGTAGTAGGAATATGGAATGCCTACCTAAAACCATTCGAGTTGCTTGACTAACCAAAGTTGGGGTAATGAAAAGGGAAATATAGATTTTTTCCCCTAGGATGTCCATGTAACAAGTTATTCCAAATCCAATGGTGAGGGATATTGGTTTTCAATAAAAAATTTGGAGACTAATAAATATAATTATTTATTTGTCTAAATTTTATCAGATAAATTACTAAAAATTATTCTTATCTTATTTATATAAAAAACATTAAAATGATTTCAAACATATATTTGTGATCCATACTTGAGAAGGATAAAAATCTCACTGGAACTAATTTCCAAGAGTGGAAAAGGCACTTATGTGTTATCCAACGACATGAAAGGAAATTTTATATGCTAAAAGAACATATTCTTGATGGGCATGGTAATGAGGCAAGTTATGAAGAATTTTCTCTCGAAAAAAAAACTTGGAATGATTATATATATGTTCAGTGTTTCATGTTATCATTCATTACTAATGATATTTTAAATCAACATGAGGACATGAATTCATATTTCATGATGTCTCACAATTAGGATCTCTATCAAGATAAGTTGATACCAGAGAGGTATGAGACCTCTAATTATTTTTTACAACTATTATTGGAGATTATGTTCCAACTAGGCCTTATATAGTCAGACTTATTTACTAAATTGTATGCTTAGAAATATTAGGAATTAAATTCCAAGAAGAGTTATGTAAAAATATCAAACTTTCATCACTACCCATGACCTTCTCTTGTTTTATTGTTAATTATCACATGAGCAATAATGATAAGATTCTTTTAGAACATTTAAATTTGATTTTTCAAGTGGATAATGACATGGGGCATGATAAAACCAAGGTCCTTATAGTGAAAATAAAAGGAATAACAAGGAAATGGGGACCAATACTCACAACAAGTCTAAAGATCTTGACCACCATTCTTCCAAGAAGAGGAAGACACAAAGGCATGGAAAGTAAAAGGAGGAAGTATGTTTTTCATGTGGCAAGCCAGGCCACTAGAAGAGGAACCGCACCCAAAAGCAAGGGGAAACTAAAGGTTCATTCATTATCAAGTGAAATATTTAAATATATACATATTGGTAATTAGATAAATCTTATGGTGCTCACATATTCAAATATAGGAATAAAGTATATTCTGAATTATTACTATATGAGAGGTGGATCTGAGATCATATAATGGTGCAAAGCCTACTTTTCTATCCATTTGTTAATATGACATTTCATATCCAATGGGAATGATTTTGGTTTTAAAATATTGTTATTATTTACCAATGGTTACCAAGAACAAAATTTTAGTATCATTCCTAGTTGAAAATGATTTTACTTTCAAGTTTGTAAATAAAAGTTATTTATTTTATAATGAAAACAAATGTTATGGTATGGAACATTTAAATAACGTTTTATGTATTAAATTATGAAAACCCAGTATTTTCAATTGATAATGAATCATGTTAACATGAATCATATAACACCCAGCTATGACATCACCATCTTGGTCATGTAAATGAGAAGCATTTGACAAAGCTCCATCAAGAGGGTTACTTAGATTCTTTTTATCTAAAACCACTTAAAAGATGTCATGATTGTTTGCAAGGAAAAATTACCATACTTCCATTTGGTGGATAGGGTTAAAGGGCCACAAAGATTCTAGGATTGTTACATACTAATATGTGTGGACTATTTAAAGTAGAATTGAGAGGTATATATTCTTAATTCATAACTTTTACTGATGACTTGAGTAGATGTTGATATGTCCACTTGATGAGGTATACATATGAGTCTTTTAAAAATTCAAGGAATTCAACAATGAATAGAGAATCATCTTAGATATAAGATAAATAAGATTTAATCAGATTGAGGTGGTGAATATCTTAATTGAGAGTTCATCCACTTTTTACGAGAGTGATGATTCTATCTCATCTCACTCAACCTTACTAACCAATGTGGAATGATGTTCGTGAAAGGAATAACTATGCCTTATTAGACATGGTAAGGTTGATGATGAGTCATGTAGATCTTTTATTATCCTTTTGGGGATATTCATTACAAACTGCAGTATACAAATTAAACCGAGTAATAACTAAAATTGGAATACAGAATTCCCTTCGAGTTATGGAGTGGAAAGTAACAAGTTTGGTCACACACACATGTGTGGGGTTGTGAGGAATTTGTTAAGGCCTTATCAGGAATGAAATTAGCACCATATGGTACAAAATGTATCTTTATAGGTTATCTAAAGTAAAAAAAGGGATACTACCTATACAACCCCTCAGAAAATAAATTGATTATCATCAGACAAGATATTTTTATTGAGAGGGGGCACATCCTCAAAATGGATAGTGGTAGAAATATTGACTTCGATACAGTTTATGCTCAAGATACACAATAGTTGGCATGGGAACAAGTTACATAGTTTCCCATGGAATAAGTAATTCCTAAAACAAAAGTACTACATAGGAGAATAAGATAGGTAAAAAAACCATAGATACATTTATTTCTAGTCACCAATGATAGGGACTCATTATTGGTTGAAAATGATAAACCCATCTCCTACAAGAAGAAATTAGAGAGCTCAAAAGTTTCAAGATTGAAAGAATACATAAATTCTAAAATTTATTACATGTATCAGAACCAAGTTTAGATTTTGGTCGATGAACTAGTTGATGTAAATCCCATTGGATGAAGATGGGTATTTAAGAGAAAACTGGACATGGAAGGTAAAGTAAATCCATATAAAGAAAGGATAGTGGCTAAAGGGGTTAAACAATTTCATGGAATTGAATATGATGGAACCATTTCCCCAATTTCCATTTTTAAATCCATTAAAATTCTACTTGTTATAGTAGCTTATCATGAATATGAGATTTTGTAGATGGATGTCAAAACTAAATTCCTTAATGGGAATCTTCAAGAAGATGTCTATATGAAAAAAACAGAAGATTTTATGACTCTAGGTGATTCAAAAAATATTTTTAAGTTGTATAGATCCATTTATAGATTTAATCAAACATAAATGTCATGGAACATTAAATTCGATGAATCCATTAAAGAGTTTTGTTTCGTTAAGAACAAATGGGAGTTGTGTTTTTACAAGAGGTTTAGTGGGAATGAGGTCATTATCCAAGTAGTATATGTTGATGAAATATGACTTATTAGAAATGAAATACCAATCTTATAATCTGTTAAGGACTAGTTAAACAATTGTTTCTCCAAAAAGGACTTAAGTGAAATAGCCTATATTCTAGGGATCAAGATCATTCGTGATACATCCAAGAGGCTTATTGGACTAAGTCAAAGTACATATGTTGATTAGATACTAAATAGATTTAGTATGGAACAATCCAAGAGGTGGTTAGTTCCAGTGTCACATGGTTGAAATATTTCCAAGAAAATGTTCCCTTATATACAACATGAAAAAGAGAGAATGAGTAAGATCACATATTCTTCAGTAATAAAATCAATCATGTATTCCATGTTATGTACTAGGATATTGCATATACATTTATAATTGTAGGAAGATATCAAGAAGGTCTAGGAGAACAAAATTTTCTTGTTGTTAAGAATATCCTTAAGTATCTGAGATGAACTAAGGATATGTTCCTGGTGTATGGAGGAGAGGATGAGATGATCATCATGGATTATACTGATGCTAGATTTTAGATAAATCAGAATGATTTGAAGTCATAGTTCAGATATGTTTTCTATCTCAATGGAGGAGTTGTGAGCTAGAAGAGTTGAAAGAAGACAATTTTAATTGATTCTATAACAAAGTATGAGTATATAGAATCTTGTAATGAAACTAAGGAATCCATTTGTATTTAGAACTTTTTCTAGATCATGATTTGGTACTTAGAAGTAAAGACCCTATCACATTATATTGTGATAATACTGCAACAATTTCTCTGTCAAAAGAGTCAAGGTCACACCAATGGACACAGAACATACTACAGAAGTATCACATATTGAGGTATTTTTATCATATGGGTGAATTTGAAGTAAAAAAGAGTACCCACAGAATAGAACATGGTGGAACCATTGACTAATGTCTTATCTTAGTAAAACCATGAGTGTCATGTGAGAGGTGAAAGACCGAAGGTTCTTAGTAGTTCGATCTAGTGCAAGTGGGAGTCTACTAGAGTTGGTTCCCAAGAACCAACTTTTTTATACTTTATGATAAATTTTATTCATAGTTTTAAATATTAATAAACTTATTATCACATCATGATTGTTCTTACTCATAGCATAGTATGTGATAATGTCCTAAGAGTAGATGTCACACTGAATGGTCATAACATTTCCCTACTATGATGAAAATCCAAAAGTACTATGACACTACTCTTAATTATATATTCTATATTTAGATGATATCATTTTAGGGGCACAAATGATACAGGTTATCAAGGGTGAAGAATCATAAGACTTTAAGGAACCTTCTCTTGGTGCACGTCCTTGGTAATATCTAGTAGGATATTATGAGAATGAGACCATCTAGTAGGAAATCCATATTTATATTTTTCATTGGATGTTCCTATATGTGGACGTGTGTATGAATCATTATACTTTAATATTATTATTAATGAGTATTACGAGCCATGTAATTTTATGTATTGATGAAAACCATGAAGAAATATATTTATGAAGTGGTAGGATACATTTGGTGTGTCATAATTAATATTTAATTAATGAATAATGTGATAAAGGATTTTTCCCTTATATTATTTAATAGAAGTTAATATATTAGGCCCTTTTATTGAAATGATATAACATAAAAAATCAATGGTCATTGTGTTATATAGGAAAGTTCAATTTATGATAATTCAAAGAAAGAGACATTAGGAATATAGGTTGATAGGACTAGCATGCAACCTGTTTGATTAGAGATATCATGATAAAGGGATTATATTACATAGTAAGAATTTATATGAGTTATTATTTCATTATGGAATTAACTTCTTTCTTTATGGATTCCTTCTTCATATTTCTAGATGTTAATCTCAGAGTTTAGGTTTATTTACATAATTCCACTAAGAAAGGTTCCTAGAGGTTCACACACTAAGTATATCTATAATCTCAATTAAATAATATATTATTATTTAACAGGTTGAATAAATATTATTCCTACATTTGGTATAATAATTATTTATATTTTATTGATCTTATTTATTCCATCACCAGTAATTCGAGAGAATATTATGTGAGTATAATATTTAATAAATATTTATTTTCCATTTAGTGAATATAATATTTATTTTTTATTGGAGAATAATGTAGTTATATTTATTTAATAAATAAATAATCATTATTCAAGGATCGATAAATATTGTAGAGGAATGGTAGACCAAGTTTAATGGTCTGATTAGAAATAATAAATATTGAATATTATTAAATTAAATAATATTTAATTCAATTCAAAATTTAAGCGCATATTGAGAAATAATGACATTATTATTTGTATTTGACATGGGGTCTTACAGGGATTAAATAAATAATAAGAGGGACATGGGAAATTATTTATTTCTAACCCTAGCGATATATAAACCCAATCATATTATTTTCTCATAAAACCAATTCATTTTTTTGGTTGTACATAATGGATTTGGAGAATCCTCTTAATACCTAGAGAGTTAACTTCTCCAAGAACTCTCCTAATAACAGAGAGAGATATTCGTCCACATCCCACTCTCAAGTCATGATAAATTAAGGAGAATTATTTGAATGTGGTTATTGAGGCAATAAAATGTGGATGGAATAAGTGATAGGATCTATCATTCTAACACCTGTAGAATCGTATGGATATGTTCATAGATTTTTTTAACTCATGTGGATCATCACTAGAGGTAATATGCTTTGATTATTATAATGCAATGACCATAAAATGTAGATCTATTATCAGATTCAACAATGAATAAAGAATTCTAAAAAGGTAATTATTTAATTAATTAAATTTATCATAAATCATATGTGATGATAATATCTCCAGTTTTGATGTTATGTAACTTTTCTATATTCTATGATTAAATTCCATAGATCATGATTTTTATCATTGTGTAAATGTTAGATTGATCATCAATCATTGGAAAAACCAATGTTGGGCATGACCCATCCCATACTTCTGTTGTTACCAGAACCTAAAATACATCCCAATAGAGTGTAAGACGCCATAAATGACACTTGGGATGGTGAGTGAGACATGATTTAATAACTCTAAATAGGTATCATGATGCCTTATCCCAATTTCCTTCATAGTATCAAGGGTGAAAGACATCATGAACTCAACACCCAAAGTAAGGGAGCGTGATTTTCCTCCATTCTCAAAAGATCTCTTACCATCATCCCACAACCTATATCAAGGCATAATCATATAATGATAATAAAAACTGGATCTATGAGGCCTTACTTCTCATCCTCTATATTTATTAATCCATTATAACAATGGTGATCCATTTACTACAATTCAAAATAAGCATGTACTAAGAATCCATTGAATGGTGTGGCATTTCCACCCATTATAGTTCATTTCACATCCACCATTTAATTAAATTTATATAATTCATTCTCATTTTACTATAGAAGTAGGAATGGTAATTCCACCTAATTAAATTAAATTTTATTTAAAAAAATTAATTCATTTAAAGAAGGCAAGCCATCATAAACATGCCAATCCATTTAATACACACCATTTAATTAAACAAAACATGGAAATTCAATTACGAAGGTACAGAAGGAACTTATATGGAACCATGAACAAATGGGAATTTACCTACTTGTAAAAATACATTTATAAGTCAATGCAGTCCCTTAGGAGGATCTTGGTTCAATATTCATTTAGGTAGGAAAATGGTTCAATCCATGCCCTTAGAAGGTGAAATAGTTCTATAAACATTCATAATGGAAAAAATACATTTTCTAATTCCATTAGAGGCCATGTCCTAAACATTACATATATCAACAATGACATTAAGGCATATAATAAGGACCAAAGCATTAATCTAAGCACATCATAAACCAAAACTCATCATTTTTTTATTTTGAAGACAACACACCTCATCCGAGGGGTTTTATTATACAATAATGACATTATTTATCAATAAATTCATTTATCCCAAATAAATATAACATGTAAGGTTCAAAATGAAATTAATAAAAATAAATAATTTTATAAAAAATGGAAATTCAATTATATATAATTTAACATGGAACTTAAGAGGTTCTATTTTCATCAAGACTGAAACTTAGATGGGAGAATCACTATTATCAATATAAGTAGAACACTTATAAGGAATTCTAGAAATTTAACCAAGTTATTAAAAAGGTAAAAATCAATATGGTACACCCAAGGGTTGTCCACTATTGAGGTTGACATCCTCTATATACAAACAAGGATCATAGGGAGTGTATCTAGGTGTGTTGATCAATTTAATATGAAGAACTCAATCAAAAGAAAATGCTTGGAAAAAGACTTTTTATATCATAATTAAAATATTCAAGAAATAATGTAAAATGAATAAAAATCCATATACAACCTACCTCATTCTTAGGCAATTCCACTTATCCAATATCAAGGTCTGATTTGGTCCAGTTTGGATGAAATCAACAAAATAGACATTTTCCCTGAAAATATGACAAATGAGCTTACACCTCGATAACTTTGTCGAGATAAAAAAATGAATAAATATTCTAAAGGAATCGAGATCTTACCACTATGGATCCATAGAGACTGATGATGCTTGAATAAGACTTCATACGGAGGAGAAATCATGAATCCAAGGTTAGGATTGGGGGACACCCACTATGCCAAGGAGAGGAGGAGCCTATTGAAGGAATGGGAGAAAGAAAATATGGGTTTTAGTTTTTAAGTCATTAAGGGAAGAAAGATAATTTCACCCTCAAAATAGGTTTCATAGTTTGACCACACAGTTTTCTCAGAAATTGCACCAACCATGTGACACCAATTCCTTAAGAAACCACCTCATATAGTTTTCCCACATGGTTACCCTAACAGTGCGTTGACCATGTGATGAATAACGTGAGGTTACTTTCTAATTAGAACTAACCATGTAGGTTAGGTTTATGGTTTGGGAGAACTATGCACATCATGTGAGGGGCACTTATTATCCTTTGATATAGGTCACAGAGTTTTCTACTAGGGGCCACACAATTTTAGAATAACTATATTCCCTATACCGACCCTCAAAATTGTTATTTTTGGACCTCAAAACTTCCAAAATTCATTGGATCACCTGGGGGAAATATCAGGACTTTACCCAAGTCTAAAAACATCACATTAAAACTTTAAAACTCTTGAAATTATGTTTTGAAGATCAGTTCTAAGAAAGGTCCTTCTAGTAAATGACAAAAGTTCAAATTCTCTTGGAATTTTATCTTGAAAAAACAATACAGGTCATTACAACCTCCCTACCTTAGAAATTCTCATCCATAAGAAGCCTTAGGGAATAATGAAAACATCACTCAATCTACAAGGGTTATAAAGGCTCATTAAAATGTCCATGTTACATTTCTAAAAAACCAACACACCTTAAGGCATTTCTTAAGATCACGGCACTTAAGCCACCCAGACCCGATCCAAAACTCATTTCTAATTGAAACAATGAAAAAGTACTTACCCGAGATTATTTAGAAGTACAATCAATCACATTATCATATCATTAAATATCTGGACAAAGGTGATCCCCACATTGGGCTTTAACATTAGAACATGTCCAATTCTAAGCCACAATTCCTCCACTATTAGAATTTATTATGAAGCATACTCTAATCATTCTAACGACACTCCATATGTGATTTATTTAAAAGGGAAGATGTGATCATATCTGAGGCCACATTAGATTCCTCATCAAAAAGGAATGGTCAAATACCAATTGACCAAACTAAAACTGGTCGTGTAAGATTTCCCAGAAGACACTTCCGACACTAAAACCACACCCACCTTAACCAAGAAATGTTCTTAAAATGGTTCCCTCTAATCATGTAATTGATCAAGAAGGAAAACAATTTGATCCACTCTGGTCAACTTATCTAAAAAATTATTGTCTTAGATGATAGGTGTATTTTAAATTGAAATGTGATGTCTTCTTCCAAGGAATCTTGCATCCACTATAAACACAACCATAAAAGTGCATACCCAACTTCTGGTGACATTCCCTGATCATACCATCACCATATTATTTAAACTATCATGCCTTAGTATGAACAAGGGGGTAACCTAGATCCAACCCATCTGAATCATCACCCATTAAATGTTACCTCTGAGCTCGAAAACATTTTCAGGATAGCCTTATATCTTTTAAGATAGAGTCTAAGGAACTGAACCAAGGTAGTCCATACTCTATGTTTACAAAGAGATGTCAGTACAAATACAATATGCCCACATAAAAACAATTACTGTACCTAGAGTGACATATTCCTAGTGGTCAAGTCAAAGTAATTATATTGTGTTTAAGAGATCATCCAAGGAATTACTAAAGGGGAATTATTGTACCCCTCAAGACTAAACAAGACTCAATGAAAACCATGCATCCAATATAGAAATATAATAGAGTCCACTTAACAAGACCAAAATCGTTTAAAACATGAGTAGGTCACAAAACTAAGGATTTATTAGTACATCATAGATGACTTCAAGATATAGGACATGATTGTCTCTTTAAAAATAGTAATCTAAGAGTATTTGAATAGTTTCCCACCAACCGAGAAACCAAAATAAGAATAGTCAAAACACTACTAGTCGACTTCATGAAAGAAGGCCAACTTTATCTTCTGACACATCCCATTAACCAAAAAAAATTCCTTACCACCAAAATAATTCCATTATCACTCAAAATTAACCACCAAAGTCCATATGAGACCAATAATGTTTCTCAGGGGTTTCATACACAACCAACCAAATCAATGTTGTGCTTCCAAGAAAGCACCGACATGATGCTACCCACCTTAAGAGAATCCTAATCCTAAAAAAAGTGAAAGACTAGCCATTCACAAGAGAACTAGGTAAAAAATACCTTAAACTCATGTGTGTCGCTCCTCAGAGTCATAACCACAACATCACAACCATAGAGCATTTAACCTGAAGTCTAGAACCAACTTGATTGACATGTCGAAACACTCAATCCTCAAGAAGTCAACCTAAGAATTGCGATGAATCAATTCCTTTAAATCCCAGGTCACTCTACTACAGATACAACCCAAGCATGTAATTAGCTACTCAACGTTTAGTGATTCCATTGAGTTCAACCAGTTTATCACATCATTTAGAAACTCTAAAGGTATGGCGTATATCAATGCATACAACCCTTAGGTTTATAAGTAAGAAAAAACATACTCGATACTATCTATTGGTTGTTCACACTATTAAATCAAGTATCTAATGAATCATAGAGAAAATTGGATCAAAATAATTCTATCTAATATGATTGTAAAATAGACTAATGACCTCTTGAGTCATGCAAGGAAAGAGACAAGGGTCATGAGACCTACGAAGCAGCTGACCATGCCCTTGGCATGTCTAATCTACTGAAACCGAGAATTAATCGATGCTCATGCCCATAACAAAGGACAAGAAGAACATAAAAACCTATCTGAACAAGGATGCAATTTAGAAGATAAGAGTCCTACTAGGAACAATGGCACTTGAATATCACCAAACAGTAGAAACTCACAACATTCAGCAATTCATTTAAGCTCTAAGGGTGCTACCTAACTCAAGTTATCCCCTCATGAAAGAATAAGTGTTGATCCCATCACTAGTTCACACCAAAGAAAATTGACTAGGCTTAAGTTCCTATAATTTAATCCATTTCTAAAAAGTAAAAGGGAGGCCTATAGAAAACACTCACATTTTGTTCCAATGTAACTCAAAGAGAAGTTTGACCTACCCTCACTAAAGGGTTTAAACCAAGGACACTACTTAGGGTTCCATTATTAAGTCATTACATAGATTCAAATTAAATATTTAAATTCTTAAATGATTTAAAATAGAACATCAAGTACCATTTATAAAATAAAAGCACTTGGTAAATTTTTCAATCAATGCCATAATGCATAACAAGAAAGTTATATCAAACTTCATTTTTAACATTAACCTTTTTATTGATATTCCATAATAATTAGTCAATTTATCATGTAAATTCCTTTTTAAGTTGTAAAAGATAAGGTGAACTATGAGGGTCCTCTTAATACAACTTGGGTCCATCAAAATGCAACCCAATAGCAGTTGATTAACTATTAAAGTTAAAAACATCCATAATGGGTTATATCATAAGAAAAATTCCCCAAATGACCTACATGAGTCCATTTGTGCATTTCAGAATTTAATCACATGATCTTCATTCCCAAGTGATAGATTCACAAGCCTTTATAGAGGCAACTAATTCATTATCAAATTAAATTCAAACATATTTTATATTTTAACAAGTTAAAAATATATACCATGATTATATATAATGGTTCAATTCCATGGGTATCCATCTACTAATATATAAATTTCCCATACACTTTATAGTTTGGAGTTTGACTCTCATTAACCGAAATCATTCCACTTAATCATTTAAAATTAATCCTCTTTTCATTTTTTCAATGGTTTTTAAATATGTATAAAGCTCAATATGGTTCAATTACATAGGTTACTTTTTTCCAATTATAAGGTTCTCATACACTCTAAAACTGAAAAATGGACCTCATTTGATTTTAATAAATAAATTCATCTCATGAAACCAATTTTATCAAAATATAACTAGCATGTTATCACAACCAGTAAACATAAAGAAACATGTTATAAACATAGAATCATGATACAATAAAAAAATTATCATAAAAATTAAATCACCCAAACTTGTTATAAACATAGGAATATTAAATAAAATTACCTTACTAGGTAAAAAACTAAGAATATCACTAGATTAATTAATATGGTATATAACAATCATGCTGATAAAAACAAAATCATGTCATAACATTTAAGGAACACAGTCAAAATAAGAAAGCATCCTACTAATTCAACTACATGTCATGGAATATGCATGGCATGTGAATCTACATGTGCTCATAATGATGCATTCAATGCTTCATTCTTGCCACACCAAGCCAAGGGTGGAATAACATAAATTCCATGAATCAACAAGAAGAATAATATACACCAATCACTCAAGGTGAAATCATAATCAATTGTAACTGAAAACAAAAAGAACATCAATCCCATCTATGGACACTTCAGTGTTTCTCCATGAGCGGTGTGATCATCTATAGACATGACTATTTACCAAGAACCAAAAAATTCCTAGTCTTATATCTACCAACCCAAAATAGTAAGGCAATAGAAAAGAAACACCCCTATGATACCACATTGTAACATCTAGATTCAACTATCCACTAAAACGGTAGCCAAACCAGTGGGTCACATGGCATCAAGCACACCTTCCCATACAACAGAGGTTGTAGTCTTGTAGAGAGGGTCTAAGGAGGTAATAGAAGAGAGACTATAAATTTATATAAGAGTAGTAAAATGGTATATCATAATTTAAATAACATAAAAAAAATGGAAGCAGTAATAAATTTAAGATAAAGCAGTGAAAGAATAATATAGACTGAACCTAAAAGATAGACAACTAAAATATACAAAAATGAATTCATTTCTAAATGATAATACATAAACTAAAACAATAGATATATAGAAGGAAACCAGATATAGTATAATACAAAATAAATAAAGAAAATAAAATCCCTAAGTGTGATCTCCATGAGAATCCCAAGCTCTATCTCAGTCTTGTTATCCTAACTCCTAGTTATAATAAAACATCAACAAGAAAGATTCCATGGTCATGCAAACAAAATGTCCACTCAGGTACCCCATTACAATGGTGGCCTGAGCAGGGTATGAGATATAAATCCTAGTAGGCTACCACCCATAGTGTCTACGACTGATTCCATCACATGAATAATGAGTAAAGTAGTGTGAAAGTAATATTAATAATGAAACATTACTAAAATAAATAAATAAACACCAGTCAGCTTAGGTTCTATTAGGATACCTAGAAAACTCTATCAGCTTTGAATCATGGTTATAATAAGAGTATAAATAGTAAACATATGTATATAGTAATAATATAAACATATTATAGTTCTATATTTCATCCAATTATATGAACCAAGTACGTGTGGACATAAATGGAAATATACCTGGAATACTAGGTGCTGGCTGGATCGGGTATAAATTAGTTATCCATAAACCATATAAACAATCCTATAAGATCAAAAAATTGGGTATATGCCCTATATCCCAATAGAGTCTGAGAATTCATGCACAACACTCTGGATGGTGGGTGAGCCACCATGTCATCACTCTAAATAGGGAGCGTGGAGCGTCAACCCAGTGTCCTATATAGTATAAATGGTGAAAGGAGTCATGAAATCAACACCCAATATAAGGGCGTGTAATTTTCCGCCATGCTCAACAAATCCCTTACCATAATTCCATAGCATATATTAAGGCATAATCATATAAAAATAATAATAACTAGATCCATGAGGCCTTACCACTCATGCTCTACATTTATTAAGATATTTTAATAAGGGCACTTCATTTAATACAATTCAAAATAAGCATGTACTACAGATGAATTGAATAGTGCATCCTTTACACCCTTTACAATTCATTTCTCATCAACCATTAAATTTAATTTACACATTCCATGCTTATTTTAATATAAAATGATGCATGGTAAGTACACCTAATTCAATTCCATTTTATTTAAACAATTTAATTCATTTAAGAAAGGAAAATCATCATGAACATGCAAATCTATGTGCTACACACCATTTAATTAAAAAATGGAAATTCAATTACCAAGGTCATGAAGTTAGTTATAAGGCACTGTGAACAAATGGTTATTTACCTACTTGGGAAAATCATTTCGTATGTTAATACAATCCCTTAGGAGTAGCTTGGTTTAATAGTTATTTAGGTAGGAAAATGGACCAAGCGTTTCACTTGAAAGGTGAAATGGTTATATAAAATTTTATAAAGGAAAAAATCCATTTTTTAATGCCATTTGAGTCCATTTATTAAACATCCCATATATAAAAAATGACATCAAGGCATATAAGAATTACCAAATCATTAATATAATAACATCATAAAATACAAGTCATAATTTTTTAATTTCGAAGACAACACACCTCATATGAGGGGTTTTATTATAAAAGTATGACATTGTTTATCAAATAATTCATTTAGCCCGAATAAACTTCACATGAAAAGATCACAATTAAATTAATATAAATAAATCATTTTTTAAAGAAATAGAAATTAAATTATATAAAATTTAACATGGAACTTAAGAGGTGATATTTCCATTAGAACCAAAACCTATAAGGGGAAACTCCATTATCAATCCAAACCAAATACTTATAAGGAATTCCAATCATTTAATAAATTTATTACAAATGGTTTTATCAATATGGAATACCCAAGGGGTGTCAGTGAATGAGGTTAAAATCTCATATATACTAAACAAGGATCATGGAGAGTGTATCTAGGTGCATTGATCAATTTGATATTAAGAAATCAATTAAAGGGAGACACTCATAAAATGGTAGTGAAAACACAATGGAAATATTCCTAAAATGATGGAAAATTACGGAAAAATCCATCGAACACCTACCTCATTATTAGGATGTTCCACTCATCCAATATTGAGGTCTGATTCAGTCTAGTTTGTGAGAAGTCAATGAAATGGAAATTCACCCTAAAAATGAGGAAAATGAGTTTGCACCTCGATAACTTCATTGAGATAGGAATAATTGAAGAAATATTTAAAAGGAATCGAGAGATTACATGTGCATATCCATAGAGACTTAAAATTCTCAAATAAAACTTCAACTACAGGAGAAATCATAAATCATAGGTTAGGCTTGGGAGATACCCACATTGCCAAGGAGAGGAGGATCTCACTGGAGGAATGAGATAAATAAAATAGGGGTTTTATTTTTTAAATAATTAATTTTGGAGTGTTAATTTTACCATAAAAACCTGGTTACATGGTTTTCCCAAACCATGAACCAACTATGCGGTACTCATTCCTTAAAAAACCACCTCACCGGGTTTTTACTGCACAATTACCCAAACTGTGTGCTAACCATGGAATAAATAGTACAAGGTTACTGCCAAAGTGGCACTGACCATGTGGTGTAGGCTCATGTTTTGGGAAAATCATGCACAAACTGTGTGAGGTACTTCTTCACCTATGATACTGGCTTCACAATTTTTTTCCAGGGGCTACATGGTTTTAGACAAAGAATGCACCCTATACAGTCCCTCCAAACTTGTGATTTCTAGACCCCAATACTTCTATAACTCGATGGATCACCCAAGTGACCTCTTGGGCCTTTAAAAAATTCTAAAAAAAACACATGAAAGTTTTCCATATCTTATAATTGTGTTCTAATTATCGATTTAAAGAACATCCCATCCAGTAAATGCTAAAAGTTAAAATTCCCTTGAAATTTTACCCTGGCTCAAAAACATGGGTCGTTATAGTTAAACTAATAGATAAGGCTTTAAAAATATCTTAGAATTTCATAAGTTCCGTTATAACTTATCATATCCTATATTTTTAATTTTACATAATTAGAGACAATTTATGTTAGAAATAAATTTTTTATATTTGAAAGTTTTGGATATTTTCAAGGGTTCCACTACTCTCATTTATAAAAGGGAACCTCTTGGACACTTTTATAAACACAAATTTAGAAATTTATCTTGACCAAACCCTAACCAAATAACTTTTAAACATACTTACCCACATCCTATATGTCTTGGTCTCACTAAATAACTGATCCTAGAGGACTAAAGATGTAATCCAAAGGAAGATATCAAAGGATGAGTTATATGTCTTAACTGAATTCATTAAAGTTTATTTATTCTCTTAATGACTTAAAATATATTATAGCCATACTAATATAATGATATCAGTGTCATTAATATAATATAATGTTAATATATTTATAGAACAATTGTTTTTTATATAAGGAACTAGCCTTAAACATTACAAAATATTAAGTTTTTAGTCAAGAATTCATTTTATTTCATTCTTGAGGATATTTTTAGTTTATATTTTTAAAGAATTATGTCATAACGCTTAAATAAAAAACCAATATATTTTTTGGGAATGTATGCTTGTATGAACCCTTCCATTATCTTTCAATATTTTCTTTTATTTTTAATAAAGTGGTATTTTCCCTAATATTTTTTTAACCTTGATTTATTTTCATGAGAAATATTCATAAATTTCAACATGACTTCTTCCTTTACCTTACCCATCCTTAAACTCTATGAAAAATATTTTAAAATGTGAGATGAGAATAAAAACTATAGTAAGTTACACAAAAATAAATAAAAAAACTATTATTCCACGAGTACACATAAAATTATTCATTTTTCAAAATAAAATTTATCTTAAAAATAAAAACAAATTAACCTATGAAATAAACTTCATTTCCCATATAATTTTATAAAATATATCATAAGAAATATTAATGAAAAAAATAAAACTCATAAACGTTTCTTTGAAATCATGAAAAATAAATGAAACCTTTTTGATAAAGCTATAAATTCAACCCTTATAATGTGGGTTATACTTTCCTTTAAACATAATAACATTATCACACTAGGAGAAATCATAATATTTCTATAAAAACTGATAAAAATCATAGATATATCATATAGGTAACTTATGGAATAATTTTAATATAAATCTTACATATAGAGTAATACTCATGGTTACACATAGAATAACTATCACATTTATACTTTGAGTAACCATAATAGTTATACTTGAACATTTGGAGTAACAATCATTGTTACACTTGAAATAACCATCATGATTATACTTAGAATAACCCTTATAGTCAACTTCGAATCATAAATATTACCCAATGAATTGGAGGGATATCATGGTCCCACCCATACATGGTTTATAATGTAACCATACATCATCATAAACAATTAACTAGTACTATAAAATAATCATAAAACATAAAAACTTCTAGTTTTCAAAATATTCGTTGTACCCATAAGAAAAAATTTTCAGATATTGAAATATCCATTCCATTTTGAAACCATTTTTGAAAATAACCCGAACATAGAGAAATATAATTTTTATTTAAAGAAAACATGAAATATTTTAAAGGAATAAAAAACATATAATAGCTACTATGGTGGGAATATTTATTGTCTCTATATATATTAAAATAGAACATTCATTTTTTTTTGTAAAGAAAGTCAAAAAATTTCGTAAAAAGATTAATTTTGAAACCCTTTTAAATAAAATAAAAAGAGGAATAAAATTTCCTTTATGATTATTTTATGTACATATAAATATATTCATAAAATAATTTTTAAAAATATGTACATTTACAAAAAAGAGATTTTAAAGAAAAACTTTAAAATATGAGTTTTAAAAGAAAGTCTCTTACCTTGTGCCTGACTTGTCACATGATTTCATTATCTTCCTGAATAATAAAATTATGTTAATTATTTTATTTATTGATTAAATTATTCAATTTTTTTTATTTAACATATTACTATTATATATAAAATTACTTAATCAATAAAGTTCATGTTGGATGTTTTAAAGATATTCAACTCATATGTTCAAAATGAATTTGGTAGGTTTACTAATGTCAAAGAGGTCATTATTCCATAATATCTAAAATAATAACTAGGAAATAATTATAATTTTTATGCATAAATTATAATTTTAACACCAATCATAAAATATGGTTATGAAAAATTAATTATGTTACAATCATGAAGATGGTAGATCGTACGTACGCATGTGTAACATTTCCATTTTTCAATCATCATTATGGAAAGAAATTAAGTATTATTTTATCATTAAATAATGATAATAATATCATAAATTCAATATTATTTATTTTAATATACTTATATATATAATCCTTATGATTTTGTGATGGTAAATGAAACACATTGCATTGTGGAGGTGGTTGTACACACATACGCACAAACAACATTATCATTTTTCAGTGAATGAAAAGGTAAAAAATATGTTTTTTATTATACTTATATAATTATAAATATTCCATTAAGATAATATATATATACATTAAATACATCATTATAACCATCCATGATAGGTGGTGAGGGAAAACAAATTTCATTTGTCTGTAAGGCGGTAGTCCGATGTATACATGAATGATGGATTCATTTTCCATTTGATGGAAGTTGGGTATGGATATAGTTTATGAAATTAACATAATAAAATATAATAATATGGTATTAATTTATGTGAATATTTCAACACGGTTGAAGAATATTTTTAATAAGTTAGAAAAGATACAAAATGACAATGCTTGATTAAGAACTGTACCTCTTCTTCAGAAACCCACTTAAGGTTTACACAAAAAACTTTCTAGGATGGTTTTATGATAAATAAAGGCCTATAGTATTTGGTGAGGGAAGATATAAATGGATTTTTTAGGGATTATCTTAACCAAAAAACTTTTTAATTTTGAATAAATGAGAATAATAGGTTCCCTTTTATAAGAAAAGGGAGGACCACTCTTAGAATATAAATAAAATATTGAATTAATAAAAATTAGTTTTATAGTAAAAACTGACTCAAAATTGATAATATTTGAATAATATATGAGTATGATTCTAAATACACCCATATAATAATTTTTTGACAAGTTTTTATAAAATTTTACTCCTATCTTTTTGTTTTAACACTTCATTAACCCTTTTGAGAATTATAATGATATCAAAGTTTTTTACTCTTAATGGGTTAATATAATTACTATAAAAGGAAAAACAAACCATAAATTGACCATGGTTAATGTAATAAAGAACATCAAATTAACATGGATGAAAATAAATTTTTAGCAATTTTAATTCATTTAATAAAATATTATTTACCATAAAATAACATTAATGTCAATTTTGGAACTATTCCTTTAATTTGACTTTTAAAACTACATGAAAAAAATGGAATTCAAATACAATGTATCAAAACCTATTAACTATATAATTTTTATCTAGAAAAATCATCGATACAAAAATATTCATTCAAATATTATTATTTTTTATATTTTTAAAATCATTTATTTTATTTTTTAATTAGTCGAATAATTACGACATTAGCGTTGCGCAAGCTTTTAAGATAATTATTTCTTAAATAAAAATTATAAATAAATTAAAAATACAAAAAAATCTTATCTATTTAAAATTACTATTTATAACTGAACATGTATTCTGTTTATCTATATATTTAAAATATTATATTTATTAAAATCATGAGTGTGACATTTTTGGCTTTATACTCCCTTAAATATTATAATGGTAAAAATAATGACCAAATGAAAAAAGGCCATATATTATACTTTTATATGATTATGGATGATATGTACTCCTCAAGTAGAATTAATTCAAGAGTTAGTTTCATTATTTAGTCCTTATCATTTTATTTTAAACCTTAATTACTCGATTAAACCTTTACCATGACAAAAAAAATTACTAAGGTTATTATTAATATTTTCCAAAAATAAAAGGGACTTATTTAAAAAATTAAGAAATCATGATTCCAAATAATAAATCCATTAATTAATATAAAAAAATAGGTGACATTATTTAATTTAAAATTAAATGGAAAATCACGATAAAAATGGTTTTTCAGAAGAAAAATATTTTCTCAAGTATAAAATATTTTTATAATAAATTTATGTATAAAATTAATTTTAAAAATATAATTAGATTATTTTAGATAAAAAATTAATTAAATTTTAAAACAAATCTAAAATATAATTTTAATAAGTAAATACTTAAAAATAAAATACAATTTTAGTTAAAAATATGTATTTTTCACCATTAAATGAAAAATCTATATTTTTAGAAAATTATAAAAACAAAATCCTAATATAATTTTAAAATTATGAATAAATAAAATAAATTATTTTTATTTAAATTATAATTATCTAATTTGGAAATCAATATTTTAAATAAAATGAAATATTATCTAAAAACCCAATTTGGTTAGAAATGATGTATTTTCCTTTTGAGTGAAAAATTACCTAATATTATTATAATTAATTTAACTCTATAATATATTAATAATGAATATTTATAAGATATTAAAATTATTTATTCTAAAATTACCTAGTTTGTTAAATTATTTAACCTTTTTTAAATTACACCCTTGAAATTTTATTCACTTATTTAAAAAGTGGTGATATATTTTCCTCTTAGAATTTTTAGATTCCCATGTTACTTCTTCAACCATATAGTTTTACAAAAAAGCTTAACTTGGTGAATTATGTTATTTCCCAAAAATATCTCCTTATGGCCAATAATATGAATATTTTATTCCTTATAATAAATGGAATCTTCTAACTAAACTACCATAGGGATCCAAACCTGAAACGAATCCACCACATATTTCCTAAAATTGAAACTTGAAATACATTATATACCTAGGATAAACTTGGAGGAAAATACACTCATAAGGAAAATGAAAGAATATTCTCCATGATTTCATACTGTTAAATGAACCATGGTCTTAGATTCCCCTTTTTACTGAAACACATAACACTTTTCTATGGAGATACTTTATAAAAAACATGATCACCTACCACAAAATAATGATATTTCCTTTGGTTATTTACCTATATTTTCTACCTGATTTGTATTCTCCTCATATAATGTTGAATAATCTTCAACTTCTCATCCATTTCCTCTACCAACATTGGTCATATAAACTTCCATTCCCCTATTTCATCTAAGAAAGCAGGATCTTGGCACCACTTTCTATATAAAGCTTCAAAAGGTCCCATCTATATGCTAGCATGAAAGATGTTATCATAAAAAAACTTTACCAAATAAATATATTTATCTAAACATCATTTTTAATCCATTAAACAAGAATGCATCTTGTATTCCATGGTCTAAATCATTCAATCAGACTATCCATCAGATTGAATATGAAATTCTATACTGAAATTTAATTAAGTACTTAATGACTTTTGAAGTCTTATCTAAATACTAGAAGCGAACTTGGGATCATGGTCAGATACAATGGAGAGAGGAACTCTATGTAACCTAACCATATCCTTATATAAAGTTAAGAAATTTGATCTAAATACATGGTATCTTGAATGGTAAGAAAATGTAAAGATTTAGTTAATCGATTAGCAATAACCCAAATCGCATTATTTCTTTGAGATGTATTTGGTATTCCCACTATGAAATCCAGGGATATATTTTAGTATTTCCACTCTGGTATTGGAAAAGGATGAAACATCTGATTTGGTAATTGTTATTCTAATTTAAATTATTAATAAGTCAAACATTTTATGATAAATTAAGTTATATGTATTTTCATTATATCCTACCAGAAATACATCCTAAGGCCTCTATACATTTTTGTGTTTCCATGAGGAATGAAAAATAGGGAACTATGAGCTTCACTCAATAACTATATCTTCAACTGGTAATCATAAGGAACACATAATCTATTTCCAAACCAGATAACACCTTATTTTTCAACATCAGATTTATAAAACTTACCCTTCATGACCAATTATATGTTTTCTTGTAACTTAAGGTGTTATATACGAGCTTTTTTTAATCTTTCTGATAGATACAGTTGCATTGACACCTGAAACAAAATTGAGAAAGTTCCTAAATTCAAAATTTATAGGATAAAATTTATCAAATCAATAACCAAAGGGTCATGTTCCAAATTTAACATGTTCAATGTAGCATTCTTTTTCTTGACCCAAGAATTGTCTACATTGTTTGATTTTATAAGACAATAATGAATTTTGAAGTCACAATACTTTATCAATTCTATCCATCTCCTCTATCTATTTTTTAACTCTTTTGAGTTAATATATAATTTAAAATTTTGTGATCAATATATATTTCAAATTTTTATCTATAAAAATGATGTATCTAAATTTTTAAAGTAAAAACCACAATAACTAATTCCATATCTTGTGTCAGATAATTTAATTCATGAGTTTTTAGTTGACATGAAGCAAAAGAAATTACTTTATCATTCTGCATTAGGACAGAACCAAGTCCATTCAAATAAGCATCATTGTAGAGAAAAAAGTCTCCATTTTTATATGGAAAATATAAGAATATTTCATTCACCAATATTTTTTTTTATATTTTGAAAACAATTATCACACAATTTTTATCCAGATGAATTTAACTCATTTTCCAGTTAACTTAGTCAGCAGGGTAAAAAACCAAGACAAATATTCAATAAAATGCTCGTGATAGCCTATTAACCCAAGAAAATTATGAATCTAAGTAACTTTTTTAGGGCTTGGTCATTCATGACCCACTTTATTTTTAGTAGGATCAGTATTTATGCCATATTTATTTATGATGTGTCCAAGGAATGAAATCTTATATAACATAAAATCACATATTCTAAATTTTACATATAGTTTCTTTTACTTCAAGATTTTCAAAAAAATCCTTAGATATTTTTCATGACCCTCATATCTTTTTGAATAAATCAATATTTGTTCAATACAAATAACCAAAAAATTATATATATATATATATATATATTCATGAAAGACTCTATTCATAAGATCCATAAATATAACTGGTGCATTCGATAACTCAAAGGGAATAACTAAAAACTCATAATTCCCATATCTAGTTCGAAATGGAATTTTTGAATTTCATTCTACTTTACCTTTAGCAGATGGTACCCATACCTTAGCTCAACCTTTGAAAAATACTTATCTCCCTAGAAATGATCAAACAAGTCTTTGATATGAGTCAAATGATACTTATTCTTAGTTATAATGTTATTCAAATCTCTATAATAAATTTAATGTTTTATAGATCCATCATTATTTTTTAAAAAAATAGGGTAACCCTATGGTGAAGTGCTATGATGAATGAAACCTTTAGAAAGAAAATCATGCAACTAATTTTTCAATTCCAAAATTTTTACTTGATCTATTATATATGGGGGTTTTAAAATTGGATTTGTATTAGGCACTAATTAAATAGTAAATTCAACATATTGATCATGTATAAAATTAGGTAACTCATCAAGAAAAACATCTAGGTATTCTTTTACTACTAAAACATCATTAATCTAAACATTTCCCTTATCTTGAAAAATATGTGCAAGATAACTTTCATTCCCATCTTTTAAAATTTTCTTAACTTCAAGATATTTTATAAAAGTTTTGGATACATTCTTGTATACAAATTAAAAATATTTCTGAAAAAAATTCATTATCTTTATAATCTATCATAGTATGGTAAACAGAGAGAAAATACATACCCATAATAACATTAAAAAATAATAAGGGAAAGACAATATGGTTTTCAGGTAAATTATTTCCACAAAAAACTACAAGAAGATTCCTATAATTTCTATTTTCCTTAATACTTACCCCAAGTGTTTTTAATATAAGTTATAGATTCATTTTTTGATGTGAAATTTCTAATTTACTATAAAATTCCTCATAAATGAAATAATGTTTAGAACTAGAATAAAATAATACATTATCATAATCTAAATGAATAATAAATTTACATATTACCACTTTGTTGGATTCCCCAACAACTACTAAATTAGTTAAAAAAATTCACCACACCCTTTTACTTATAGTATTTCTTCCTCCCATCATTCAGGTCCCCATTTAGACACGTGTACACATAATGAACCATATAATAATAGTTAAAACACTTTACTATTGGCTTATCAAAATTAGCCTTATTACCAAGATCATTTTCATTGTTGTCATGAGCTATATACCACGACTTACCACATCATAATCACTTCTTAGAATTCATAATTAATTCTACTAGGTGATTTTTACCATACCTATCATAAACTGGGAAATTGATTTTCATACCTTTATATTTCTTTGTTGGGTTCTTTCCTATTTCCTACCACATAGAAAAAATTTTCTACTTGTTGTCATAGAACACTTGATCATCATAAAACTCCATTTCCACCTTCTCGAGACATCAGCTAAGTTTCTCATAACTTTTAAATTCATAGGAATCAAACGCCCATCGATATATTAGATTTACTCTCAAGTAAAATTGATTAATTTCACTATCAATGTTCTGGATAAAATTTAGTTCATAACTTTCTGGTTATGTAAATTTTGGTTCATATGTGGCCACAAAATCTTCCTCTTTCTGCCTCAATTCAAATAATTTGTAATGACACAAACTTGTATAAATAAAATTCAGCCTATGATTTAATTAAATGTATTATTATGTATTACGGTTTTAGAAAACACATGCACTTATTTAGTTTTATTATATCCTATTAGATTTAGAATAATGGTAAGCATCATTATCATCTATAATATAATTTTTTAACTATGACCATATGATTAGTATAAATATATGGTTTTAAAAAATCCAATCGACATAGACAAAGGAATTGATGAAATCAACTAGTAGGGTCGTATCCTATGAAGTAAATTTATTATATTTTTTGAGGGATATAACATCATTGGAATTTTCCCTTGACCAAAATCAAGATAAGATATTGTAACTTAAGCATGATTGAAATCGATTATGAGAGAATTTCAGTCACATAAAGATCACGACCAAACCATGTTCTTTGAACCACCCCATGAAAGTCTCACAGTCACACACCTCACCCTTAGGGAATTTTCGGGTATATTAAAAGGATATGTATTAATACCCTATAAATATGTGTTTTTATATTATTTTTTATAGAATAATTAATATATTTTCATCCTATTATTGTTAATTTATAAATGATTTTGATTTTGGTACAATAAAACACAAATTGTATTTTTGCGTAATATTCAAATTCAATTAAGAAATTTATTTTGATTAAATAATTGATTTTTTAAATAAATAATATTATAATAAAATATTATTATTAAATAATTTTTATCAAAGATTAATTATCATATAATTTTTATGAACTCAAATGTAATTTTTTAAGGGTTCAAAAACTGTTATTGTCAAAAAACTCACAATTTATCAATAAATATCGATAATTATATTAAAAGTGAAAATACACATATTTAGAAAATTATTTTGATAAAATGAATATTATTTCTGGAATAAAAACATTGAAATTATCCAATGGTTAATTTTTCATAATTTCATGATAATGTCAAATTTTTGGGTAAAAATTAAATATTGTAAAAATATACAGTGTGTATTATGACATCATAATAACCCAAAAGTGATATAATAAATACTATAATATATATAAAATACCAAATATATGTTTTTAATTTAAAATAATGTGATTTTAAATTTATTTTAATAATTTTTATAAATCCCTTATGAATCTTCCCAAACCATTAATATATTTTAAGGTTTCAAAAATATTTCTTTAAGATTATGACTCGCTTCCACATTAGAAAGGGTATTATTTTATTAAGTTAGACCCTTTAAATTATAAAATAATTAAATCCACTCACATTTTTTAGAAACCATGGTCAAAAAACATAGTAAGGTTTATGGTTTTGGTTATTTTATTATTTTGAGTTCAAAACCTCTGTTTGAGAAATGATAAAGAATTACCCACTCTTTTCCTATATAAACCCACAAAATCTCGCACTTATGTTCACTAAAAATTATTATATCATGTACTTACTATTACCACCCCTCTCTTTAGTCCTCCCAAGGTGTCCCCAATATCTCACGAATCTTCTTCCATGCATTTGGAGTCACACACTCAAGTAAGGGATCCTCTCTTTCTCCTCTTTGTTAAGTATTCCTTATTATCTTATGCATTTTATTTTACAATTTATAAAGTTGTTATATGTATTTACATGTCTCTATTTCTTCCCATTTTATTTAAAAATTATTAGATACCCCTTTCTCCCTCTTCATCATATTTTATGAATTTTTAAGTGATGTCGTTATGCTGTTGAAATTTCACCGTGATTTTTCATGCCAAAATAATTGTGTTGTGAATACCATAACCACTTATTATAAATTGTTTTCTCCTATATAAACTTTTACTTATTTGACTTGGGAGTTACATGTATTTATTACAAACTACTTGATATTGGAATAAAATATTTTTATGAATGAATCCATGTTTTATGATCTAAGTGTCACACTTAAGCATGAGAATGAAATGAATGTGACAGGTGCACCCAAAATTATATAACACTCCAATGCAATTGGTAATATTTAGTCTCATGAAAAGTCATGTTGGGACATGGATTGAACCTAATTATTTTATGGTACTTTATTAAACATTATTTCATGGTTTTTATCCTTGACCTATATTTATGATGCAATACCTTAAGTTGTTTCCACATTTCCCTTATTGCCTTTATGATTATCATGCTATATCATGCCTCATTGTTCATGTTTATGATTATTACTCCTTTTATGTCCCACTAATATACCTATTGTCTAACATGTATTATTTTCTTAATTTTATGCATTTTTATTCCCTTAATGGGATTTATCACTCACTAATTCTTTATTTATGTCCCTAGGTTATTCCATGTAGTTTTAAGTTTGATGGAAGATTATGATCATGTTATGGAATTTCTCAATAAATATGATGTATTTCTTATTTAAGTTTTTATGAAATGAACCTAATTACTAAATACACTATAATTATTAATATTCCGGGTTTTATAAAGTGTAATCTTAAGGTAATAAATCATGTATTAATATGATATAAAAAACAGTGTTGTTATAGTTGGTATCAAAGGAATAGTTTAGTTATTTTTGGGTTTAAGATTAAAAAAATCTAGTGAAAGCCTTAGGGATGAGACTAAGTATAAGAAAACATACCTATATTTTGGTAAGTTTAGATTAAGTGGTTTATAATGAAAATACATCTCTATATGGATACTATAAATGGAAGTGGATTTGGAATAGATATACATTGGGGTAAAACCCAAAAACCCTGCATTGAGCTAGAATTAGTCAGGAACTGGTTCATGATAATGGGCCTTGCTGCAAACCTGGTTTGAAACTCTCAAGGTATATGATTTGTTAAATTCACAAGATCATTAAAAACTATTTTTAAGAGAGAAAAAAAATTCCCATAAGATCATATGTTAAGAAATAGATTATGAATAACATATATTGAATCCTAGAAATTCATATGTTAATAAATAAATGTAATTTATAAGTTATCTCTTAAATGTCATTGGATTCCCCCTTTATGTTTTTAATATTTTAAAAATAATCATCCTTAATTTTTCTTTTATTCTATCCAATGGCTTAAAATATTTGGAATTGGGTAAACAACCAATGTGATGGTCAATGTGATGAATTCCCCAAAGAGATTCCCAACATGATGATAGAAAGAATCGTAAAATTTATAAAGATGATCTATCATATGACTCAGGTTATGAATAGAAACCTAGACTAAGAGGAGAATCCAAATCCCTCTAATATAAAACAAGATATGACTAAGAACTTTACACAATAATGACCTCTAACTTTCAATGGATCATATGATCCCTTAATCATGGAATAATTGATAAACTCTGTTGAGAAGATATTATCCATCCTTTAATGTTCTGAGTAAGAGAAGGTTCTACTAACTTTTTATCATATGGAGGGAGAAGATAATTAGTGGTGGACATTGATCAAAAATAAAAATCCAAATGAAGAGACTGAAGCAATGGGGTGGATGTAATTCCAGGATTTTTTTAATAAATATTTTCCTCACAGTCTCTAACTTAAAATAGAAATGTATTTTCTTTCCCTAAATCTAAAAGATGATGAATCTATCAGGTCGTATGAGGTAAAATTCACAAGTCTTTTATGATACACCTCCAAATTTGTCATTACCCTCGTATGAAAGTTTGACCACTTCTTTGTTGGTCTAAACCCTAGTCTAGGAAAGACCTAGTGATCCAAGATTTTTATAGTTATAAAGAAATTATTTGATGTTACCTCAAAGTCGAAATAGATATTGGTGAATCTCAAGGGTATCATGGGGATAAGAAGAGGAAAGTGAAGGTAAATTTCAGTGGCATGATGGATAACTCTAATAGTGCCAAAACATTTCAACATCCCACTTGTCAAAGGTGTGGAAAGATGAACCTTGAAAATTGCCTAAGGGGGAAGAGGAGGTTATTTAGGTTTGGGAATGAAGGAAACCTGGATAGGGATTACTGATAAAAAAACCCACTAATGCGAAGGAGGAAATGAATGCTTCAGTAAACCCTCAATTCATTGTTCATTACTTAAACTACAAGTAACTAGGGAACTTTACAAACTAATGCACTAAGACAAGGGTTTCTGGAGACAACCAACAACCTCCAAGGTAGAAATGGGTGAGATTTTTCCATCACAATTTATGAGGTGGATCTCGATAATGAAGTGATTAAAGGTAAAATATTTATCCTTTAAAGAATAATAAAAAAACATTTTTATTATTTTTATATGCATTCCTTCATTTCTCAAAAGTGTAATAGAACTATTAAAACACCACCAAAAATCATGAAAGTTGAGTTTTTAGAGAAAATGTAAAAAGGGGAAATTATTACATCCTAAGTATATAACTACTCCTCTATCAAAGTCTATAGGTTTAACATCCCAATGAACCTTGTGATACTCCCTCTAGTGTAATTTAATTCAATTTTGGTAATGGATTGGCTTTCCTTATATAGAGCCAATATTAATTTCTGTGAGAAGGAAATCACTCTCTATATCATGATTCGTCCCTCGATTCTACACAAGTGTAAGGAGGATGATGGATCATATTTATCTCAAACATCTTAATCATGGATATTATTTCTCCACAAGAAATCATATATAGATAAAACTATTAAGTCTAAGGAAAGAATCATCCTTGAAGACATGTCTATTACATGGGAATACGCTGATGTGTTTCCTAATGAATTTCTTGGTCTTCCTCCTATATGAGAGTTTGAATTTTCAATAGAGATTATACCTGTGGTGTTACCATTATCCAAGAATCTATATAGAATGTATGTTGTGGAACTTGAGGATTCAAATAGACAATTTCATGAGAATATGTATAAAGGGTTCATATGCTAAGTGATTCACCATGGGGTTAACCATTCCTCTTCGTTAAGAAAAAGGATGGGTCAATGAGAATTTTTATTGATTATCATGATCTATATATAATCATGATAAAAAAAATATCCTCTTATTTGGATTGATTAATTGTTTGATTAGTTATATGAAGCACGATACTTCTCCAAGGTATTTTTGGTCGAGTTATTGCCAAGTTAGGGTGAATAAAGAGGATATCCCCAAGACTAATTTTCATACAAGGTATGTGCACTATGAGTTCATAGTAATTCAATTAAAACTCACTAATGCTTAAAAATATTTTATGGACTTGATGAATAGAGTCTTTAGATATTACCTTGACTAATGTTTGGTAGCATTTATATATGACATTCTAATATACTCCAAAAGTAAGGATGATAATGAGGACCATATGAGCACTATTCTAAATACCCTACAAAATGAGAAAATTAATTCCAAGAATATAAAATGTGAGTTATGGTTGAATGAAGCTTCATTCTTGGGTTATATCATCACAAGAAATAAAATATATTTGGACCCTTCTAAGATAGAAGAAATTTATGGATGACAATGGTCAACATATGTGATAGATATCTATAGTTTCCTTTGATTAGTTCTGTACTATCATCGATTAGTGAAAAATTTCTCCCAATTGTCAAACCCCCTTGTGAGGAAAACTTGTAAGGGATTCAATTTTTATTGGAACGAAGAATGTGAGGAGAGCTTCAATAAGTTTAAAAGGTGGATTACCACTACACATAATCTCACAATATCCAAAAGTGGAGAAATTTTCATTGTATCCAATGATTCTTTAAAGAAGGTATTGGGTTGTGTGTTAATAAAAAATGATTAAAGTTATAGCATATGATTCAAGGAAGTTCAAATTTCATGAATAGAACTACCTAATACATGATCTGGAGTTCGCTACAGTGATCTTATCTTTGAAAGTAAGGAAAAATTATCTCTTTGAGGAGAAGTGTGAAATATATATGGATAAAAAAACCTCATGTATATATTCACACATAAAGAGATTCATATGCTCCAACAAATATGGTTAGATTTGATCAAGGACGATAAATGTTCAATCCACTGCCATCCTGAGAAAGAGAATAAAGTGGTGGATTCTTTAAGTAGAAAGTATTCAACAATTTTATCATTGGTGAGAATTGAGAATGATCCAATATTCTTAGATTTTAAATGGACATGGGAATCATAAAGGAAGGAAATAATCAATTCTTTCAAAAATGTATTCTCAACCATACCTTTGGTAAAAGATAAATGAATCTCATAGAAATGATGTGGGAATTCAAAATAAAGAGGAAACTATAAGAAAAGGTAAATACTTAGTGTTCAATGTTAATGAAGAATGAGTTATAAAATTTTGTTAATGAATACATGTACAATCAAATACCAAGTTAAATAAGGATTTTTTGGATGATGCATACAGTTATAATTTCTATATCCATCTAGGAAGAAAAAATATGTTTTGAGATCTCTGAGAGCACTATTAGTGCAAAAATATAAATAAAGAGATTGTAGAATATACATCAAAGTTCCTGGTGTGTAAGAAAGTGAAGGATAAATGAAAAAATTATAATGGGATGATGCAACCATTACCCATACCAACATGGAAATGGGAAAACATCACCATGGACTTCATCACCAGACATCTGAATACATATAGAGGAAACAATGATATATGGGCTATTGTGGATAATCTTACAAATACAACTCACTTTATCTCAATTATAGAGGAATTCTCACTAGATCAACTTGTATGGAAATAAATCATAGAAGTAATGAGGCTACATGGAAAACCATTATCGATTATATCTAATCGAGATCCAAGATTTACCTCCAATTTTTTGAAGTGTCTCAAACATGCTCTAAATAAAGAGTTGAAATTCAGCAAGACTTATCACCCCCAAACTAATGGAAAATCTGAGAAGACTATCCTGAAACTCGAGGGAGTGTTGAGAGCATTCTCAATTAATTTCAAAGGGGGATGGAATCAATATATTCCTTTGGTTGAGTTCTCATACAATAGTTGTTTCCAATCAAGAATCAAAATGGATCCCAATTAAACCCTTTATGGTAAGAGGTGTAGAACAACTGCATGTTAAGATGAAGTTGGGGAACAAAAACTGCTATGTCCATAAATAGTCTATGAAATGGTGGAAAATGTTAAGACCATTTAGTATCACATCAAATCATATTCAAGTCGACAAAAGATCTATGTTTAAAATCATAAATGATACATAGAGTTTCATTTTGGAGACATTGTATTCCTCTATATATCTCCATAAATGAAAGTGAAGAGATTTGGGAAGAAGGGAAATATTAGTCCAAGATACATCATCCACTTTGAGATCCTTGATCGCATAAAAAAGGTAGCATATCTAATATCACTCCCACATAACCTATCTCAGGTACATGATGTATTCTATGTATACAACTTGAGGAAGTGAATACCATACCCCTCACATGTACTCAATCCAGAGAAGGTACCATTAGATAATTATCTTTCCTATGAAGATAATTCGGTGAACATCTTAGATCATAGAGACAAAGTTCTATGAAATAAGAAAATTCACCCTATCAAAGTGATATAGAGAAACAGAAAGTTTAAAGAAGTGAAGTGGGAACCATAGGAAGTGATGAAACATAGTTACCTTCATCTGTTTTACTACGGGAGAAGATAATTTTGAGGGAAAATTTTCTGAAGGGGGGAGATTGTAATGACCCAAACTGTTATAAATAAAATCCCTCATGTGATTTTATTAAATGTATTATTATTTATTATGGTTATAGAAAACACATTAAATTATTTGGTTTTATTATATCCTATTTAATTTAAAAGAACAATAAGCATCATTACCATTCATAATATATTCATTGAACTACGATCACATGATTAGTATAAATATAGGGTTTTATAAAATCCAATCGATATAGATAAAGTAAGTGATGAACTCAACCAGTAGGATCATACCATATGAAGCCCATTTATTGAAGCTTTTAAGGGAGATATTATCACTAAGATTTAACCTTGACCAATCCCAAGCTAATAACTAATAACATAATCATGATAAAAACTAATTATGGGAGAAGTTCAAGCTCATCAAGATCATGCCCCAAACCATGTCCACCAAACCACCGCATGAAAGTATCATAGTCACATGCCATACCATTGGAGAAATTGCTGCTATATTAAATGAATATGTATCAAGAACATAGAAATATGATTATCTACATTATTTTTTATAGAATAATAAATATATTTTCAACCTATTATTTTTATTTTATAAATGATTTTTTTTTGGTAGAATAAAACACAAATTGTCTTTTTGGGTGATATTAAAATTCAATTAAGTAATTTATTTTGATGAATTAATGGATTTTTAAAATAAATAATATTTTAATAAAATATTATTATTGAATAATTTTTATCAAATATAAATTATCATATAATTTTTATGAAGCTAAATGTAATTTTATAAGGGTTTGAAAACTGTTATTGTTAAAAAACCCAACATTTCTCAATTAATATCAATTATTATTTTAAAAGTGAATATAAAAATATTTTGAAAAATATTTTTATAAAATTAATTTTAATTTTGGAATCATAATTTTGAAATAATCCAATGTTGATTTTTTCCTGATTTTCTGAGGCAATCGAATTTTTGGGTGAAAATTAAATAGTGTATCAATATGCGGTGTGTATTATGAAATCATAATGACCCAAAAGTGATATAATAAATAATAGAAAAAGTATAAAAGAATTAATATATTTTTTCCATTTAAAATAATGCAATTTTAAGTTTATTTTATTGATTTTATTAATCCATTATGAATCCTCCAAGACTGTTAATATATTTTAATGTTTTAAAATCATTTCTTTAAGAGTATGACTCATTTCCACATCAAAAAGGTTATTATTTTATTAATTTCTACCCTTGAACCTATAAAATAATTAAATAAAATTATATTTGACATAAACCATGTTAAAAACCATGATAAGATTTTTGGTTTTGATAATTTTATTATATAGAGTCCAAAACCTAATTTTGAGAAATGATAAAGAATGCCCACACTTTTTCTATATAAACCCACCCAAACTCCCACTCCTATTCACTAAAAATTATTTTTGAATTTACTTACTCTAAATTAACCTCTCTATAATCCTCCCAAGGTTCCAAAAATCTCTCAATAATCTCCTCCTAGGTATTTGGGGTCACACACTCAAGTAAGGTATCCTCTCATTTTCTTCTTTATTAAAGTTTTTTTATTATATTATGCATTATATTTTCCAATTAATAATTTTAAAATATGTATTTCCATGTCCCTATTAATTCCAATTTTATTTAAAAATTATTATATAACCCTTTTTTCTCTTATCAACCCATTTTATGAATTTTCAAGTGATGCTATTATACTATCAAAATTACATCATGATTTTTATTACCAAAAACAATTGTGCAGTGAATACCATACTAATTTTCTATCAAGGGTGTTCAACTTTATACACTTATAATTCTTTAAAATTGGAATTACATGTATTTATTTCACACACCTTGATATTTTAATAAAATATTATGATTAATGAATCCATGTTCTATGATTTGTGTGGCACACTTAATCATGATAATAAAATGAATGTGACAGGTGAGATCAAGATTAAATAGAGCTCTAATTTATTAGGTAATTTTTAGTCTCATGAGACTTCATGTTGGGATAAAGAGTGAACCTGATTCCTTTATGGGAATTTTTTCATCATGATTTGATGGTTTTTTTCCTTTACATATGTTTATGATGTGGTGTTTTAAGTTATTTTCACATTTCCAATGTTCCCTTTATGATTACTATGCTATATCATGTCTCATTGTTCATGTTTGTGATTTTTTACTCCTTTTATGTCCCATTGATATTACTATTGTCTAACATGTAATATTTTATTCATGTTATTCATTTTTATTGTCTTGTTGGGATTTATAGACCCCCTTCCATATGTATGTCCTAAGGTTATCCCATACAGTTTTAAGATTGATCAAATATTATGATAATTTTAAGGAATTTTTCAATAAAGATGATATATTTCTTATTTTAAGTTGTTATGTGATGTACCTAATTCCCAAAGTCACTATACTTATCTATATTATGGGTTGTATTAAGTGTAATATTATGTATTAAATAATTTATTAATATGAAATAAAGAGTAGGGTTTTTATAGAATTTGTTTTACATTCAAAGTCAAATAGACTTAAGGAAATATTTCTCAAAGAAATGTTCATAAAGTCACAACATTCAAATCTATCAATATATTCCATTTATATAGTATTCTAAACCATATTCCACCCTTAATAATCTTCCACTTCAAAATAGTAAATATATTGGGTTACATTTAGATGATATGAACAACCCATGACATCAAATATCTTGTCTAGGGATTTAATCCCCCCTTAGATAACACTATGCCAGAAGATCCACTGAAATTTAGAGGGTAGTGTATCATAAAATTATCCAATATTAACAAGTTCCTATATGATAGATATAGTTACTCTCTAGCATGTATTCTACCAACATTTATAGCTTTCTTTAATTGATCCATCACTCTAAAAAACTTTTTAGTTAAAATTACAGCTATTCATTGATACTAATTTTGAAGTATATTTTCTTATTGGTGTATTACTACTAAAACTTATCTATTTCTTCTATAGAAAGACATTAAGAAAAAACATATTTTATAAAAATAAACATGGTAATTTTTAAATTCTATATCATTTTAACTTAACCATAATGTATAATCTTTTAGGGTATTCTATTAACATTTTCCAAGACTATAAAGTTATCAAACCTTTCCTTTATACCAACTATAAGGACCTGACCTAGAAATTATATAATCTTGGGTTTTTAGTCAATAGTTCATTTTATTTCATTCCTAAGGATATTTTTATTTATATTTTTATATAACATGGTCATAAATATTTCATAAAAAACCCATATTTTATAAACTAGATACTTAAACTAAGTATCTATTTTTTCCAAAAAAAAATTAAAATAAAACATGATTTCTTTTCATATAAAATCTTCCCAATTTTTATATAGACTTATTACTTTATATTATTCATACATAAACCCTATAAAAAATGTTTTATGAGAAAAAAATATCATTAAGTAAAATAAAAACAAAGAAATAAACCATCAGTCCATGAATACTTGAAAATTTTGTTTCTTTTCCAAAATAAACTTTTTGGTTCAAAATAAACATTTTTCTACCTAATAAATAAAATTAAATTCCCAAATATTTTTATGAGAAATTTCATAAGAAATATTAAAGAAAAAAAATAAATCCCTTAATCTTTTCTATGATATCATGAAAAATAAATGAAATATGTTTCAAAAATCTATAATTTTTATCATTAAAAGTGGTACATACTTTACTTTAAATATTATATCATTATATTACCTTGAGAAATCATAATATTTCCTTAAAAACCTATAAAATCATAAATAAATAATATAGGTAACTTGGGGAATCATTTTTATATCAATATTATATATGGAGTAACCTTAAAAGTTACCCATGGAATAACAATCATGGTTATACTTGGAGTACCCATCACAGTTGCACTTGAACACATAGAGAAACCATCACATTTACACTTGAAATAACCATCACATCTATAATTGTAATAAACCTCACATTTAACTTCCAAACATAAATATTACCCAATGACTTAGAGGTCTATCACAAACCCACCCATCCTTGGTTTATAATAGAACCACCCATCATTATAAACAATGACCAAGGACCATAATATTATAATAAAAAATAAAATATTATAGTTTTAAAAATATTATTTTCACACATAAAAAAACATTTTGAGATATTAAAATATCCATTCCATTTTAAAACCATTTTTGAAAATAACCATAACATTTAGAAAGAGGGGTTTTCTTTGAAGAAAACTTGAAATAATATAAAGGAATATAAAATCAAATAATGGTTATGGTGAGAATAAAATTCCTTATAATTATATATGTTAAAATAGAACATTTTTTTTATTTTTTTAAATAAATTCAAAACATTCAATACAAATATTACTTTTGAAATACCTTGGAAAAAAGTAAAAAGAGATAAAGAAATTCTTTTATAATTATTTTATTTTCATAAAAATAAATCCATAAAAATAATTTTTAAAAATATGGTCATGAAATAAAAATATATTTTTTTGGGAAATATTAAAAGAGGGGTTTTAAAAGAAATTATTTTAACTTATTCCTGACTTATCATGTTATATCTTTATCTTTCTAAATAATAATTGTCTTTATATCAAGAAAGTAAAAACATTACATAAAAATATTTTCTTTGAAATCCTTTGATAGAAAGAAAAAAGATACATAAAATGTACTTTATAATTATTTTACGTCCATATAAATAATTACATAAAATAATTTTTAAAAATATTATCATGGAAAAAAAGAGAGTTTTATGAGAAACGTTAAAAGAGGGTCTTTAAAAGAAATCCTCTTACCTTATTCTAGAATTGTCTTGTGATTTCCTTATCTTCCTTAATAATAGACTTTTGTTAATTTTTTACTAGCTTGAGAACCTTTTTCATGTTTATTATTCCATTAATTTCACTTATTATCGTGTTATATATAATTACTTAATCAATTAAGTTCACATCATATGTTTTGATGATATTCAGCTCATATGTCCAAAATGACTTTGGTAGATTGATTGTGGTCAAAAAAGTCATTATTCCATCATCTCTATAATAACAATCACAACATAATTGTAATTTTTAAACATCAATTATACTTTTTGAACCAATACGTAAACATGGGAATGAAAAATGAACTAAATTACAATCATTGAGATTGTAGTTTGAATGTACGCATGTGTAACATTTCCATTTTTCAATGATTTTTATGGAAAGAAGGTAAGTATTATTTTATCTTCAAACAATTATATTGATATCATAAATACCATATTATTAATTTAAATATAATTATATATATAATCCATTTGATTTTGTGATGATAAATGAATCAAATCGTTTCATTGAGGTGGTAGTCCACACACACACATCAAAAAGTTTTAAAAGAAATGATACAAAGACGTTTGATTAAGAAATATACTAATTATTTTGACTCTCTCTTAAGGTTTACACCAAAAAATCCTAGGATGGTTTTATAATCAAACCATGTAATCTAAGACATGTACAGGGGTTTTATTAATGTATTTGAGTAGGTATTTTATGAAAAAAAAAATGCATTTTAAGTGTGAAGAAATAAGAAGAATATATTCCCTTTAATAAGAGTGGAGAGGGGAACTCTTGGAATTTATTAAAATATAAATTAATATAAATTAATTTTGATGTCCAAATAGACCCAAATTTATAATATTAAAATATTATATGATTATGAGTTAAAATAAACCCATCCATTAAAATTTGAACAATTTTGGGTTACATTTTTACCCTTATCATTTTGTTTTAACCCTTAATTAACCATTTTTACATTTACAATGATATCAATGTTTATTAATCTCAAGGGGTTAATATATTTACCTTAAGAAGGGAAAATAGCATATAAATGGGCTATTATTGACGTTATCAACCATATACCATTCACTTGGCCAAAGATAACATTTTTAGGAATTTTAAATCATTTAATAAAATATTATTTATTATAAAATAAAATTAATGTCAATTTTGAAACTACTCCTTTAATTTGAATTGTAAAATTATACGACAAAATTTGAATTTAAATCCAATGTATCCAAACATCATGGATATTTAATTTTATTCTAAAAAAATTGGAACAAAAATATTCTATAACAACCCATATACTTATAAAATAATTTCTTTTCATTTTGGAATTAAATAGTCACATTCTTTATTAATTTATAATAAAATAATTGGTATTTATTTAAATTAAGTAATTTATATTGATGGAATAGTAACTTGAACTTAGGAATAGTAATTTGTCCAATATAATAGTTACCTCACCTATGATACTATAAATAAAATTCATGTATCTTAAAAGTGAAACAATGATATATTTATATCATGGAATACATAAATAAATGTTTTGAACGTAATAAATTAATTGTTTTTATTTTTGTGAAACAAAATATTTATTTATATTTTTATAATTAATATAATTATTTAAATGAATATATATTTTCAGAAAATATATTCATAAATTAATGTTTTATTCTCTTGTGATTATAAGTTAATTTTATGATACCTTTATTAAGTTTTTCAAAGTGTTATAGATTCAATTATAGTTTTAAAATTGGTATTTTTTCGGAATAAATTATGATTTTAACTAAAAATTAAATTTCTATAATTTAAAAAATTATTTAAATAAAAAATTTTATATTTTAATTATACACATCAAAAAATGGTTAGGGTGAATTTTTGGGATTTTTCTAAAATACTTGATTTTTTTGTGAATAGTGAAATATGATAATTTATCATAAAAGCTAAATACATGATTTATTGAGTCATAAATGATGTAAGGATGATTTAATCCAAAAATATCAGAGTAAACTTCATTATTTTAATATATTTATTATAATTCTCAAATTATTCATATTATTGAGTCAAAATAATAATATAACGAATATAATAATGAGAAAACACCCCTCTCCTCCACTATAAATACCACCCCTCACCACCTCTTATAATCACAGATAAAAGCCTTTTATATTTTCTAATTTATACCCAATTACATTCACAAGTATCTTCCCCACTTCCAAGACCTTTTTATATCACCAAAAGTTCAAAACTATAGGCCTTAAAGAGGTTCTCAAGGAGGAGAATTCAATATGTAAAATCCTCTTTCATTTTATTTTATTTTCTTTTCAATCATTTTCTTTTCTTATACTATCTTCACCTAGGAATATCCAAGTGGAATTAAAACTATAGTATATTATATATAATGTAGTTTTATCATGTTTATGAAAAAATTCATCATCAAACTTCTTATATTCTCCCTTTCATTCTAAAAATGAGAACGTCATTCGTGATGTGTCAATTTATCGCCATCATGGATGATACACTTTCATTTTTCATTACCACCATCAAGGATAGTCATAAAACCATTATTATAGTTAAATAATATTTTATTATAAACATTATAAGTTACTTAATGTTCAAGAACCAATATATAAATATGACATCAAATAAAATGATACAAGTTCACAATGATAATAAAAACTACCAAAATAAATTAAATCATTCTCGCTGATGTTTTATCTAATGATTAATACTAATATCAAAAAAATGATATATGGTATCATTTAAAATTATGTAAACATATTAACTTTATTTAATTCCACTTCTGGATATTTTTTCCATTTGACAAAAAATCCATAATGAACCAACCATGGAAAGCATGAAATAAATGTACCCAAAACAATGAAAATAACCAAATATTATTAATAAATGGGTGTAAATATGTTATAATAATATAATATAAGTGATTACAACTATTAATATGGTTATTTAATATATTAATATCACTATTTATACCATTATAATGTAGTTTTTAACATTTTTGAATTAAGACTAACCTGAAGTAAGGGTGTTCTTAACCCAATTTCCATTTTTTGGGTTAACCTTCTAATTCATTGATTATGTGGGACTAAGATTATTTGTGAAATTAATTTAGGTTATATTAGGTTATATTAGTTTTATTTATAGTTTATACACATATTCTATTCCATTTATCAATTCTCACTTCACTTATATGATATTTTTAAGGGAATTTTCTTTAAAAATCCTCTTTTAATTTTCCATCCCTACAAAATTCAAATTGAATGTTTTTATGATGAATGTATTCATTTTTTATGATTTTTTTATAGTTATTTGGAATTTTTTATAATTAATGTTGAGACCTATATATCCCTCCAATTCATTGGTTATGATTATGTTGGAGGTCGACCGCATGGTTACTCTAAGTGTAACTGTGATGGTTACACAATAAGGTAGCTATGAGGTTTACATTGTAAGGTATCCATGAGGGTTACATTGTAAGGTAGTTGTGATGGTTAAAAATCATATGGTATTCATAAGTGTTACAAACTTAAATAAAAAATTCCCCAAGTTATCTGTATGGTTTTATTAACATTCTCTATGTTTTATGGAAATATCATGTTTTCACAAAGTAACTATATGATTATTTATAGGTGAGAAGTTTGTATTTGTGAATATGATTTCATATGTCTATAAGTATTCATGGACTAATGGGTTTTATACTTCTTTTTATGTCCATTTTTATTCTTTTTGTGCTTATCCCCATTTTTAAAATGTTTTTCACTGGTTTTATGGATGGGTAAGAGAAAAGAAGAAGAAAAAGATGAATTTACTGAAGAATTAATGTTTTATTAAAAAATTTGTATTATGGAAGAAATGTATATTGTTTTAGTAGTATCCACTTTTTATGATCTTGATTTGTCATGTATGTTTAATTTTCTAATTCTTTAAAACTCTAAACTGAAAAGATCTCTTGGAATGTAATAAGGTTATTCTCATTGAATTTACTATATTATGTAATGTTTAAGGATGATTCCTTACAGTTGGTATCAGATTATGGTTTAGATAAATATAGGGGTTAGGATGATGTTAATATAATAACATAAATTATTTTAACCTTATGTTTATGTTGAAATGATTTAGCATTTTAAATTACCATGTTTCTTTATATAAGGTATGTCTCTTCAAAATGGTTTTCTGTAGAATAAACAGGGAACTTGAAGTGGGAAAGCACCTAGAGGATGATATATTTCTGAATCCATAACCTGGAAGGGTGGGAATTAGAACTGAACAATTTTTTGTAATAATGGATAAGTTTATGCGGGCTATAAAAGGAAGTGGAATCCATGTAATAGAATAACTAGAGCTACCACAAAGCAACATGACAATAGTGAAACACTCTATGAGGAAACACCCTTATGCTTTCTGTGTATATTTTGACCCAATGGTGGTTGAAGGATAGATTAAATACCTTGAAAAGATATTTTATTTTATATGTTGTTTAGATAATAAAAGGGTTATTCTTTTCATTTATCATTTTAAAGGTAAAGTTGACCAATGGTGGTAAATGGTAAATAATATCAGGTATAGTGAGAATATTTATGCCTTGGAATGGGATTAATTTAAAAATATTTTCCATGAAAAATATTTTATAAATATGGTTTGACGTAGAATGGAAATGAAATTCTTTGAATTGAAACAAAAGGAGTAGGATTCAATGTCTGTGTTTGAATAAAACTTCACCCGATTGGAAAGTTATGCTCCAAATATTATTTGGGATCTTAATTACAAAATCAATAATTTTTACTCAGAATTTAATCCAAGATATCATAGAAAATTAGCCTCCTATGAATTAAAAAGTTATGAGAAACTTTTTTGATGTGCTGAGAGGGTATAAATGAAGTTTTAGGATGATCACATGTACATTGAAAACAAGCAAAAAAAGAGGTCCAGATGGCAAGCCATGGGTAAGAATCAATCAAAGAAATCATAAGGTAAGAAACTTTAGTATCTAGTTTGTGAAATGTTTGGAAAAAATAACCTTGGGGAATGCCTTAACAAAACTAGAAATTGTTTTTGATGTGGTAAGTTTGGACATATGGCCTAAGATCTTAATGAAAATGATCGTAAGATTAATTCTGATAAGAAAACTATAAAGTGTTTTAAATGTGGAGAGATGGGTCATTATGAAAATACCTTCCCAAAAAAAGATCTAAATTATGGAAAGTATCTAGATTATAAGCAGAAAGGGGTAGTGAGATCCTTTATAATTACATGAGTAGATGTCATTTAATCCAATGAAATAGTATGAGGTAATTTTTTTGTTTACTTATATTTATCAAATGTCTTGTTTGTTACGGGTTCTACCATTCCTTTATTTATGAGAAATTTTTTATTAAATTAGAAGTTTCACATCAAGAAATGAGACTAGGACTTATGGTTAAAACACCAGGGGAAATATTACACCAAAAAAGCATTATAATAATATTCTTGTTGTTTTTTCCTTAGTAGATTTTGATGTTATTATAGGTACGGATCGACATTATTTTTATCATCCTAAGATTTATTTTATAGATAAAGAAGTTGTTGTCCATAAATATTTTTAATATTTATATAATAATGAACTTATACAATTGATAATATATTAAGAATCTAAAAAACTTTTAAAATATGGAAATGAATGTTATCTTACACATATTGTTGAAAATAAGAGAGAAGTGTTCAGATTAATGATGTGCTGGTGGTAAAAGAATACATGGATGTTTTTTTCGATGAGTTCTTTGGTGTTATACTTGATCAGGATGTTGAATTTTCCATTGATTTAGTTCCTACTTCTAGGCCAATTTCAGAACCCCCTTATCAAATGGCTCAAGTTAAACTTATTAAATTTAAAAAGTAGTTTTAGGAGTTTTTTGATAAAGGCTTCATTTGTCCTCTAACTTCACTATGGAGTGATCCTATTTTATTTATTGAAAATAAATATTGTACCATGAGAACTTTAATTGATTATAGATCAATGAATAACATTACTATTAAGAATAATGATCATTTCCCTCATATCGATGACTTGTTTGATCTGCTCTAGGGATCTCAATATTTTTCGAAGATTGGATTGAGATCTAGGTACCATCACCTGAAGTTGAAGGAGGATGACGTCCCAAAAATATATTTTCATAATAGATATTTACATTATGATTTTGTTGTTATTCCCTTTGGTTTGACAAATTATCTTGTTTTATTTGTGAATATTATGAATAGAATATTTCATGAATATTTGAATAAGTTTGTTATTGTTTTTATTGATGATATTTTGGTATTTTCAAAAATTTATGAGGATTATAAAAAACATTTAATTATTTTTTTAAAAAAAATCAAATAAAATAAGTTATATGAAAAAATTAGAAAATGTGATTTTCGGTTGAAATAAATTTCTTTTCTTGGGAAAATTTTAAATATTGATGGAGTAACAATTGATCCCACTAAAAAAATGGTTGATGAATGACCAAGACCTAAAAATGTTATAGAGATTTATTGTTTTCTTAGATTTTTAGTTTATTACTAACGATTTGTTAAAAAATTTACACAGTTATCTAGCCCGCTAACTAAGTTAACATGAAAGGGGTTAAATTCATTTGGACAGAATATTATGATGTTTGTGTTTAGGAATTGAAGAAGAGATTAGTGAATTCTCTAGTTTTGGCCCCTCCTTCTAGAAATGGTGAATTTTTCATCTACAATGATGCTTTATTTAAGGGACTTGTTTGTGTTATGATGCAGAATGATAAGGTAATTTCTTATTCTTCAAGGCAATTGAAACCTCAAGAGTTAAAATATCCCACACATGATTTGGAATTAGTAACTATGGTTTTCTATTTGAAAATTTGGAGGCATCATCTATATGAATCCAAATGTGAAATATATATTGAACATAAAAGTATGATGTATATATTCACTTAGAAGGAATTAAATGTGAGGTATAGAAGATGGCGTGAACTGATAGAGTATTATGATTTCATAATAAATTACCATCATGGAAGATAAAACAAATTGTTTGATTCCTTGAGTAAAAAAAATCATGCATCATTAACTATGTTAAATTTGGAACAAGATCTATTGATTAATGATTTGATAAATTTTGGCTTGAAAGTTGTTGGTATAGGAAATTACATTGTTTTGGTTTAGGTTTTAGTGTAGTCATATCTGTCAGACATAATTAAGAAAATGAATAAGGAAGACTACAAGTTACAAAAAAGGTAGAATTGGTGAAAAGGATAAGTTTCCATAATTTAATGTTGATAAAGATTGAGTTTTGATATTTTAGAAGAGATTATGTGTGCCTTGTGATTCACAATTGAAGAAATATTTGTTAAGTGTAACTCATAATTATTTGTTTACAGTTCATCCTGGCTGTGTAAATTTGTACAAAGACTTTCATGAGTATTATTGATGGGATGGGATGAAAAGATATATTGCATATTTTACTATGAAATTTTTGACTTGTCAAAAGGTTAAAGTAGAGTGAAAATTACTGAATGGGATGATTTTTCCTCTTTCAGTGCCAGAGTTGAAATGGGAAAATATATCCATGTACTTCATGGTGGGACTATGAAATATATCTTGAGGTAACAATGTGATTTGGGTTATTATTAACTAACTAACTAAATAAATAAATTTCCTTCATATTCGAGATATTATTTCATTGGATCATATTTCTTGATTACACCTCAAAAATATTATTAGGTTAGATGGAGTTACTATTTCTATTATATCTAACCATGATATGAGGTTCACTTATAACTTTTGTAAAGGTATTTTGAATTCATTAGACACAGAATTAAATTTTAGCACTAATTTTCATCATAAATATGATTGATAAACCAAGAGAACAATTTAGAAATTAGAGGATATTATTTGATATTATTCAATGAACTTATAGGGAATTTGGGATCAATATATTTCTTTAGTTTATTTTTCTTATAATAACATATTTCATTCAAGTATACAGATGGAACCTTTTATAAATTATATGGAAAGCGGTGTTAAACCCTAGATTTTTGGGATGAAGTCAGGGAAAGGAACTAAATGGGACTATAATTAGTGGAGGAAGTGGTTGATAAAGTGTAGATGATCCAGCAACACATGTGGAAAACTCAGAGTAGGTAGAAAAGTTATATAGATAATAGGAGGAAAGACTTTTCTTTCGAGGTAGGTGATTATGTTTTTATTATAATCTCACTATGGAAAAGTGTTACATGTTTTCGTATGAAAGAAAATATATGTCCATGGTTTATTAGACCTTATGGAATCTTGGAGAAAGTTGTACCAGTCACATACTGAGTAGCTTTGCCTCCAATTTTATCTCTGGAAGACAATGTTTTTTGTGTTTTGATGTCGAGAAAGTATGTTCTAAATTCATCCCTTGTTTGGATCCTAGAAGTAGTTCAGTTGAAAGATAACATTTCTTGAGAAACCTATTCATATTCTTGATCATAGAGATAAATTATTTCAGAATAAGATAATTCCCCAGGTTAAAGTTTTATGGAGAAATCACATAGTTGAAGAAGCAATGTGAGAATTTGAAAATGCAATGAAGTAAAGGTACCCTAAATTGTTTAATAAGTAAATAGAAATTGTATGGATTCAATATCTAAAATTTGGGGAGAATTTAAAAACCCAGGCAATTATAAAATATTTTTTTTCATTCTTGAATTAAACAGTCAAACTCATTATAAATATATAACAGAAAAAGTGTTATTTGTAGAAATTAAGAAATTTATATTGATAAAAATATTAATGCAACCTCGGGAAGATTAATATGGATAATATAATAGTAACCTCACCTATGAAACTACAAATAAAATTTATGTATCTTAAAAGTGAAAATATGATATATTTATATCATGTAATAAGTAAATAAATGCTTTAAAAGTGATAAATTAAGTTTTGGTATTTTTGTGAAACATAAATGTTTATTTATAATTTTATAATTAATATAATGATTTAAAAGAAAATATATTTTCATTAAATATATTAATAAATTAATATTTTATTGTTTTATGATTATAAGATAATTTTATGATACTTTAATTAATTTTTTCAAAGTCTTAAAAATTCAGTTATAGTTTAAAAATTGGTATTTTTTCAAATAAATTACAATTTTAATTAAAAATTAAAATTTTCTTATTAATAAAATTTTTTTCATAAAATTGAGTTTATTTTTGAATTCTACACTTTGAAAAATGGTTAGTTTAAATTTTTTGTATTTTTCAGAAATACTTGAATTTTTTATAAATAGTGAAATATGGTAATTTATGATATAAGCTAAATACATGATTTATTGAGTCATAGATGATGTAATTCTAATTTATGCCAAAAATATAGAAATATACTTCATTATTTTAATATATTTAGTAATAATACTCAAATTATTCATAGTCTTGAGCCAAAATAAGAAACTGATGAATATAATAATGAGAAAACATCCCTCTCCTCCACTATAAATATCACCCTCATCACCTCTTCTCATCACATATCAAAGCCTTATATCTTGTTTAATTTTTAAAAAATTACCTTTCCAAGCATGTTCCTCATGTCCAAGACCTTATGGTCTCACCAAAAGGCCAAAATCAAGGGCCTTAAGGTGGTTTTCAAGGAGGAGAATTCAAGAGGTAAAATCCTCTTTCATTTTATTTTATTTTCTTTTCATTTTTTTTATTTTCTTATAATCTCTTCACCTACCATTATATAAGTGGAATTAAAACTCTAGTATATTATATACACTTTAATTTTATCAATTTTATATGAAAATTCATTATCAAACTTCTTCTCCTCTCCCATTTATTCTAAAAATGAGAACATTGTCCGTGATTTGTCGATTTACCACCATCGAGGACGATTCACTTTCATTTTTCATTAGCACCTTCAATACTGGTAAAAAACCATTATTATAGTTAAATAATATTTTATTATACATATTATAAGTTATTTAATTTTATTCAACTATTATATAATCATGATATTGAATAAAATGATATAAGTTTACAATGAACATAAAAACTACCAAATTAAATTAAATTATTCTCATTAATGTTTTGTCTAATGATTCATCATCATATCAGAAAAAAATTATATATGGTATCATTTAAAATATGGAAAAATATTAACATCATTTCATTCCAATTATGATGTTTTTTCTTCCATTCGACAAGAAAATCCATAATGAACCAACCATGGAAATCATGAAATAAATGCACCTGAAACAATGAAAATAACAAAGTATTATTAATAAATTGTTATAAAGATATTATAAGAATAACATATAAGTAATTATAAATATGAATATGGTTCTATAATATTTAATAACACTATTTAAACCATTATACATGAGGTTTGAACACATTTTAAGTAAGACAAACCCAAGGTAAGAGAATTCTTAACCCAATTTCCATTCATTGGGTTAACCTTGTACATCATTGATTATGTGGAACTAATATTAGTTGTGAAATGAATTTTGATTATATTATTTTTTATTATTTGTATTTACTATGTATACACATATTTTATTCTTTTTATCAATTCCAACTTCAATTATATGATATTTGTAAGAGAATTTTCTTTAAAATCATCTCTTAAATTTCTATTCTTACAAAATTAAAATGGAATGTTTTTATGATGAAAGTATTCATATTTAATGATTATGTTCTAGTTCTTGGAAATTATTTATGATGAAGGGTCAGACCTATATCTCTCTCCAATTTATTGGGTATGTTTATGTTGGAGGTCGACCATATGGTTAATCCAAGTGTAAGTGTGATAGTTACACCATGAGGTAGCTCTGACGGATACATTATGAGGTATCTGTGAGGGTTCTATTTTAAGGTATCCATGAGGGTTACAAATCATATGCTAGCTATGAGGGTTAAAATATTAAGTAAGTAATTTCCCAAGTTACCTTTATGTTTTATTTATATTTTCTATGTTTTATGGAAATCTCATGTTTTCACAAAGTAACTATATGATTATTTATGGGTGATAAGTATGTATTTTTTAAAATGATTTCATATTCCTATAAGAATTCATAGACTAATGATTTATCTCCTTCTTTTTATGGCTATTACTGAGATTTTTTTTCTCATCCCAAGTTTTAAAATGACTTTCATAGTTTTTAAGGATATTTAAGAGAGAATAAGCAGCAAAGATGAATGTTGTGAAGGATTTATGTTTTATTAAAAAATATATTATAGAAGAAATGGATATTGTTTTATTAGTATTTACTTTGTATTCTCATGGGTTGTCATATATGTTTAATGTCCAAATTATATAAAACCCTAAACTGAAAATATATTTGGGAATGTAATAACTTTATTCTAGTTTAATTTACAAGATTATACAATATTTAATGTTTGGTCCTTATAGATTTATTCAAATCATATGATTTTTAACATTTTTAAAATCATTTATTTTATTCTTCTATTAATTGAATAATTATTGCATCATCATTGTGAAAGATTTTAAAGTAATACTTTTTTCACTAAAAAATTAAAAATAATTTACCATGGTAAAAAAATAATTTTTATTTTGAATTAATATTTATAAATAAACATATCTTCTATTTCTCCTTATATTATAAATATTATATTTATTAAAAGAAAGAGTGTGACATTTTTTATATCAACATAAATATTATAAATATTAAAATCATCCCTAAATGGCATAAAAAGATATATATTAGAATTTTGGATGACTATGAATGATATATACTTTCACAATAAAATTTAGGAAAGTTTTAGGGTCATTATTAGTTCTTATCATTTTATTTTTAACCTCAATCACCAAATTTACCATTTACCATAGTGATAAAAATTACTAAGGATACTATTCATATTGAAAGAAAATAAAAGGGAATTATTCACCAAATTTGGACCTCCTTATTCAAAATATGTAATTCACATTTAAATATTCAAAACATATAGGTGAAATAATTTAATTTAAAATAAAACTGATAAAATGTGATAAAATTTTTTTTTTTTTGAAAAATGTATTTTTCAAGTATAAAATGTTTTTATACCAAATTAAAGTATAAAATTAATTTAAAAACCATAATTATATCTTTTTTAAATCATTTATAACTAATTAAATATAAAAAAGAACCTAAAATATAATTTAACTTTGTAAATACTTGAAAAGAAAAACAATTTTCAATAAAAATCTGTATTTTTCATCATTCATTGAAAGATCAATATTTCTATAAAATTCTCAAAAAAATACTAAGATAATTTTTAATTATTAATAAAAAATGAGATTTATTTTTACAAATTATATTTCTATAATATGGAAATAAATATTTTAAGTAGAACCATATAATGCCTAAAAATCTAATTTGGTTAGAAATGAAACTTTTTCTTTTTAACTGAAAAATTACTAAATATTATTATAATGAATATAAATCTATAATATATAACTAAATAATATTTATGATACATTAAAATTATTTAATATATCATTAACTAAGTTATTACATTTTACCACCATTTCATCTATGGAGAAATAAAAACATCGCCTATGCATATGTATGGACTATTATACACAAGAAGTGATATAATTTATTTTTTCACCACTGCCTCTAATAGATGATTATAAAGATTGAATTAATTAATATATATATATATATATATATATATTATATTTATGAAATGATTATTATTACCAAAAGGTAACATATTATCTACCTTCTTACCTTCCCATCCATTAAAAAATGGAAATGTCTCTCATGTGTATGTGTAGACTACTATCTCCATGAATGACACATTTAGTTTTTAATTAACATATCACATGGATGGTGATAATGAAAGATTTAATATACAAATATTCTTTTTATAATAATAATATTAATATTACTTAATGTTATACCTTTATCTAATTTATTTCCCTTTCTCCATTTAAAAAATGTAACCGTTGGTTATGTGTACGTACAGACTACTGCCTCCATGAAATGATGTATTTAATTTTTCATATCCAACATATATGGATGGTTATAAAATTATATTTAATGTATAAATATGATAACTATAATATTTTTAATATTTTTTAGTTTATGTAACCATGACCCCCTTGACTTTGGTCAATATAGTGAAGATATTTTAAAGGTTAAGGATCGGATGAACTCAAAATTTCTGACATGAACTTAACTGATTTATGGACTAAAATAAAAAATGGAAATAAATGAAATAAAAGATAAAATAATAATTTAATTAATATTAAAAAGGTTATTAATTATTTATATAATTAATAAAAATTTATTATTTAGGAAAGTAGAAGTCGTACGAAGCGTGTTAGGACTCGAGGTAAGGGATTTATCATCATAGTTTCATTTCTTTTAGACTCATGACATTTTTACCAGATATTTTATTTTTTTATGTATAAAATAACATATTAATGTCTTTTATACTTAATTTATTAAACTTTTAGTGGTTTATAATCCATTTCATTCTCTCTTCTTCTATTTTCACTAGTATAAAAATAGGGTTTTTATGTCAGTTTTTTTTTTGTTTTTCAGGTAAATTATTTAAGGTAATTGAAAGATACATAATAAATATATCTTTAACATATGTTATTAACAACCAAAATCAAAATTATTTTTTCAAAAAAAACTTCATACTTTAAACATTGGTTATTTTTATAACTATCATTGAAAGTAACTTATAATATCAGTTATAAAGAAAACTAACGTTATAATCCATTTTCAACATCCATTATAAAAATAACCAACATTGAAAGTTTCCATTTTTATGATTCAAAAAATATTAATCCCTTGGTAGATAATACATGAATGATAATATAGAAAATTATGAAACCAAATGAAAAATAAATAAACTAAATCTTAAATATTTCACTTCAATTCCATGATTATGGAGATTCCTTTCATCATTTTCCTTCAAGGAAGGAACCTTTGAGGCGATAAAAATTTTGGAATGTGAATAATTTTAAACTATTAACAGTAAATCCCATGTAAAAGTTTAATATTTTGAACTCGGTCATAATAATAATTCTTCATCATAAAAAACATATCATTAAAAGTTATATCATTTATGAAATCTAATCATAAAAAAATAAATAACAAGAGAATAATGATTAATACTATGGTAAAATAATTGAATCAATAACTATTAGAAAGATTTTATATATTGAAGTATGAGTAAATACAAAATAATAAAAGATAAAATATAAAAAGATATGTAGAATTTTTAAAAACATGTTCTATGTTCTTATAAATTTTAGGTGGGATTTTAAATTTTAAAAGTAAATTATGAAAAAAAATAACACATCACTATTGACCAATGATTTTTTTTTACTTTTAATGTTATTTATATGAATAACCAATATTAAATATCTTATATTCAATAGTTATTATGTTTTTTATTTAAAAACCAATGTTAAACCCCCAATGAGAAAGCTATTTTTTGTTCTAGTGGTCCTTTAGATTCAAAACCTACTAAAATTATAAAATATATTTCTTTAAAACCTATTTAAAATGTATTAATATTTTTTCCTCCATATCCATTTTCTTCAAAATGATTTAATAATAGTCTTATTTATATTTCCAAGTTTTTTATAAGTTTATTTTCAATTACCTTTTACTTTATTTAAAAAAGAATTCATATGAATATTTTCAACATTTTCCATATATTTCATTTTTACTTTCTTTAAAAAATTTAAAAACGAATTTTTTTTAAACATTTACCACATGATCATATTTTTCCTCTATTATCGCCATTATATGTTATCAAAATTTCTTTAAAATTTTCTATAGTTTTCAAAATAATATCATATTCCTATTATTTTTGGAATGTTTATTTTTTTCAAAATAAAGGGATATTTTTTCTTCTCATTTTATGAGATATCTGAAAGTGATTTTTCTTATGGGATCAAATACTAATTTTATTATTATTATAATGGAAATGTAATATTTTTTTCATGAAATAATTCTTGGTCATTTTATTTGATGATGGGTGGTCTGATATAACCCTACAATGCATTGGGTATTGATATGTGCTTGAGAAGAGACATATTGGAATTAATCGTGAAAGTTATTACCTTATTAGGGAGATTTTTAGGGTGAATATAAAGATAATGTACAAATATGCCCATATGGTTATTCTATACTTTCTATGACTTTTATTTGAAATATTTTATTTCATAAGGCAATAAAATGATTTTATTTATAAAGTAATGTTTATGAATTTTAAAGGTTTAATATTTATTTTTCAAGGAAAGGATTTCATGAGTTCTCATGATTTATCAAGAAGCTATCATGGTTAGGATTTTTCCTTTATTGTTGCTAAAAAAAATTTCTGAAAAAATAGTGAAATAAAGGTTATTTAATGAGAATTAAATGATTATTTGATATTAAATTTTATTTTGTAAAAAGTAAAAATTACTTATATATTTTCATGATTTTCACAAGGGATTAAGGGTTTTACATTCTTTTATATCCCTTATTGATATTTTTACTCATCCCACATGTTCAAATGTCTTTTAAAAATATTAATAATGTGTAAGAACTATTGAAAGGTTCATGGTGACACATAGAGAAAGAAGAAAATGCGCCATGAATGAAAAAAGGGGCGTAAACATAAGAATGTGTTTTTGTGAAAGAAATTACACTGTGTGGAAATTCCCATTTTTTTTATGTAATGGTTTTCCTAATTTTTTAAAACAATAAACCTAAAAGATTATAAAAATGTAATAATGTGAAATAATTTTTATTAAAATCATAATTATGGGGTTTTTAAGATATGGGGTGTTATAATTGGTATCAAATCTAGTATATAAAGAGTGTTTTTTAGCACAATATCCAGGTGTTCGGGTATATGGAATTATAGTTGGTATCAGATTTAGGGTTTAAATAACTTTATAGGTTAGAATGTTATTATATGATTATAGCTTAAAATATTTTGAAAACTTCAAGGGTTAATATGATGGTTTTGGATCATAATTTAAAAGTCTTTCATAACCTTAAAGGTTAATATATTATGGAGAAATATGGTTATTTTGTATGAATGAAATGTTTTTATTATAATATGAAATTGTTAAGGATATTTTAGTGTTTATCTTCCTGATAATATGGTTTATTATGATTTTATTTGATATACCCACACTAATGATTTTTGGTTTTAGTAAATTACTAGAACCAATATGGACCAAATTAATAATGGATGTGAAGGAAAATGAGGTTGTTTTATAAATGACCTACCAAATAGTACAATAGTTGGAGTAAAAACTATTATGGTTATTCCTAACCAGATATCCTGGGTTATTATTAACAACCTGGACCTAGGTGAGTTTCCTAACTCATCAAATAATAGAAAAATGGGGTTTTATGGAAGTTCAGGTAATAAAGACCATTGATGTAAAAATATTAGAATTCTTACATGTTAATAATTTTGGAAGAATAATATAGGGAAATATATTAAAATATAATCAATATGTTTCAAATATAGTAAAGTAGGGCATAGAGAAATAAACATCTGAGAAAAAATGAATAGTTTAGTTAACACAATAAAGGGTAATAAAGTTCTTTATAAGGTATCAATTGAATGTTTTAAATGCGGGGAATATGATCATTATGTAAATATATTCCCTAGATGGAAAGCTCATGAAGGGGTCATCAAGATAATAAGTTCATATAATGAAGATCAAGGAAATTTGAATAACATTTACATGGAATAATATTTTTAAACAGCTTGTCTTATGTTTAAGTATGAAACGTTATTAGACTAAGTTTGATGAATCTTGGGTAAATATTCATATTTTTATTGTAGGAAGGATGTATTAATAAATAATATGAAAAATCTTGGTTAACGGTGTATGAAAGAAGATGAATGATTGAAGTGTCTATATATATATTTTAAAGAGTTATGATGTATTGCTATTTTATTTAATGATTTATAAGATTTAAGAATAATCATAAGTTCAAAAGTATAGATACTATTTTGAAATATTATGTGATTTTATTAAAAGGTTATTAAAGATATTTTCAAATATTTTTACTGGGTTTTAGTAACAATGAATGATTGAAGTTTAGATAAACATATTGATTTATAAGATCTTTGATTTTAATGTAATTTTGGTTAATTGTGATAATGGGTTGTTATATTTTTTAGAACATATTTTTTATCATATAAACAACTTTGACATTAAAAATTTATTTAGTGATTAGGTCATTAATGTTATTTTGAAATAAGTTCACTATAAATATTTTTTGGGAACATTACATGAATCAAGCTAAATAAGATATTTTTAGCTAGTATGGTATTTTATGTCAAATTGGTTAATATTAATTAAGGAATAAACATTGAGTTAACATTTGGAAGCATGTATTATTTTATTGTGGCTTTATGGAGATTCAGGTTTTTATGGAAAATATTAGCATATTTTAGAATAATATGTGACCAAATCATTCTACTTTTTGGGTTTCAAATTTGGTCTTCCATATTTTGAAAATTTGAAGGGTTAGTTATTCATGTAATTATTTAACTTCAACATTGGGAATTATTGCGAAGTATTTGGAGATTAATGTATTATTTATTCATATAAAGGTTTATTTATATTGGATATTATCTTAACTTGCGCTAACGTTTTGGTTTTGGCTAGTGGATAGAAGAATAAAAAATAAATTATCATTATTTTATGGATTGTAAGTTCCATTAAAAGTTAATTTTATCACTTTCGTAATGAAAAAATCATCTTGGTGATTTATCATTTAGAATATGAGATGAAGAGAAGGCGAAAAACTACTTGAAACATAACTAAATGATGAAATTGTTCTTATGGAATAAAAAAATAAAGTATGAATATTTTATCATATTCTATATCTTGGGTTTAAAATAATTCCTTAACTCAAGCAAGAGTAAGATAAATATATTTATTATTATGTGAAAAATATCACTTAATTATAAGGTATACATTTTTAAACTTATTAACAAGTACGTGACTTATAATTTTATATAAATATTTTTAGAAATATATATCTAAGAAATACTAAGTTTCTTAGTAGTGGAATTGAAATTATTTATCATCATAAAATATGTATATTAATTTATTAATTTTTCATTATTTAGTCATTTTGGTAAGAGAAAAAAAATTTGAGGAATTTTTTTTTGGGGGGGGGGGGGGGTAATACCCTATGATTTTAAAATGTATTACTTTAACTAAATATGTTATTGAATAACATGTGATATACTCAAAAATAAACTAATGTGTATAATAATTTATTAAAAATAAAAATAAAAATAAAAAAAATTATAAGTATATAATGTGAAAATAAATAAATTAACCCTCATTGGTAAATGATATTAAATAAGGTTAAAACCCTTAAAGGTTAAAGGGGTCATTTTTCTATAACATCGGGTTTTTATTATATTGTTTATTTTGATTTAAATCATAAATTTATGAATTTATAAATTTTAATTTAATTAAATGAACATAATTTTTTAATTCAAAATATCAAAAAAATCAAGGTGTTTTTAGGGATTTTTCTAAAAAGTTTGATTTTTTTGGTAAAAAGTGAAAAATACCGATTTTACAAATACTATAAATTTTATGACATAATTATATATAAGCATGAATTAAAAATAAGAAAAACTTTCTTTTAGGACAAAATATTTGTTTATCAAGTAAAATAAATTATTTAAAAGTATTATGTTGAATTTGGAAACCAGTGATTGACTTTTTTTGACCAAGATTATATTTTAATCTAATAAAAAACTATTTTTAGTTCTTTTCATTTAATAGTATGATTATAAAGATACATTCAATTTTAGAATGCTTATAATTTCATAGAATAATAATTTTTTTAATAATAATCTAATAAATTCATGGGAAACACCATCATATGTAATGTCCCTCCTTGACTCACTCTATAAATAGTAGAATGATCGGTTCTCCATGTGACCTCAAGAATTAATTACCATATGTTAGAGGCTACTGACTTAGAGAATGGGTACAAATTGGTATTATGGGGATACTATACCTTATATTTTAGAGTGTGAAATAATAAATAGTGAAGAAACATCATCAATAATAATAAGTAATATGGAAAGAAGAAGTAATAAATATAAATAAAACCCAGTAATAAATGAAATTCAATAAAGACCCAAACTAAAATTCCATAAATATCACCCACTAGGACGATTACATATATAGGTGAAAATAAAATATAAATAAAATTCACCTACTCCATGAAATCCTAAAACCATACCTTGTCTCATGCTCCATTTACTCGTCTGAGTCATCATGTTCGACCATGTTATCTTGGGCCTCAGACCAATCTGTCACTATAACCAATTGAATTTTTACTCACGTATAATTGTTTTGTAGTGGACCTAGTAGGGTGTGAGTATAAAACATAGTAGGGAACCACCAATACAGTCCTATACTAACCATCATATGTAGTGATATGTGCATGTGACATTCTCAGTTGGAATAAATAACTACCAAAAATAAATTATTATTGATCCTTAATCTTGTAACCTCGATCGACCATATGTTCTTTAGATAGTGTTGGTGTCTCTCTAAGAACATCTCAAAAACTGTTCCAACCAAGTGATATGTGGGTTCCAAATATATGGTAGCCTTAGAAAATCTTTAATACTCTATGGAACCATCCCATGACATCCCTATCCCAAGATCCAAATATATGAAAACCCCTATCATTTACTCATGGCTCTGAGTATGAGGCCTATAGTAGCCTTATCATGAGATTTGAATCCACATAAACTCCTATCATATCCTCACTACTCCATGGATGAGGCCTACACAAACCCTATCAAGAGATCTAAATCTATGACAACTCTTATCATCCAAGAACTTAATTCAAGGTATCCCCTATTGGTATCTGAACCCCAAATCCATAGTGGGTCTTATCATCGAGTTCCAACCCCATGGAAGGTTTAACCATAACTAGCTCCAAACATGGAATCCCCTATATATACCTAGATCTATATCCATGGAATCCTAACCTTTCACATTTTTCATTAGATAATTTTATTTAAATAAATAAAACACAAGGACTAGATGAATTCCCATGAATTCCATCACTATCCATATCCCATTGGGATACCCGGTTCGATACAAGTTTCATGGTGACACATGATACCCTCTCACATACACCCACTTAGGGTCGATCAGTAAATAAAAAAACCACTAGGTCTCCTTAGACTCAGTACAATAAAGGTACTTTCATATGTTTAATCTATCTTATTCATGGTCTTGAGTCAATACCCGATGCACTAGGACACCATGTCCAACAATATCGTCAATAGGGTATCCCGACCTTACTAGCTACATGGCATCTTTCCACATATACAAAAATAGAATATAAATCGTGACCCATCTCAGTCTTAGGGTAACTCTAGGCCAGCCTTCTCACCCACTCAAACCTAGTCATCCTACACTCATTCCACATAGGCTAGTCCACATACACATTATTGTTTACAACCTAACACCATTATAGTCACAATAATCCATTCATGCTATAAACACACTACTGAAAGTGTATAAATGAACTAGGCTAGCCATCAACCCAATCTGGTCCTCAAAACCACACTTAATACCCAAGCACCAACACTCATGGTTCTCACTACCTAAAAATGTTGATCACATCATGAGAATTAGTCTCATACCTTGAATCACCACCTATTATTTTTGTTAATAATGAAAACACAAACCCCGATCTAACATATCTCGTGGGTAAACCTTGATTAAACTACACATCGACCCACTAATGTATGAACCAAAACTAAATGATTCAAGGTATCCCACATATCCTTACCCAATAAAATCTCATGAAGGGTTACTAGGTTTGACCACCTAGTCTATATGTCAGCCTCTTAGAAGGTCACAGCTCATGGGGCATCATCCACACTCCCATATTAACCCAAAACATCAATATTACCACACCCACTCATGGAGACTCAAAGATGATGACATCATTCACTGACCACCACCCATAACTAGAGTAACCATCATCTTTGAGATTTTTTACATCAAAATTCTCTTTAAAGTATTGTATCTCACTGGTCAACAGTCCACACACAACATTTTCCCAGATGAATTATGTTATGGGAGACACAACACACAATTAAGTTAAGTAGAGTTTCATTCTATGGTTTATGGGAAAACATTGTATAGGTTGTTACTATAACATTAAAAAACAAAACCTAAATAAAAACACTTTATAAAGGGTTCATTGTTAGACATCCAATTGGATACCAACCCACCAAGGTCACTTCACCTCCTATGTACGAGAATTGAGTTATCATACTTACCATATAACATCTTATTGTAGATCCACATGAACTACTATCAAAAGAAAAAACATATATAAGTCTTTCCAAATAATTAAAATTCTACCAAGTGTTATATGGGAAAACTCTATATGATTAGTTTTTTACACTTTAAATAAATGAGCCTCAAACATCAGTGAAATCACACGCTAGCATGTATATATGTCATGTGAATCCAATGTACCGAATATGATGAATGAGATGCCTCTAACCTCTACATTCCAAGATTCAATGCAATCAATGATCTCTTTTAAATAGACGTAGAGATAGTAATCAAAATAAATCATTAAATCCAAACCACATGTGCATCACTTAAAGTGAAAATCATATACAATTGTAATATCACAATTCAAAATAGAAATCTGTGATCATTGGTAACCTAGACTTCTTACCGGAATAAGTTTTATTAAAACACTATTCTAATGTCCATTATAAGATCTAACACATTACTATGTCTCTTGGACACCATATCATGAAAAAGTAATATAAAAATTAAAAAAACTCTGATACCAATTTGTAACTTCCTTCCTTGGCTCACTCTATGAACAATGGTTGGATCGGTATGCCACATGACCTCAAGTACCCCTCCCTATATTCCATATGATGTCGACTAGTAGTGGGGGTCTAAGGTGGTATGGTGGGGATACTACACAACCTATAATAGTGTTCACAATTATAAAATATAACAAAAAATCATCCATAATAATAAATAATCTCACAAGAAGAAGTGATAAATATAAAAAAACTAAGTAATAAATAAAATGTAGTAATAGACCAAATGGACATTCCATACATACATTGATCACCCACTAAGCCAGTTACATATATGGACCAAAATTTAAGAAAAATAAAAATTTTCAAATTTACAACATCCCCAAGACATACCTCATTCCAAGATCCATGTATATGTCCAAGACATCCTATTCTACCATGTTATCCTAGGCCTCAACCCAACCTATTCTTGAAACCAAGTAAATGTATTCTCAGGAACCCAAGTGAAGTGGAGACCTTTAGTAGGGTGCGAGTGAAAAACTAAACAGGAAATCACCAATGTGATATCGTAATAACTAGCATATATAGTGATATTTTCATATGACATGATCAGTTGAAATAAAAAAACACTAAAAAATAATTTATTGTCAAGCTCTAGGTATGTGATCCCAATCGAACATACCTTCTTCATCCACTGATGGAGTTTTTCTTATCATTCCTTGAATTTTATTCCAAAAAATTATTATACAAGTTCAAAATCCATGGTAGTCTTAAATAATCTTCACAAATCCAGGGATCCATCCCATGGAATCCCTATCCCAAAATCGGAATCCATGAAAACCCCTATCATGTCCTCAAGACTCTAATGATGAGGCCCACAACAACCCTATCATGAGATCCGAATTCATGTAATCTTCTATAATATCCTCCCAGAATGAAGGATGAGGTTTATAACAACCATATCATAAGCTATGAATCCACTACAACTCCTACCATCCAAACTCCAAATATGTAGAATCCATTACCAGTTTCTGATCCCCAAATGTAGGGATATTCTTATCATTGAGCACCCACCCCATGGTTTCTCCAACCATAACTAGCTCCAAATATGTTAGAATATCCATATACCTATCTCCATATCCATATAATTACAAAATTTCACATCTTAATTGAGGTAAAATTCCATAAATAAAAAAACAGAGGGTTTGGTTGAATTCCCATGCTCATCATCACTATCTACATCCCCTCAGGATCCTCATTCTGGTATGGGTTCCATAGTGACACACATTACCCTTTCACATACACCTGATGGGGTCGGTCTATCAATGGGGAACCCACTGGGTCCCCTCAATCTCTAAATAATAGAATCACCAATGTATGGGTCCTCAGTCTCAATCTTGTTCTCAAGTCAACACCTAACAAACTAGGAAATCACATATGATGACATTATAATCAGGGTATCCCGACTATATTGGCTACACATGGTATCACCACATGGTAAAAAGAGAATATATGTTCCATGAACCATTTTAGTCATTAGGGTCACTCTGGGTCAGTCTTCTCACCCCCCTAAACCTGTTTATCCTTTGGTTTTTCCACCAAGGCCTAATCTCATCATATAAGAGAGGGTCACTCATCTCATCCTTGTCTCAACATGACCAAATATCTCAAAGAATGGGAAATCCCTGTAATAAATATATAGCCTAGCATCTTTATTCCACCATCACCACTATCTTGGAGGTGTCTCATATCCCTATTCTTAGGAACTTGAGTCTGAGTTTGTCCGACCTCACCTCTCATGAGGTATGGAGGATAACTAGGGTCTTAAAGTCTAGATCTAAGCCATTGGTCACTGAGCCATCAAGATAGAATATTGGTGGTTATCTATGACCCTTTTCATTTGAATATTTCAATTATGAAATTTAATTTATTTTAAAATATACCATTTAATTAATTTAACATTGGGTGTTTTTCTTCATAGAAAACCCGAATGCCCACATATAACATAAATATACATAAATTCCATAGGAATATTATGTGATACCACTTACCTGTTAATGAATTTTTTAAAATTTAACACAAAGGGGGGAAAATTATTTTATAAGGCCCATCCAATCCTATGTAGCCTTTTCCATGACCATCTGAGGTCATCTATTTAAGACAAATTTCAATCTTAAGAAAAACATCCATAATTATTTATTATAAAAATTATAATTAACTAATTAAAAAATTTAAGCCTCAATATAAAGTTAGATAACTCACCAAGTTATTTCAATGCACCAGAACCACCTCTATTGGTACCCCATAGGCCCGTCTCACATCCCTAAACCTAAGTTAGGAAAAATAAACAATAACAGACCACAAATTAATGGGTACTATAATTAAATTCTAATTAAAAACCTAAGAAAATTTCACAATACAATGTACCACAACCAAAATGACTATCTAGGACATGCAGATAATGTCTCAGGTTACCCTCTCCTTAGGTAGAGAAAATCCCTATCATACTCAGATAATTCCACCTTGATCTAGTGGAATTAGAATTAGATCCCTAAACCAAAAAACTAAAAAATAAAAAAAAAGGGAGGGAGGGAGAGAGAAGAGGCCAAAAGAGGTAGATATGTGCCTAGAACTATCATAAAATGTTAAAAAACAACCCTTTAATGGGATTAAAGAAGCAGGGATGGGGGAGAAACACCCCTAGTCCATGCGGCTTCAATAAGAGTAGAAGAGCCACACCTTCTAATACCCCTTAGGGGGTGTAAAATTTAAATTATACCCCTTAAAAACTCCACTAGAGAGCCATTATATACCATCGGATGACAGGTGGTGTGTTTTAGTTCTATCTGTATCAGCAACTTAGCCCCTCCTAGGGCCCTACTAAGCCCCCCATGACTTCTCTAGAGATTTTGTCAAAATCCCAAACACCTCTTTTAAAGTATTTCATGCATTATAACTTGATATCAAATTCTAGTACTTGAAAATTATTGAACACAAAATCAAAAATTAAATATTATTTTGAAATTAAAATGATCATAAGAACATGAGATCTTACACCACTCTAAAAACTTTGGCCTAGATAAGTACAAATTTGTAACACCTCTCCCCTACCTCATTGGCTTGAGTAGGCGGTGAGGGTTACATGGCCTTAAGTGATGTTCCCAAGGTTCCAAAGGATGGCAATAAATGCTGAGGGATCAAAGAAAAAAATGGGGAACAATTTGCACTTAAGAAAAAACCAACCAACAATCCAAAAACTATATGATGCATGTCAACAAACCTAACCAACCCATCCATTAACAACCAAGTTGTTCCACAATATAATCCAAACCCTATAAAATTAGACATGTCCACAACACATCAAAGTACAAAGCAGAAACTAAACAACCAAACACCACAAGTCATGACTCTACCACAGCTCCACACCAAGCTCCCAGCTCTTAGCTCCTCTAAGGAATCAAAATTCTCCACTAAAGGAGGTAGATGCCTTACCTTTGCCCACATCATGGTACACGACATCTGCAAAGACACCACAGCGCCAAAGAAGGGGGTGAGTACTAAAACTCAGTATGATTTCCCCAAATGACTTCCCTACACAGACAACTAGGATTAAACTGTTAGCACTTTTATATATAGAATAGTTTATATAAAATGAATCACATGTGAAACCATTTTCATAATCCAAACACATCCTTACCAAACCATCTCACCCAAACAAAAAAACAAAGGGAAATCCAACAAACGTGTCATAAGCCAATTCACCATTTCATATTAGCACAACAAATTCCCTCTTTGCAAAGCAACACACAAAAAAACAACCATTATAGTGGGACTTCTTCCCATCCTGCACACCCCATTCTCAACAAGTGGTACTTCCCGACCACTACCCGTAATAGTGGTTCTTCTTACCACTATCCATCACCTTTTATAGTGAGACTTCCCGCCCACTTCTATAATGGTTGTTATTCCGACCCCTATCTATCACCTTTTATAGTGAGACTTCCTGCCCAATTCCATAAAATATTTCAATCAAACCAAACCAAGAATAAACCCACCAAGGTCACAACAACATGGAATCAACCAATTTCATTTCATATCAATCCACTTCAACAAATCAACCATTTATTGAAAACCATTTTCCATTCCAAACAAAATTTCAATAAAACAACCCTTTTATTGAAAACTCTTTCTATCAATAATTTTCACAAATAATCCATATCAACCCATTTTAAAATATTCATTTTAAAATCCACAAGAATATCATTTCGCCAAAAAACACCCTTTTTCCCAAAAATCCCCAAAAAATCTCCTGAGGGATTTCCAACCAATTTCACATAATCAATTCACAATTAATTTTCTGTACAAAAATTAATTGTAACAAGGAACCACTAGTTCTAACCAAGTGGAGTCGAGAGAGAAGCCACCTACCTTTAGGGTTCTCGAGAAATTGACCCACGAACAACCGCGCCTCAAATCTAAAAAACGCACCACCGAAACCTCCCTAGATCCCCTTCCCTAACATTAAAAATCCTTAAAATCACCATTCAAGGAAAACACCACCATATATCTACACACAACAAGTGTAGATCTAGAAAACCAAGTAAGAGGGAAGAGAAGATCTAGCGGAAAACACAGGAGAAACAAGAGGAGAGACTTACCCGGGAGAAAACACCTTCAAACCGCCTAGAAACCCCTTTGAAACACTTCCAAAACGAGTGGGAGAGCACCCTTAACTCCTGAGAATATAAAATCGAGAGTGAGGCTCGAGTGGGAGGAGGATTGGAGTGAAATGAGGCAATCCCGAGTGAGCCCAGGTTTTATAACCCTAAATTTAAGTGGCTGCACGGTTAGCCCGCACTGTTTGGAAAACCGTGCACTAACCGTGCGCACGCTACTGCCTCGGGAGCAAGGATCCACATGGTTTCCTTTCATGGTTTGGAAAACCATGCGCAGGTCATGTAAAGCCTACTATCTACCCTACACGGTTTCTTGGAGAACCCGCACAGTTTCCAATAACCGTGCTCAAACTTTCCACCCCTTAAAAGTCCTAAAAACTCATCTAAACCCATTCCAAACTCTCCCAACCTCTTCCCAACTCATACCATGCACTTTAGACACATAAAAATGCATAAACCCAGACCACATACCTCAAACTGTGGTGCTATAAAATTCATGTTTTCAAATATAAATACCTTTTTTCTAAAAACAAATTATGCATTTTGTGCATTTACATTAGAATTAATTCATAAAAATTATAGAAATTTAATATTTTAGAATATATTCCATATTTGGAATCATAATATTCACATAATGAAATATGGACCATTTCACTTTTAGTCATAAAGTTAAGTGACCTTAGTAAAAAGTTAGTCACCATTGTAAGTGTTAAAAGGGTTAAAGAGAGGGTTAAACAAAAAGTTAAGGATTAAAATATCAATGAAAGATGTCTAAATTTTATTCGATGAATGTATTTAGATCTTAAAATATCCTATATTTAAAATTGGGATAAATTTGATCCAATTTCCATGAAAAATACAATTATTATATTTAAGAGTTCTTAATATTTACAGTGGTGTCACTCCTCTCACATATAAAAGGAAACCTCCTCTCCTTTTTTCTACATACACTTTAAGAATGTTCAATTAACCAATAAATTCCCAAATAACTTTAAAAAATACTTAACCATGTCATGTAGGTTCTATTTTCATCAAAAGAACAATTCTATAAGGCCTAAGGCATAATCTGAAGGAAGATATGCAAGGAGGAGGAATAAGTCTAAACTGAATTTTCTCAAGTTCATTTTTTCTTATACCTCATTAAAATCAATTATAACTATCATAATATAATTAAATAAGTATATTTACTATACTGAAATTTTATTATGTTTATGGAACAACTATTTTCTCCTTTATATCTAATGATAAATGAAAACAACGCTCATGTGTATGTATAAACTACCATCTCCATAAAGTGGTGTATTTTATTTTTTCATCACTGCATAGAATGGTTGGTTATAAAGATGTAAATAATGAATATATATGATATTTATGAAATAAATATTATTATTTAAAGATAATATATTATCTACCTTCTTACCCTCCCATCCATTGTAAAATGAAAATATCACTCATGCATAGATGCAGACTACTGTCTCCATGAACGATGCATTTCATTATTCCTCACCATCTCACATGGGTGATCATAAGGATATATTTAATTGATAAATATTATTTTAAAATATTTTCTTTATTTTTTAAAGATAAATCTTTACCTACTTTATTTTCTTTTTATCCATTACAAAAATGAAAATATCTCCCATGTTTATGTACAAACTACCACCTTCATGGAATGATGTATTTCATTTTTCATGGGTGCATTACATGAATCGTTATAAAGATATATTAAATGCATAAAAATGATAATTATAACTTTTTTAAGATTCTAGATAAGATATAAACATTCCCCCTTTGACTTTTTTCAACCTATCTAATCTGTTTTAAAGGTTAAGGACCAAATAACCCCAAAACATCCATGAAAACTTAACTGATTTAGTAACTAAAATGAACATAAAAATAAATGAAATAAAATAAATAATAATAATGAAATGAACATGAAAAATGTTCTAGATAATGTAGATAATTAATTGTTTTTTATTATTTAGTAAAGTATATTTTTTATGAAGAATGCCGTGACTTGAGGGGAGGGATTTTTCATCTCAATTTTCTTTCTTTGAGACTTATTCCATTTTAGTATCAGATATGGGTGTATGGGTTTAAATAATTATATTATATACTAACTATTATACAATAATAAGTATTAATAAATAAATATTAAGATATATGTCTATATTATAAATAATAAATAAGATATTGAGATAACCATTCAATATTGTTGTATAAGGTGGAGACCTTTTGATTACTACATATTGAGAAATGAGGTTAGATTCATACTATATAGTAGAGATACATGCCTAAAATGGTGGTCAATATTTAAGGATGATCCATCCAAATCAATCATTTAAAGAAGAATACTAGGTTTTATAAAAAAATTCAAATATGGTAAATGGGTTTTTGATTTTCTGATTGGTTCTATGAATGATACATGGTCAGTTATAGGATTTTATTTTCAAGGATATACCATTTCTTATACTTTATCTTGATAATAAAATAGAAGTATCTTGGGAGTGGGATATTGACCAATTTACAATAGGGGTATAGTAATTCATCTTGAAATAAAACCTCTTTAATAATTTTTTTTCTAAATGATATTACTTTCCAGCTTATTTTACTTTATTTCAAGATAATGGTGAGTAAAACAAAGATATTTTTATTAAATAGGGATAGAAGTAAAAAAGGAATAAAATTAAATTGTTAAAATTCATCACACTGATTCACCAACCTCTCCATGTTTTTTTACCAATACCAGTAGAAGAAAATTGTTTATTAGAGATATGATTCAATATTTTATTATATTTTTTGTATCTTAAAATATTTTAATTTTTGAGTTTTTATTCAAAATTAATCATGAAGTGTAAACTTAGATAAAATGTATCAACTGATGATTAAAATTATATCCCTACCAATATTATGAAGAGAAGGAATATTAAAGTGATTAAAAAGATAAATAATCAATCCCACTTTTGAAAGTAGAAGAAAATAGGGTTTCCATATGTTGTGATCCTAGATAATAGAGATCTAGGATTGTGGAAGAAGAACTAGTGATTAAATCCACAATTGGGAAAATGTAAAACATCTAGTCCTTAAGTACTTCAAAATATTTTCATGATGATGTGGTAAATAAAGTGTATTTATAGTATTTTCCTATAACGTCTCAGACTCGGATGCCACCCGAAATGGTGCCCCGAGACCAGTTTGTCACAATGCCTCAAGAACAACCCCCCAAACACCAGAGGCTTCCGACTAGAAGCGAGGGAATAAGTGAGTCAGTTGGGATACTATTCCGTCATTAACAAAGTATCACAGTAGAATCCCAACTTACAGTAAATAGTATAAGAAAAATAACCAGTCAACTAATGAAAGTAAGACAGGATAGAAATACATATCAATAACAAGCAGTATCTCATATACAAAATGATACAGATGATATAAGGATCTAGAAAGCAGCTAGAATACTACATAGAAATAAAATACAATAAAATTATCCCAAAATAATAAAAGACAAAAAAAATTCCCCATCATCGCAAGCCACAACTTGGTCTTATGCTCCATTACTCCAAGGATATAATCAACAACCTATACTAGGGAGCTTTCTCCCATCATCACCTACAACCATATAATATATTTAGGTCCCCAAGGAGGCCCAAAAAGGGTGTGATATAAACATCCCAATAAGAAACCACCCTAATATATACAGTTCTAACAATAATTCTACAAATGTTCTAGTAAGTGTAAACAACTAGTAAGTAAGTTCATATGTCTATGACATAGGTCTACTGTAAAGTAAAACTGAACATCCCCCAAGGATTCCTACAAAAGTGAGCCATCTCCTAACAATGCAGCTATAAAAAGCAACAATAAAGTCACACAACCACGCTGCACATCCATCTATATCAATCAACCACAACCACACACTATAAAGAAGTAAAGAATCCCATATCCATGTCGTATAGTTAAGTTTAGACCGCAATGGCCGGATCCAAGGTGTCAGTAGACCAAGTAATCCAAGTAATTAAAATCTAGACCATATAGGTCCGGATCCAAGGATCATGTATAAGGAATACCATCGATTCCTATGGGTATCTCTTGTGGAAACTTAGTTAGGCACTGGATGGGGTCCTATGAGCAGGGAAATAGCAAGTCCTATATAAGCCCAGGAAAGCCTGATCCATGAGGTAGCAAGGCCCAAGGAATCCTATAGAATCAAGACCCAAGGGGCGTAGTCAACCCAGGGCATCCATTATCACGTTTCAGATCCATGTAGAGCAGTCCAAGGTATCTATCAAACCATTCAATCAATCATTCAAGCATACAAATTATAAATTCATAACCAGGTGAGTATACCCAATCACGTCAACAAGCACAATCCATGATTATACCCCCCTCATTGAAACCATTTATCAAAATAATATGGGAATACCCTCCCATATAACCCATTTAACATTCCATTAGTTATTTCATATAGGTATACCCACCAATATTATCCATTTAACATGCCAAACTATAAAAATAGTTATGGCATAACATGATATTCATTAATCAAGGAGGCAGTACATCTCCTAAACAAGCTACTCAAAGTATCAAGTCATCTAAGGGATTACTCTAACTAGGAAATCACAATAACACACCCCTTGGGTGGTTTAAACAGGCATAAATATGTTAAACCCAAAATTCACACCCCACGGGTGATGTTGAAATGTGAAATGGGTGCCAACGCACCTAAATAGAACATATGGTCAACCTCACTAGCTCTAACTACAACTACTAAAAGCTATTATCTCAAAAATGACAACTCACTGAAAATTTCGATGGATGGAATAACGGTGGAATGCCCATAAAATTATAAAGAAAATCCAAAAGAAGGAATATATCACATACTGCACCTTGGTAGTAGATAGCTCGTCCAGTATCGAGTCTTGATTCAACTCGATTTGGAAGAAATATAAAGAATGGACAAAGAATGGGGTATTAGGGCATATGAGTCGAAATACAAATAGCACAGTCATTTTTCTAAAGAATCAAAAAAGACTAAAACATTATTGAGGAATTACTGTTGAGGATCCAATGATACAATCAATGATCGAAATAGAATTCATAACAAGGAACATGATCAATTCCTACCTTAGTCACCTCAAGGGAGAGCTACATGAGGCCTCATGTGCATGGGAGAAGAAAACACTATTGGGTTTAAAAAGAAAAAATAAATTTTAATTTAAAATTTAAAAAAAAACACACAGAAAGGTCCCACAGTTTCCCAAACCATGCAGAAACTGTGAGCACCTCACTGCCTTGGGTGGGGCACTTCGTACAGTTACCCTACATGGTTAGACTAACCGTGCGCAAACTGTGTGGAAGTGATCTAGCCAAAAACCTGCACTATTCATACCTCTCGCATGTTGTAGGCTAAATGTGCGCAGGTCATGTGCAAACTGTTCACTTAGTCATTTTTAGCCCAAAACTTGGTTCCGACCTCCGAACAAGTCCCAAACACCTCTAAAACACCCATGACCATGATAACCATTCATGTAAGGCCATAACAAGATATTTAAGCTGAAAATAAAATAATTTTTACCTCATAAGAAAACCCATGTTATTACATTTCTTATATATGATTAATATACAAGTGGACATGATCATATTAAATTAGAGTTAAATGATGATTCATATGTTGTTTTTAGAAAAACCTTACAAAATTTTATAGTATAAATTTACATTTCTATCTATGGGTCTTTAAAAGATTTTTATGATAAGATCACTCAATTTAGAGAAGAATTTAAAAAGAGGGATAAATCACTTGTACAATGAGTAATGATGTGACTAAATATATCTAAGCAATGTTGTAACACCCCATAATTTTGTGAAATATTTTTTCCAAATTAATGTAATATTTTTTATATTTGTTCATTTCACACAACATTGAATATAGATTTTTTATATGAAATCACTAGGTTTGGATTTCATTATATGCAACACCATGTAAATATTCCATTATACTAAACACATAGATTAGATTGTGCTACATGAAACACTATGTTGGGCTTTTGTTACACACAATTTCGAGTTCTATTAATAGATTGAGTTAAATTCAAGGTTGATTTTTACCGAACTATAAAATACTATTGATATTTTTATTGAAAAATTATTATAGTTCCCACCTAGACATTGGAATGGAAGTTATGAATAATATAAGATAAAGTATGAAAATATTATTTACACATGTATATAAAATTAATCATTTGGTTATCAATTAGTTAGAAATGAAAGTAATAACTATTTGAAAATAAAGAAATCCCTTTTATAAGAAAACTATTTCTTTATATACAAAACACCATTTTATCTCCATAAATTAAACAAAAAAATTTTGATGAATGTTTTAAATAATATATATATATATTATATTTAGTAAATATTTTTTATACTCATACAAAATATTTTTTAGTCATGATATAAGAATAAATCCAATTTTATGAATAAAAAATTATTTTTTCTAAATTCTAAATTTACCAAATTTTAATGGTGTACCCATTTACATATAATTTTTGACACTTTTATAATTTTTATTTGAAAAAAAATCATTTTTTAATTGGGATATTTAAAATTACTTTGGGTGAATTTTTTTGGTATTTTTCAATGAAGTTTCATATTTTTATGAATGGTGAAAAATACTGAATTTTAATTCAAAACTTTTTTTTCATATAATTTATTTGTATTGTAAAATTTTATTTTAAATTTGTTTTAAACAATATTTAGATAAATTATACATCTATTAATCCAATTTAGGTCATTATAACCTATTTAATATTGAAATTGGATATAAAAACATTTCAATATTTTGAAATTTTCTACTTTAAAACCTTTTTGTCTCATCCCTTTCACGGGATTAATTTTTAATTAATTTATATAAAATATGGGATTATAATTTGAAAAAATGAATTAAATATTTTGAATCATAATAAGTTCTAATTTATAAAAAGTTCAACTTAGTTTTTTAGAAAAATTATAAGTGAAAGTATTTAAAATTAATTATAGTGATTAAGGGAAAACAAGCTTAATTAATTATTAAACTTTGAAAATAAGATGTAAAAATGAACCAACACTCATATAATTTTTTTCTGTAAATATTTATAACATTAAACCTCTAATTATCTATAATGGTCTATTTTTAAACCTTTTGGGAATATTTTAATTTGGTGAGCACTCAAATATTTTCCAGAATACCCAATGTTTCCTCTCCCCCGCTTATAAAATCCCTCCTCTCCTCCCCCTCTCTTCACACCTCTAAAACCCTTTTTAGATCCTAAAAACCCTAAAAATATAATATAAAAACTTATTTAACTTCATCATATATTCCTAAATTTGGTAATAAATCCAACCAAGGATGCCCTTTCATGCAAACCAAAAAGAGTTACCCAAAAAAGAGGTAACATCCTTCCACAAGCTCTTTTGTTTTATTTTCATTCTCCACCCCCTAAAATCTTCTTATTATATGATTAAATAATAACATAAATAACATAAATATACATATATATTTTTTATTCTAAGGTTTAAACCTACATCTACACACACTTTCATCAAATGTGTAATGAACTTACCGTTTGTGTATACAGTGGACTACCGCCTCACGAAATGGTGTCGTTCATTTTTTCCTTTACCACCTCTCTTGGTTTGAAATTATGAAGTACATAATTTTTTTATATGATATTTTTAATATTTATTATTTTTAATTATTATTTAATTATTAAATAAAACATACCTTCATGCTTTACATTTTTTGTAAATACGATAACTTTATTTGTGGACGTGTGGACTACCGCCTCCTCAAAGCTATGTGATTCTTTCACAATTTACATGAAATGTATTAATGATGGGTTTAGTAAAATTATATGACATATATAAAATAATAATTACAATATAATTATAATATATATATATATATTCTTATATTTCATCAGCTTTTATTCTTTCAAAATGAAAATAAAACAGAAACAACGTTCATGCATACGTACGACCCACCGTCTCCATAAATGGTGTATTCCATCTCATATTTCTATATTTTATAGATTATTATGAATATTTATATATTAAATATATATGATATTTAAATCATATTTTACATTATTTAAATAATTATATAATGATCTGTGTAAGAGGATCAAAAATAAGACGTCAAAACATATAGGAAAAATAAAGTGGATATTACCTGAAACGTACAATTAATATGAAATTGTTAATAAAAGGGGTAATATAAAGTCATAATAAAATAATATATGGTATTATATATGATAATATGTTTATATGGTAGATTTATAACAAAATTATACTTATTATACATGAGTTTTGAACTTGTACCAAATTCTCACTCTTTTCTACTTAATATTATTAAGATTTTTTATAATAAAACCAAACCTTGTTTCTCCCTTTGGTCAAAAATATGTTATATTCCAATAAAATATTCTCTAATAATACTCCTAAAAATTTTTTTAAAGGAAAAAATATTTTAAAATTGTTTTATTCTTTAAAAGTTTTTTAAAATGGTTTTTAAATCATCCTTTATATTTTTTTAAAGGTTATTTTAAAAATAAATTGGTTTTCAAAAAAACTTATGTTTCAAAAATAATTTTTCAAAATAAGAAAGGATATATTTCTCAAGAAATGTTCTAAAAGATTTTTAAAAGCTTACATTTTTAATTTGTTAAAGTTTTTTTCAGAGAAAAATTATTTTGAAAATGTTTCATGTTTTAAAAAGTGATTTTCAAAGAAATATTATTTTTCCTAAGAAATATTCCAAGAGATATTTCAAAATCATTTTCCATATAAGGATCCATCCTTCATTATATTTTATTATTTATTGGGGATATAACCCAACGAAACCATTCTTATTCTTTCTCTAAATGGTTACACTTTTGATGACATGTTGTTAATGAAACCTATTTCTCTTTGACGAGTTATTCAATGATAAAACTCTTATGAACCCCGTTTCTTTTCATGGGTTATGCTTTGATGAAATTATTATTAAAACCTTCTATTTTTAAAAGGTTATAATATGATGACATTTTTATGATACCGATTTTATTTTATGGTTATGATATGTTGTTTTTGAAACCCATCTATTTGTATGGGTTATGATATGATGATAGTTTTATTATCTTTCGACACATGTATGTATGATTTTATTATGTGATGTGTGGGACCTATATCTCTCCCCAATTAGTTGGGTAAATATTTATATATCTCATGAGATAGACACCGATGGAATGAGGAGTGAACTCAATTCAGTAATACATGGCTGGAACGAGGAGTGAAATCCGTTCTGTAATACAGGGATGGAACGTGAGGTGAACTCGGTTTAGTAATACATGCCTAAAATAAGGAGGGAACTTTGTTCAGTAATACAGAGATAGAATGAGGAGTGAAATTACTTCAGTAATACAGGGTAGGAATGAGGACTAAACTTAGTTTAGTAATATAGGGATTGATTGAGGAGTGAACTCGGTTCAGTAATACAGAGTTAGAATGAGGAGTGAACCCGGTTCAGTAATACAGTGCTAGAATGGGAGGTGAACCTTGTTTAGAAATACAGGGAATGAGGAGTGAACCGAGTTTAGTAAAGGAATTCATCCCCTAAGATTGTCTTGGGAGTGAACCTTGACTACTAAGATTGTTTGGGGAGTGAACCCATTTCACTAAGATGGTCTTGGCATTAAGACTTTTCTATTATGGAAATCATTTTGTATGTTTATATGCCTACCACAATCACATGTATTATGGTTTTTTTATGATCTCGCTACTATAATACATGCCTTTAACAGTGATGACCTTTATCAATGCTAGAAAAAATCACTGATAAGGGGTACCATTTATCAACATTTTTTTCTAGAGCTAATAAAAGGTACCCTTTATCAGTGATTTTTTATAGTACTGATAAAGGGTAACCTTTATCAGCACATTTTTTGGCATTAATAAAAGGTACTATTTATTAGGACTTTATTTTTATCATTGATAAAGGTTACCATTTATCATTGCTTTCTTATTAGCATTGATAAAGGTTTTGAATAAAATTGAATAATTAAATAAATAAAAAATAGAAATGAGTTTATTAAAAAATATAAAATTTTATCATTAATTAAATAATTATTTATAAAAATGAATGAATTGAATATACTATATATAAATTATAATTGCTAATAAATAATATATATTAAATATATAGATATATGTAAAATAAAAATTAAACAAATAAAATTAAAAATAAGTAAATTAAGAAATATATTAAACATTTTATTAATTAAATAATTATTGATAAATTAATAAATAGCTCATATTAAATATATATAGATAAATATATATATAAATATGATTTATATAATACAAAATATTTATGATTTACATTAAATAAGTCATATAATTAGTGAATAATGGTTTATAATTACAAATTAATATGAATTAAAAATATTGACTAATTGCATCATGTAGTGGACATAATTGAATATCGTTTGATTTTTTAATTTAACATATATACATAATTAATTAATCTTTATATACAATGCACACAAACAAATATTTACATAATGAAATATTATATAGAAACACATATAACTAATATTTATGTAATTTATTAAAATTTTATTATTCATTTTAGAATTTTGTTTTAACATGATACATTTTATATATCATGTATTTAATGGGAAAATTTATTTTTTTATTTTTAATTTTATTACATCTTAGTATTAATTCATTTTTAGTATTTTTTTTATTTTTTGGGGAATTTAATTAATTTCTATCACTACTTTATATATATATATATATTTACTATGTTTTAATATTTTCAATATGTATTCATCTTTATTGCAATATATATCCATTTTTTTAATAATTTATATTTAATTAATAAAACATATCCATTTTTCAATATTATTAAAATGTACTCATTTTTGACATGTGCATGCACTTAAGATTAAATATTTATTAATAATGTTAAAAATATATTTGTAAATAAATATTTACAAATAAATATATTTATAAATGTATATTTACTATATTTATACATTTATATATTTATAAATATAAATAAATAAATATTTTTTTTCTAAAATTTATTCATTTAATTGTAAATAATTAATTATATATTTAAATAATTATAAAATTATAATAAATTTATTTAAAAAATGAATATATTTACTATATTTATATTCAAGTATATTTATTAAATATATATACATATATATATAATTATATAAATATATATAATGATTTAAATATATAAATATTATTTTTTAAAAGTATTTATATAATTATAAATAAATTATTATATTTTTAAATAATTAAAAATTATAATAAATATATTTACATGATGAATATATTTACTATATTTATATTCATATATATTTATTAAATATAGATAACAATTTAAATATATTTTCAGAAAAATATTTATAATTTATAAATCCTTTATCAGTGCTAAAGTTTTAGTGCTGATAAGGATTCATTTTATCTACGCTTTTTCAGTACTGATAAATACCAATCTCTATCAGCGCTTTCTTGGAAGTGCTGATAAAATTATCCTAATCAATTTAAAGAACGCTTACGAGTTGCGAACCAATCACGATATCCAAAGATTTCTGTAGAAGTCATCTTCTGTCAGTACTCCTCCTCATTGAATCTAAGCTCAAATCAAGGATCGAACAATTCCAAGGAACAAACAATTCAAGGGTCGAATGAATCCAAGGCTAGAACAAATTCCAGTTTTGGTGATATCTCTACCTTATCTTGGATGATTAAAACCTTCAATCCAATGTATGTTATTTTATCCTTTTTCTCACTCGTTGATTATGAATATGGTGCTTAACTAATTTTAAAGTATGATTAATAAGTGACTCTTTAGTTGGTATACTAAAATGTTTACTATTTTTAATCACTGGTTTTTTGTTTTCGTTTTTATTAGGGTTTGTGTGGTTCTAGTTATGGTTTGTAAAGGTTAGTTTTGGGGTGGTGGAATGATATGGTTGTTATGGTGGGGGTTTACTTGATGATGTGTTGTTATCATTATAGTGGTGGTATGGTTGGTTGATCCATAAAGGAGATGGTTGCAACTATTATCATAGAGATAGAATGGTTGTGGTGCATGTTGGTATGAGATAGTGTGATTGTTTATGTGATATGATGAGGGGTCGATGGGATTGAGTCTCACTTTCTAGGTTTCATAGAACATGGTTGTATGAATAAAATTAATTATGGGTAATTTACTTAAAAGTGGTGAGAAATGGGTTAATTAATTAACTGATTTGAAATTTATTTTGAAATAAAAGATGTGAAGACTATAATGAATATGAATAAGGAAAAACAAATTAATTGAAAGTGAAAAGTGGATAAATAAATATAATTTCAACAATAATGGTGAATCTAGAATTTAATAATTATTTGATTAAATGGTAAGTTGTAAAAGTTGTGTATAGATGGTTAGTAGTTAGGTATAAAGGTTTAGTAGTTTGGTAGCAGTTATTGGTTCAAGGTAGCTGGGTGATATGGCTTAATAAATTCATGGTAATGAATTAAAATATAATTATGATTTAACCCTTATGTTGATATTATGTGGATTATTATATCATATGTATTTTCATGACATTCTATAAACATCACCGCTCGAGTTGGGTAACCTTACTAATACCCATATGAGGGCATGGTTTCTAGGAATTTTCTATAATATCCAGGTTATATAGGAACAAATGGATAATTTTTTCCTCTTTCCCACTCTTTATTATAATATAATATTGGTTGTGAGGTATCACGGTTTTAGGTAAATATATACAGTATTAAATGGATTGAGTTTATTGTATATATATATGATGTATGACATGGTTTTGAGGTTACGTTGTGGAAATTGGAAGGGGAATGTGTGATAGGATTAAGTAACATAATTGATTTTTTTGGTTCACAATTCTCTATTGTGATGTGGATGTGATGTTCAGTTGTGATTCAGTATGTGGTAGTGTATATCTGGTTAAAAATATAATGTGATACGTGGTTATAGGTATATTGAAGAATAAAGGGATTGAAGTATAGGATGTATGCCATTAAGGTGTGAGACTAACCAGATCAGTGGGAAAGTGGTTGTGGGGTACCATTGAAATATATTACTTTTATACTATATTACTATACCTTTTATATAGATTTATTGAGTTATCCTTAGTGATATTGGTTGTTAGTTGACCCTAATGGGTTTATAAGGATCAATTTACCCTTAATCAACACACTAAAAACTATAATAAAACTCACTCCCAAGATCTGTCATGATTTTAATAGAATCCATGATTAAAAAAAATAAAGAACACATTTATAGATATTAATAAATTGAATCTACTAATACTGTCATCATAGTAGTTTATTGAAAATACCTTATAGGAATCCATAGAAATAAATCCTTTGTGATGTATCCATAGGTTAAAATAATCACCCAAAGTTCAAGTGGGATTCTTTTTCTCCAAGAAATACTAATGCATCACTATGTAAAAGAAGAGTAAGAAGAGATATTCTAAGGGATAAAGAGATATACAAGGATTAGGAAATATTACATATCCATCCTCATGGGAACTATGAATTTTTATATCCCTCAATGATACTCTCATAGCCTTCATGCATTTACTTGTATATTACAGGTATATTAATTTGGTTTAAACTCTCTCGAACCTTCATCTATATTTTTAGAGAGTCTTTAAAATATTTCAAATAATTTTTTAATTTATTACATGTTCAATAGAGTTCATTAAAAATTTTAAATTTATCATCCAATTTTACTTATGAAGATTTTTTTCACTTCAAAACTATTTTTTCAAGAGTGGGTTATCTCTCCTTTAACTAAAAACCTCTATATCTTTCATAATTACAATTATTTATCTCATTATGAATAAAATTTTATACTATGTTCCAAAAATCACCATAGAACCCATAATGGCTATGAAAATAAAATTTTCTTATAAATCATATTATTTATATGCTTGCAAATAATTCTTGTTTTCAACCTGTCTAGACATATTTTTGAATCAATTTATCAACTAATAATTTTTAGATGATTAAAACCTTTATAGTTATTAGGTATATTCATTTCCAAAAATCGTTTTTTCTAATCCTTATTTATTTTTAATTTAAATTGAAATTATATTTTTTGATATTTTTAAATATTTGATATACCATTAATATTAAATATAATAATTCCTTAGGTTGTTAGATCACTTGTTCCAAAAAATAGAATAGAGATTATTAAATTCTATATATGTTGGAATAATGATTAGAAATTATTTTTTGGTATTCATCATTTTAGGTATACACATATTGTCTCCACCTATAAGAATCTCTAATTATCATCCATGTATATAAAATAACTCTTTATTTATTAAAATGTTTTATCAATACATTTTTATGCCTTCTAGTTAATGGAATGAGAGTTTATTATTCTTTTTTATCATATTTGGGTTTCTTATTACTCCTAAATTTCCTATATTATATTTTCATTTGTTTAGAGGATTTAAGAAAGACTTGATGAATCATTTTAATAGAGGTATGAATAGTCTTAGTTAGAGGATTGAAATTATTAAAAGTGGTATTTTCTTATAAATATAGAATTCATAGAGGCCCCAAGGATTCATATATCATAACATGTCCCTGCTGAGACCCCTTAAATCATATACAAGAATGTGTATTCCATCCAAATATCACCTTTAATTGTCCATGAGTTAATAACAAGTGACAATGTTGTAATTTTCATAAATGGGAGGCATTACCCCTTTTAGAGAACACAATGGAGTACAAAATTCATCCTCATCAACTTCAACTCTCGAATAGTTATTATTGAAATTTTTCTATTGAGACTCATCTCCATATCATTTATGTTACCTGTACTACTTTGAGTAGTAGTCATCCCATTAATGAATAATTCTTAAAGTATTTTGAGAAACATGGGTACATTTCCATAAGAGATGGAGGATGAGTGTCCAACAACAAAATGAAATGATAACTATTTAGGAGATGAGTTGTTGAGGATGATGGTTGTCTATAAATTTCCACTTTGGATGAACTCAAAGGATAAAACCTACCATAGTGGAGTAATAATTTTCATAAATTTAATTATCCATTTTCTTCAAAGAATATTGAAATTATTTAAAACAATCAAATATTGGGTTTCCCTTGTTAGAATTATCTATAAATTTCACCTTTGATAATGAACATGTTATGTGTATTTATTTATTTATTATAAAAAATAAATATTTTATAAACCCAATTGGACTGATATAAATAAAAAATGGATGAATGCTAATTTTTTTACAAAATATTATGAAGATGGAGTTAAATAGTTCCTCAAGTTTTCAATTAATCATGCATACGATCCTTCTCAATTCCTTTCTTTTTGTATTTACGTTGTTGTTATTTAAGAAAAATTAGTCCATAAGAGTTTGAAGAACATTTGATTTGTCATGGAATAGATCAAAGCTATAAATTTTGGACTAAACATGAGGAAAAAATTATAAATCACACCAGTTGAGATGATACTGTTGTTTATGGATCATTTGATATGAATACCAGTGTAAATAATGATGGAGATCACGTGTAAGAAATGAAAATGGAAATTTAAGATGACCTTAGTGATTTTCCAATGTTAGAGAATTTAAATAGATGTTCTAAGAGACGATTGTATACTAATTGTACTAAATACACAAAATTTTCAGCAGTATTGAAGTTATATAATTTGAAAGCTAGAAACGGATGGAGTGAAACTAGATTTATAGAACTACTTGGTCGCCTGAATGATATGTTACCAAAATAAAATGAACTACCATGTTAAATATATGATTCTAAATGAATGTTGTGTTCAATGGGAATTATCTCTAAAAAATACATGATTTTCCAAATGATTGCATATTTTTTTACACGGACCATGAATCACTCATAAAATTTCCTAAGTGTGGTGTAGATCAATATAAGAAAAAAGAATCAAGTCCCTTGAAATCTATATGGTACTTTCCTATAATTCTATAGTTTAGAAGAATATATGTATGTCAATAAACTATGAGACATTGACATGACATGTAGAAAAAATAATTGAAAATGGGAACCTACATCATCCATCAGTTTCTCCTAAGTAGAAGAAAATTTATTATGAGTATCCTAAATTTTAGAAATGATTCAAGAAACTTTCATCATGTGTTGTCTACGGATAGAATAAATCCTTTTTGTGTATAGATCAGTACTCATAGTATATTCCTCATCATGTTGGTAAATTATAACTTACTGCCATGGTTATGGATGAAGAACAAATACATTATGTTTCATATTTTTATATCTGGACCAAAGAAACTTGGTAAAGATATTGATGTCTATTTAAGTCCATTTATTAATGATCTGAAATTTATGTCGTATACAATTTTTACAATATATTATGCTTATTGAAGTGAAGAATTCAAATTGAGGGCCATATTGTATGGGATGATAAATGACTTCCACACTTATAGAAATTTATTAGGCTATGTCATTAAAATAATTTTAGTTTGTCCCATTTGGGAAGAATGCACACACTCAGTTCAGTTAAATCATTCCTCAAAGACTATGTTTTTAGAACATCATAAATTTTTACCTTGACAACATAAATATTGATCCTGGATAATATCATTTGATGGGAATATCAAACAATTTACAAAACCGTCTCCACTAATGAGTGATCAACTATTCAATAAATTATAAGATATTAACATTGCTTTTAGAAAACCATTTTCAAAAAACCTTATGAAATGAGGTTGGTAAAAGAGATAATTTTTTTATAAATATTGGAATTTTTTGTATGTTAGAAATTTTCTTTTTGTCATGCATGTAGAAAAAATGTATTTGATAATTTTATTAACATGTTACTAAATGTTCCTATAAAAATAAAATATGGCATCAAGTCTAGGTTGGATATGATTGACATGGGGATAAGAAAGGAGTTAGTGTCGGTGAAGAGTAAATGGTAGAATTTTATTCCTCTAATAGCTTATACTATATCAATATAGGTAATTTTTTTATTTTTTCTTTCCCTTAATAGTGTAAAAGTTCTATAGGGGTATTCATCAAATATCAATAATGTTGTTTCAATGACTAATTTGAAGTTACATGGAATAAAATCACTCGAATGATATGTTTTGATGCAAGATTTGATGTGAGTATATTTCCATTATATTCTTCCTAAAAATTTATTACATACATAAACTAAAATATTATTCTTTTTCAAATTCATATGGAGAAAAGTTAATGACCTCTTGATGTTTTCAATTATTAAGAAAGAGGTTATAGTCATATTATATGAATTAGAGTTGTTCTTACCACTATAAATTTGATATAATAGTCCACCTAATGGTTCACTTGGTTATAGTGGTTAAACTATGCGTTCTTTACCATTATAGATGGATATACCCCTATTGAACCGTATATGATGATTTTGAAATGGTATGTCAAGAATAGAAGTCATCTAGAAATTTTTATTTCAGAATGATATGTTTTTGATAAAGATGTTGAATTCTATACCGATTACATATCATATATTGACAGTATTGTTCTCCCAAAGTCTCATCATAATAGATAACTTATGGGTAAAGTAATCATTTACACCTCAATTCGACACATAGTGTTTCTGGTATGACTCCAAGCTCTTCTTTTTTATTAAAAATTGAAATTAATTTTAGTAAAAAATACAAATGACATACTCAAAATTTATAAATTTTTTTATTATTTACATACTTTATGAAAATGATCCATAAGTCATTTTTGATGTTTATAAATCATATGAACCTCAGACAGATACATGATGCACCTGGTTTGACTCAAAGTGTCTGTTATCAGTTTAAAATTAACATTTTAGTTCAAAAAGTGTCACTCAAGTAAAACACAGTAAACTAACATGTATTTTCCTGATAATTTATAAAAATTATTAATAAGTCATTTTTAGGTATAAGAATTAGTCTCTTTTCAAATCGATACATGATGTGGATGGTATGACTCAAACTGTGTGTTTCTAGTTTAAAATGATATTTTGGTAAAATAGATAATTGATGTAATAAAAACTGATAAAAACATTCTAATTGTTTTATTAATTTAGTAAAATGATCCATAAGTCATTAGGGATGTGTAGGAATCATCCACACCTCAATCCGACACATAGTGTGACCGGTATCACTCAAAATGAATCTATTTATTTAAAATTAACATTAATTTTATTAAAAAGGACAACTGATTTACTCAAAACCATGAAAACTCAAAAAAATTGTTTTTATAGTTTATTAAAATGGTCCATAAATTATTTTAGATGTGTAAGAATCATTATCACCTCAATATGACACATGGTGTGACTGGTATGACTCCAAGTATGTCTTTTTATTTAAAATTAACATTAATTTTAGTAAAAACAATTGACATGATTAAAACCAAAAAAAATCATTTCTATTGTTTTGATACATTAGTAAAACAATCCATAATTCATTATTACTGTTTTGGAATCATCCTCATCTCAATCTGATGCACAGTGTGACCGGTATGACTCTAAGCCTATTTTTTTTTAAATTGACAATAATTTTAGTAAAAAAGTCATGTGACATGCTCAAAACTGAGAAAAAATAATCTAATTATTTTTATAATTTATTAAAAATAAAATAAGTCATTTTTTATGTGTATTAATTATACTAACCTCAATCTAATGCACAACGTGTCTAGTATGACTCAAAGTGTCCGTTATCAGTTTAAAATTGACATTTTAGTTCAAAAAATTTCACTCACTTAAAAATGAGAAAACACAATCATATTGGATTTATAATTTATAAAAAATATTATTAATTAATTTTTGAAATTTAATAATCAGTCTCACATAAAACTGACACACGATGTGACTGGTATGACTCAAAGTGCACATTTCCAGTTTAAAATGACTTGTTAGTAAAAAAGGAAAGTGATTCACTCAAACCCATTAAAAAGCATTATGATTATTTTTCTACTTCATGAAAATCATCCATAAGTCATTTTTGATTTGTATTAATAATTATCACCTAAATATGACACACTATGTGACTGGTATGACTCAAAGTGAGTTTTTATTTAAAATTGACATTAATTTTATTAAAAAAACTGACATACTCAAAACAAAGAAAACCCATTCATATTGTTTTGATAGTTTAGAAAAATGATTCATAAGTAATTTTTTAAGTGTATAAATCATCCAAACCTCAATACTATTCATGGTATGATTAGTATGACTCTAGGTGCATTTTTTTAATTTAAAATTGTCTTTATTTTTAGTAAAAATTACAACTAACATACTCAAAACTATGAAAATTCATTCAAATTTTTTTTATACATTATAAAAATGATTAGTAAGTCATTTATGAAATGTAGGAATCATCCACATCTCAATATAATACAAAATGTGCATGATATGACTCAAAGTGTCTATTGTCAATTTAAAGTTGACATTTGAGTTCAAAAAGTATCACTCACTACAAACTGGTAAAACATGCTCGGATTGTCTTGATAATTTAGTAAAATAATTAATAAGTCATTTTTTATGTGTAAGAATCATTATCAAGTAAATATGACACACAATGTGACCTATATGACTCAAAGTGATGTATCCAGTTTAGAATGACATTTTATTAAAAAAGACAAGTGACGTACTGAAAACTGATAAAAACATTATAATTATTTTTATACTTTACAAGAATGATCGATATTTTTTTAAAATGTGTATGAATTAGCTTCACTTCAATCCGATACATTTTGAAACCATTATGACTCCATATGTACCTTTTTATTTAAAATTGACATTAATTTTAGTAAAAATGACAACTAACAGACTCAAAACCAAGAAAACACATTAATGTTGTTTGGATACTTTAAAAAAACATTCAATAAGTCATTTTTGACATGTAGAAATTAGACTCACCTAAATATGACACATAGTGTGACCGATATGACTCCAATGGAATATTTTTATTTAAAATTAACATTAAGTTTAGTAAAAAGAAAACTTGTATACTCAAAAATGGGAAAACACGTTTAGGTTGTTTTGATAATTTGGGAAAATTATCCATAAGTCATTTTTGATGAGTAGGAATCAAAATAATATCAAAAAAATGAATAGTGTGACTGGTATGACTCCAAGTTCAAATTTTTATTTAAAATTGACATAAATTTTAGTAAAAATGATATCTAAAATACTCAAAACTGAGAAAACACATTCATGTTTTTTAATAATTTAAGAAAATGATCAATAAGTCATTTTTACGTAAAATAATCAACCACGCATCAATGTGATACATGATGTTCTCGATATGACTCAAAAGTTTTAATTATGAGTTTAAAATTTACATTTTTTTTGAAAAAGTTCCACTCATTGAAAACTGGGAAAACACACTCGAATTGTCTTGATAATTTAGAAAAATGATTTAAAAGTCATTTTTGATGTGTATGAATTATTCTCATGTAAAATAGACACATTGTGTGATCATTATGACTCAATGTGTGTGTTTCCAGTTTAAAATGACATTTTAGTAAAAAAGACAAGTGGTTTACTCAAAATCAAGCTTATACATATTCAATTTTTTTGATACTTTAGGATAACGGTCCATAATTTATCTAGGATGTGTAGAAATTAGTTCAGTAAAATACAACATATGGTTTTACCAGTATGACTCCAACTGTTTCTTTATAATATATACATTTCATTTTAGTTTAAAATGTGCATCACATCACCAAAACCGAGCAAACAATAATAGATTGTTTTATCATAATTCTATTTTCTATCACTTATTTAATTTACTTATCATTTTTATGTTATATTTTTTTAGCTAATTTTCATAGAGATAATGCTTTAAGACAAACAATAAATAGTGTAATGTGTAAGAATCAATAAGATCCAAATCTGATACACAGTGTTCCTAGTATGACATAAAGATTAGTTAATAATTAACACTTTCAGTTAATTTATTTCATCATATTATTACTAACATAAGAATTTATCCTTATAAAGGTGTGTTATTTTTCTCAATCATGGGTGGTTTTTTTGGAAATATAATGAGTTAGGGTCAAGATCAAAATACAAAGGAATATTTTTATTTTTGAATGTATGTAATAAATTTTAATTATGTAATTATATAAACCAATATTATAAATTTCTATATTATAGTGTTTTTTCTTGTGTTTATGTTGTAAATTTTATTTCATTTAAATTATCAATTGGTGCTTGATTTTTTTTGATATCATGTGGTGTTTCTAGTGTCGCAGTGTACTGTAACAGCATACTAAAATATGCCCATTTATCATTACTAAATAAAAGAACTTATAAATGTTGTCATTTTTCAACACTTTTTAGCTCTTATTAACCCATAGGGATTTTAATCGTTCTGCGGTAGTCAGCACTTCTCTAGAACTAATAAAGGCCATTTTTAGCATTGTTAATGGTATATTTTGTAGTAGTGTCTCAAAGATTATTTCGTTTATTCACTTTTGATTAATATCTTATAAACTACCAATATTTATTCCATGAATCCTTATTATGATCTTTGATATGAAGGTTATAATCTTCTCATGTTAAGATCATGTTCTCATACCCTTATGTTCATGTTATTCTTAGATATATCCCTTGTTTACCCTTACTAAGCATTTGATCTCACCCCTTTCTTCTGTTTCCTTTCCCCTGGTTATGAAGAAAGGTTTTAAGTAGGAGTACTAAATGGTAAGGTCTTAAAATAAAATGTTAAATATCCTTCACCAAGTTAAAATATCATGTTTCCAATTTTCTAAAGAAATAATACTATTATCATACTCAGGTATGTATTTTTGTAATGTGTTGAATATTCATCTAATTTTTTTTAATATCTATGTATATTAATCTTGGGTATCTATAGTTGTTCTCAAATTAAAGGTTTATTCAACCATTGAGAAATAGTATGAGAAAACTTTAGTGAGATACCTACAAATATTTATAAGTATATGTATGGTGTCATAGATTTAAAAGTAGGTGTCATGATTTAGAAATAATATAAGTAATTTTTCATGATTATGTGGTTTTCTTCTATGATATTTTTTTATCACCCCATTTTTTTGGGTTTTGGTCAATGGATGGAACTAGATGGAACTTGTTTAATATTGAATGTTTTAGAGGTGGAAAGTATGGGATTATTAAAATAAATTTTCTAAGTGGAAATATCATGATGAGAATTAAAAAGATCCATGAGTATTGGTTATACAACTAAAGACAAAGATACCATGAATGAAATGTGAATGGTATAGGATTTTTTAATAGCATTGTTTACATTAAATATAAGTATCATGATTAAATTGAGGTTGAATAAACTTAAAAAAAATCAGACTTCATATTCTAGTAAATGGGTATTAAGAAATAATATTATGAATCCTATGTAATAGTTTAAGAATAAATTTGGTTGAATGAAGTATCTATGTTTTAGAATTCAAAGATTATGTTATATGAATCATGAAATATATAAGTAATTTTTGTATAATTTTTTCATTAAGGATTTAAAAGGATATGTCAAATGGTTTTGAATACTTATAAAAGTGATTTAATGGAAATGTGGTATTGTGATTAAGGGAAGGTAACCTTTAATGTGTTTTTGAGGATGAGAAAATGATATTTAGTATAGATAAAGAGATTATGACATAGATAAGGTAAATTGGATAGTATTTATGACAACATAACTGATAAAGGATTTTTTGAAAAAGTTGTTTGTGCTATCATGGATGTAGATTACAACATTTATAAAATATATTCAATAATCTTTGGGATAATAAATCATGCCTGTTTTCAATAAGTATGTATAGTAATTCAGGTTATTACCATGTTTCAAGAGAGTACATTATAAAGGTATTCACATTTTTGGAATTTGACAATCAAGAACTACCATATGATATATGGGAGATCAATGTCAAGATTATTTAGTTAACTTCTTTATAAAGTTCCATATTTTCATATTTTGGAAGGGTTACAAGGTTGACCATTTATGGAATGGTTTAAGGTAAACTTTTCATGAGGTTTTAGAGAATAAAATATTATTTCTTCATATAAGTATTTGTGCATTTTAGATAACACGTGCTAACATTTTTTTCTTCAATAGAAAATAAAGATATATGGAATGAAATATCATTCTACCTATGGATCTTATAATCTATCAGTGCTCCAGGGATACAAATTTCACCCTCATTTGTTTAAAGTAAGATATGAAGTGGAAATTGGTAAAGACACAACCAAAGGGTAAGATTGTGTATACGAAATGGAATGAAATAAAGTAAGTATATTTCTAAATATTATTAGATAGTAAAATAATTCATCAAATCTAGGGAAAGTATATTGAAACATATTTATCCTAATACCTTTGTTTTTTTTTTGAATCGATGGTCTTCTAAATCATTATAGATTTATGGTTTTGAGGCCCTTAACTTTCCACTGATCATTAAATTGCTGGTGATCAATGATATTCAACACTCTCTATAGTTATTTTTGTTATTCCTCCATATACAATATTCACACCCAACCTATGTTCTCCTATTTTGAAACTTAGTTATTAGTTACTTTGTATAATCGTTATGGTTCTAACTTTCTCTTTTTAAAAGAAATTTCAGTATTCATTTCTATGATGTAAGAAAGGAAATTTAAAGAATTAAACCTTTGATATCCCAAATAAATTTTTGAGGGATAAATTCATTTTAATGGGGGGGTATAATGTATCACCATAAGATTTTTCTGAAATATTTTTTTCCAAATTAATTTAATCATATTGATATTTTTTATTTTAGAAAAATCTAAATATATCTTTTGTTACATGAAAGCACTATGTTTGTATTTCATTATACACAACACCATATTGATATTTCACTAAACACAACACATAGAATATATTTTGGTACAACCAACACCATGTTTTTCTTATGTTACACACAATTTTGAGTTCCTCTAATAGATTATTTTACACGCAAGGCTGAGTTTTACCAAACAACAAAATATTATTAATATTTTTATTAAAATATTATTATAGTTACCACATAGCTATTGGAATGGAAGTTATTAATAGAAATAACTAAATTTTTAATGTATAATTTACCTATTTATATAAAATTAACCATTTTTTCATCAATTAGTTATAAATGAAAGTAAGAATTATTTGAAAATAATGAAATTCCTTTTCCATGAAAATTATTTCTCTATGTACCAACACCATTTTATCTCAATAAATTAAAAAAATAATTTTTATGAATGTTTTAAAATATTTTTATATATTATATATTCAATAAATATTTTTAATACACATACAATATATTTAATAGGCATAATATAAGAATAAATTTAATTTTACGAATAAAAATATGAATTTTTAAAAAGATAATTTTACTGTCTTTTAATGGAGAACCCATTTTAAATATAGTTTTGACACTTTTATAATTATAATTTAAAAAAATTCATTTTTTAATATAGTATATAAAAATTTACTTTGAGTGTTTTTTTTGATATTTTTCAGAGAAGTTTCATATTTTGATGAATAGTAAAAAATACTGAATTTTAATTCAAAACTACATTTTCATATAATTTATTTATATAGTTAAATTATATACTAATAGTTTTTAAATTATATTTGATCACTTACAAATAATGTAATCCAATTTAGGTCATTAGAACCAATTTTACATTTAAATTGGATCTAAAAACATTTTTAACTTTTGAACTTTTTCACTTTAAAAACATGTCGCCTCATCCCATATGTGGGATTAATTTTAAATTAATTTCGACCACTTATGTGATTAGAATTATTGAAAATTGATTCCATATTTAGAATCATAATAATTTTTAATTTTTAATAATTTCAATGTGATTTTTGACTAAAATGATTAGTCAAAGTAATTAAAATTAATTACAGTGATTAAGGAAAAACGATCTTAATTAATGAAAAAACATTGAAAATAAGGTGTAAAAATGACACTACACTTGTCTAAAAGTTATTTTATGCACATATTTAGATAATTACAACTATAATAATCTATAATGGTGGATTTTTAACCCTTGGGGGATAATTAAAATGTGGGTAGCACTCAAATATTCTCAAGAATACCCAATGTGTTCTCTCCTCTACTTATAAAAGGAATCCCCTCCTCCCCATCTCTTCACACATATAAAAAAATTTTGTATCATCCATACCCAGAAAAATTAATATCTAAAATTATCCATATCCATTATATAGTCCTAACTTTTGGAAGAAATCCAACCATAGATTCCCTTTGGTGTAAACCAAAAAGAGTTATGCAAATAAGAGGTAACATCCTTCCATAAGATCTTTTGTTTAATTTTCATTTCTCACAACCTACAGTATTATTACTCTATGGTTACATAATAACCTAATTTTACTAAATATACTAATATTTTTTTATTCTAATGGTTTGACCCACACCTACACACACTTTCATCAAATGGGAAACAAACTTACCTTTCGTGTGTACAACGAACAACTACCTCGTGAAACGATGTCGTTTATTTTTCTTTACCGCCAATCATGGTTGGAAATTATGATGGATATACTATTTTATATTATATATATTATATTTATGATGTTTTATGTTTATGTAATTATTACATAAAACACACCTTCATGCTTTCCATTTTATGTAAATATGATAAATTCATTTATGGACGTGTGGACTTCCACATCCTCAAAGCGACATGATTCATTCACACTTTACATGAAATATATTAAGTATGGGTTTAGTAAAATTATATTATATATATTAAATAATAATTATTGTTAAATGATAATATATATACATATATTTCACTAAATTTATTTCTTTCAATACGATAATAAAATAGAAACAACATTCATGCGTACGTACGACCTACCGTCTCCCTAAATGGTGTATTTCATTTCATATTTTGATATTTTATATATTATTATAAATATTTATATAATTAATATATATTATATTTAAATCATGTTTTACATTCAATAAATAATTAAATAATGATCTATGTAATTGGATCTAGAATAACACGTCAAAATATATACAAAAAACAATGCGGATATTACCTGAAATGTAACATTAACATGAAATTATCAACAAAATGGGTAATATAAAGTCATAATAAAATAATTCATGGTATTATATATGATAATATCGTTCTTTGGTATATTTATAATAAACTTAAACTTATTATATAGTAGGTTTGAATGTGTATGAAGAAATTCAAGACTTAAGGTATTGGTTTTTCTCATCTCACTTTTATTTTTGGGAGACTTATGTCATATGCACCATTAATTTATTTTTTATGGTGTATATACTGAATAAGAAATTATTATGTGATTATTATAATTAAATTTATGGGTATTTAAATATAAACTTTATTATCTTTCTTTTATGGGGTTTATGGTTCAAAAGTTATCAAATTTGTGAAGTAATTTTGTCTCAATTCACCTTCTTTGAGATACATTCCATGTTGGGAACCAATATTTTTATATGAGATCTCTATACTACCATTTGAAAATTTATATCATGAATATAATTATTCTAATAATATTTTAATATTCATTTAATTTTATTATTTCATGGTTATTACGATTCAATGTTATCAAAGTTGTAATAATTTATTGTTATAACCTCATCCTTTATTGAGATTATTTATGATTATGCTTCCATTGATGAAATATTATAATCCACCTCTCAATAACTCTCATAAATTTTATTATCCTCTAATTATTTATTATATCCTCATGAAATGGTACCACTTTTTCACTCTTTGGTAATTAATAAGATTAATAAAAGGTTTTTAAGAAAACCTAACCTTATTTATCTCTTTATTCAGAAATATGTTATATTAAAATACAATGTTTTATAAAAATGTTTTTAAAAATGTTTTTTATGGAAAATTATTTTAAAAGTTTTTTATGTTTTAAAAGTTTTTTAAAATGGTATTTAAATCATTCTTTATAAGTTTTCAAGGTTATTTTAAAAAACATATTTAAAAAAGGTTTATGTTTCAAAAATAATTTTTCAAAGAATAAAGGATATTTTCTTCAAGAAATGTTTTATAGGGTTTTTAAAATATTCCATTATAAGTTTTTCAAACTGGTTTTCAATTAAAATGGATTTTGAAAATGTTTCATGATTTAAATAGTGATTTATAAGGAAAGATTAATTTTATTAAGAAATGTTCCATTGATCATTAAAAATCATTATCCATCTAAGGATTCATTCTTTATTATAGTTTATGATTTACTAGGGATATGATCCAATCACACAATTTTTATTCTTTCTCTGTAGGGTTATTCTTTTGATGACATTTTGTTATGAAACAAATTTCTCTTCCATGGGTTATACCATGATAAAACTCTTATGAATCCCGCTTCTTTTTATGGGTTATGATTTAATGAGATTATTATTAAACATGCCTCTTTACATAGTTTATGATATGATGGCATGTTTATGATACCCATTTTATTTCATGGGTTATGATATAATGTTTATGAAACCCATATTTTTTTATGTGTCATGATATTATAAAAGTTTTATTATCTTTTGGCACATGTATGTATGATTTTATAATGTTATGGGTGGGACCTATATATACCTCAAATTAATTGGGTAAAGATTTATATATCTCATGAGATAGACAGGTCTGGATTAAGGAGTAAACTCGGTTTAGTAATACATGGTTAGAATGAGGAGTAAACTCAGTTCAATAATACAAGGCTGGAATAGGAGGTGAACCTGATTTAGTAATACAAGGTTGGAATGAGGAGTGAATTCAATTTAGTAATATAGTCTTGAAACGAGAAGTCAACTCGGTTCAGTAATACAAGGCCCGAACAAGGAGTTAACTCAATTCATTAATATTGGGATGGAATGAGGAGTGAACTTGGTTCAGTAATACATGGCTATAATGAGGAGTGAACTCAATTTTTTAATATAGGGTTGGAATGAGGAGTGAAATCAGTTTAGTAATATAGGGCTGGAATTAGGAGTGAACTTAGTTTAGCAATACAAGGCTAGAACAGGAGGTGAACCCGATTATGAAATATTGGGTTGTAACATGGAGTGAAACTAGTTTAGTAAGGGACTTTTTTCACTAAGATAGTCTTGAGAGTGAACCCTAAATACTAATATTGTTTTGGGAGTGAAACCATTTTGATAATATAACCTTGTTATTAAACCTTGACTACTTTGGAAATAATCTTATATGTTTATGTGTCTTCGACAATCACATGTATTATGTTTATGTTATGATCTCATGGATTATGCTACTGATTTACTTATGATTCGTGTATTATAAACTAAAAATATTTATTTAATTACGCTTGATTGCGATCTTTGATATATACGGTGTGATCTTATAATGTTAAGATCGGGTTCTCATACCCTTATTCTCTTGTTATGCCTATATATCTCCCTTCTTTACCCTTATTGAGCATCCAATCTCACCCCTTTCATATGTTTCCTATCCCCAGGTTATGAAGAAATGTTTTAAGTAGGATTAATAAAGTGGAATATATTTAAGTGATATATTGAATATCTTTCTCCAAGTTAGAAGGTCATGTTTCTAAGTTTCCAAATACTCTAAACTATTACGGTCCTCAAGCATGTATTTTTGTAATGTGATGAATATTCACTTAAAATGATGTAATATCCATGTATGTTAAGCCTGGTTTTCTATAAATTTAATGCCAAGAGTGATATAATTATAGATATTTTATAAAATTAAATCAAAATTTGAAAGGATTAGTTTAATGATATCCCAAATAAATATGAATTCATAAGAAGGATTGAATAAAAAGTTACATGAAAATAAATAAAAATAAAATGATTCCATTGATATCAATAAAGGTCAACTAGAAATAAAAGAAAACATGATTAAGGATCTTGAAACATTATAATAAGATAATAACAATATAAATGAAACTAATTTTTAGTGAATAAGAAAATAGTGTAAAGATGGATTAAATTTAGCTGAGTTTTAGAGAAATATACTCAATATACTGTTTCTAGAGTTTTAAGGAAAATTAACAAATCTAAAAGTAACATTATCCAATTCTTCATATGTTAATGATAAAATATATCTTACAATATGTTCTCACATTATTTCATGCATTTTATGGGGATGATATTTTGGACCTCAGAGAATATCTAGGAATATTTTAGAAGTTAGTTTGTTTTGGATATAAAATTTTGAGGAATCACATGATTTGAACAGAATAAGTCAAAATTGTCAATTTACTATAGGAATTTTTAAAAGATAGAAAATTACCTAATAATATTTGATTTCTTAGTAAAATATTTGATATATTAGGATTATATTTTATGGGATCATTTCTTATTTATTTTGGATGTTTCTATATCTTTATTATATAAAAATATATTACTAAATTGATTGAGGAAACATAAATCATAATTGATGATGCATGAGTTGCTATTGAATTTCTTAGATCAAATATTTTTTCCATTTTTGGGTACCTCAAGAAATAATTATTTATTAGGGAATATATATTTTTGATAGGAGCATGGAATCCATTATGAAGAAATATAAATTTCAACGCAATACCTTAACTCTATACCACCCACAAATACATAGGAAGACTGAGGTCTCTAACATTGAAATAAAATATATTTTGGAAAGGATATTTTAGCCTAACCATAATGTCTATATTAAGAAATTAGAGGTTGCGTCATGGGTATAAAAAACTTTTTTCAAAAAAACACTAGGTATGTCCCCTTATAGAATGATTTTTAGAAAAACAATTCACTTGGTCGTTGAGTTGGAACACAAATCATATTTTGATATAAATAATAAAAACCCATAATTTAGTAAGGCTAGATATAAAGGAGTCTTCTAATGATGGAACTAGAGAATATAAGAATAAAGGCATATGAAAATTCTCTATTTTACAAGGAAAAATATATATCTTTATATAACTGATTCCTTTATAAAAGAGACTTTCAAGTCAGAGAAAATTTTATATTATTATCTTATAGAATAAAACTCATGCTGGTATGCTTCAATAAAATGTTTTGGACCATTTATAGTGACTAATAAAATTCCATTTTTTTAGATGAGATCAATGGAGCTGAATCAAAACAACCTTCTCGAGTGAATGGACAATAGTTGAAGAAGTTTCAAGAATTTTTTTGTAAGGAACCAATGGTGGATTATAAACTCCTTCTTACTGCTTATGAATAATGAAATATCAAGTTTTCACTTTCCTTCACACCAATCTAGATACTTCTCTTGAATTCTATTATTACTTGATATATGCATGATAAAATTAATCAGAATCATTATTTGATTTTAGTTTGGGGGAAAAGACAAATAAATTACAAGGTATATTGTTTATTCTATCTTTATTTGTTTTTGTGTGTTTTTTGGATGGAAATAAAAAACTAAAAAAATGATTCCAAATATGTTCTTAGGATCTATTTTTAAATTTTTCATGTTTTTTTTGTTTTATATTTTATATTTTTAGAGTGTTTTGGGGTAAAAAACTTAATTAAAAAGCTATCTTTCCTAGTAAAAAATTACAGGATAGTTTTGAAGGGTTGCACTAATTTATATTTTTATTTAATTTAAATTATTGATGAGTTAGTTTGTCTAATAATTTCATAGATTTTAACATCATTTAGTAAACTATAAATGAATACCCTAAAAAGGAAATTGTTACTTGAATTGTTCAAATCCCTTACCTAATAGACATTGTTAGCCCTTTATTTCATATTAATCTTTATAATCACTTTCTTGAGAGTGCCAGGTCATGTAGAGAAACTAGAACTTAACGTTATTCTATTTGAAGCTATAATATTTGGTTTTTAAACCTTTATAATAGATCTCATCATTCGTTTATAATCCCTTTTGAATTAAACTATATTTTGGGCCTCCATAACATTTTTCCCTTCTTAAGATTTAGATACCATGAAATATATATTAATAAATCCACATGAAAAGATATAATTATCCTTACCCACCCATATATTTTATGAATTATTGTTATATTTTCAGAAAGTGTGGAAGAGATGGTGTTTTTATGTGAAATACTGGGAATACATTTATAGTTAAGGGTTGAGTGAAAGTTTTCCTACATCCGTTTCAGGTGAACGTTTCAAAAGACATAATACATTATTTTTTAACACATTTTTCACTCTTTATATACAAATGAAAATTTATTGAAAAAATCAATTTTTTAAATTTTAAAAAAATAAGAAAAAGAAAATAAAAAAATATATGTTTGTAAAAACTATAGAAATATTGATGTTCAATCATTATAATTCACTGCTTGTTTATGTCATATAAAAAAGGAACACAAGGGAGAGTGAGTTGGAAGTGATAAATCATTTTAGAGGTTGAGTAAGTTCCATACATTATTTTATACTTTTTGAATATTCACATGCTTTATACTTAAGATATTGAAAACTTCATTTCTGCCTCTAACTCATAAATATCTAATTCTACCAACCCTTACACCTCAAAAAAATCCTTGGGAAGTCTTACTGAGTAACGCACTAATATATACTAATAGATAACTTAGGTCATTAAAAATATTATGGTGGATCACAATGAAATTTTTTAATGATTAAAACTCTATTTTTATATATTCCTATATTGAAGAGATAAAATACCTAGGTGAGGTAGGTCATGTAGTGACTTGGGTATGAAATAAAGTTTGGAATTTTGAGTGAAATGAAGTGTACAGTGAGTTGAACTTTTAAATAAGGAATGATATTTTCAATGATGGATGAATACTTTTTTTCCTTTTTTCCCTAGTGTTAGTGTTTATAATTAGGCATGATAATAATTTTTATTAGGTTGAATTCATTTTACTGATTAGAAGTCTAATATTGTAAGTGTGTGGGATTGATGAGATTCAAAAAAATTAAAAAAAAAATCTCCTCTTTCTCAATGATAATTAACCACAAAAATTAGTTAATAACTGGTAAATAATCATAATTTTGATACATTAGCAAGTATTGAACTTAATTTTTTAGTGGATTAAATAATGTTTTTAATTTTTTTATTCAATTTGGAATTAAATAAGAATCCATACATTAATTTTTTATATATTGTGTTTCACTGTTTAATGGAATTACTTTCTAATTATCATTTCTTTAAATCAAATCTGTAATAAACTAAAAAATCATACACTAATTTTGTAATTTTCATTGTTTCAAGTTTAAAACTGGAAAAAATGATAGTGGCATGGATTCCATATTAATTTGCTTAACCAATGTATAACTTATTAGGGAAGCACATGACTTTCATCCCTATGTGATAATTTTCTATATCATTTGACTTCAATTTTTTGTATGGATGAACTTCCTAAGAAATAAGAATATAAATTCAAAGTAATTTTTTATGACATTACCAATTTACATGACTTCAAATTCATTTTGTATGACTTCACACATCGTGTTAGACATTGCCCTATGTGTGACTTTATCTAGTGATTGTATGACTTCTTATCCATCTTATATGACTTCTAGGGTGTGTATAACTTAGGTTCTGGTCCCTTATGACTTTATATTCATTATAATTCTGGGGAACCACTTAAAACCTCCAAGTATAATGATCTGAACAGTCTATTGAGATTTATAATTTGAGACTTTTTCAAATTTTGAATCTGTGGGAGTAAAATATTAAAATTTCAATCTAAATAGGTTTTGATCTAAAATAAAAATTACTTTACTTGTTCTTCCAAAATTAGGAAAGAATTCCTATTGAGAATATACATTAAACCCATATAATATAAGAATATAGTGAAGATCGTAGTATTGTTTCCAAGAAAGAAGAATATTTGAGTTCTGAACCAGAATCTAGATTCTCTACCGGTACACATGGTAGAAATAAATTAAATGGGAGTTGGTAATTGAATTTCAAGGATATTATAGAGGTGATACACTAGATTAAATAATAATTTGGAGACTATTATTATCACAGGAGAGATTAATATTCTAATGTGCATAATGATACCCTCAATCACTCGACTACTTCTATAAAGAAGACAAATATTCATTGAAGGAAGAGATCTACCAAGAAACTAATCAATTGATTGAGTTTCTACTACTTTATTTTTTCCCATTTATCGTAACTTCTCATATGATGGCATACTAGACCCTTATTTATTGAGCTAAGGATAATTTATCTATTCCATTATTACTGAATTCTTATGTTTAATGACAAATATATTCTTCTCATTTTCTCTATAAGATATTGATTACATTAGATAATTGGAGGATTTAGTTATTTATTAATTTAATTGTTTCTTCTATTATTCTTATTTTTATTTAAAAAATCACCTATAATTTCTTCACTTCCTATGATAATGAATAATGTATTGATTCAAGAGTGATTGGAGATATTTGATCATTTGGTCAGTCAATGATAGGGAGTTAAGTGGTTATTTAATTTCTCTATTCATGATGTAACTACTAGGTGAGGGTAATTAGTTGATGTTTTAGCTAATTACAGAGAGATAAATAGAGAGAGAGAGAGAAGAACTTCCAATTTGATTAATGATTTAATAGGTGTGTGAGGGGTGATCCAAGGGCAGACCACTTGCTTTAGAAACTCAATTCAAAGAAACTTTCAAATAAATTTCTCAAACATAATAAATAATTGTTTTTAATACAAACTAAACCAACATAATACATTAAAATATTAAACAAAACGCCCTCCTCTATAAAGATAAATCATCCCACTATCACTATATTTCATTGAGTTTAATTTTTTTTGAGAATAGCCCTACTACATCATCTTAATTAGTTATAAAGATGGATGAATACCCCCCCCCCCTTCTCTACTATCACTTTGAGATGAATCATATATTTTGATAGGCTGAGGTTGAAATATATAGTTATGGTGATGTTTTGGTGATTATGAGGTAGTTATGTGGTTATGCAGTTGATATGTACATGGTAAATAGTGAATGATATTGATTTCTTTTATGATTCATTTTGGTCACAACATAAATTATGGAATGTGTTATGAGGATATGGTTATAGGGTATATATGTAGTATGTGGATGTGATAATAAAATATATAGTATTGGTTTATGATATGTGGTTATGATATTCAATTTATATAATGATGTGGTTATCAGGTATATAATTGCACGGTTATCAAAGGGATATGAGTATTATTAAATTTACCATCGGGGAATGAGGGTGACTAGTTCACGGGGAAGTGGATACAAGGAACATTTACATCTATATTATCATGTTATTATTTTAGTAAATTTTATATGGATTTATAGATAATTATTTAGTGAAGTTATGGAATTATTTGACCATATATAAGTAACACGTTTGTTTTTATGTCATTTAATTGAGGATTTAGTATTATTCTTTTATATTTTTATGATATACTATAGAGAGGAACATAGTGATTACACCATAATTATAACCCCTTATATATATATATAATGTTTTGGTCTGTATGAGGAATTTAATGATATGTTTGGACAATACCAGCTCATATATTTCATTATTTCTTTCATTTTTACTGATATAGGATATGGTTTTGGTATTTATCTTTTAAATATTTTTCATTGATATATAAAATTAAATTCATTATAGGATTTATTTATTTATTATTAAATGGATTTGAATGGTAGTTATTTATTTATTTCTCAAATTTAAGAGGATCATTCCTCCTATATGTGTGTTTTCATGACATAAACTCTAGTCTCTAACTCATGACATATTGGAGGAAAGCCTTGCGGATCACACATGTCATCACTTCCAACCAGAGAGGCATTCCAATGTGGATATATTATGATAGTGTGGTATTAGAGATATGGATGGGAGTTAGTATGAAGTTAAAAGATATATACTAGTGAGGAATATATTGGGATAGTAGGTAATCAGTCTCATTTGAACTCATTGTATGATGTATGTAAGGTAAACCTACCAAGATACTATTTTAGGATCCTTGTGAACCAATGAAAGTATATTAATATTAATAAATATAATGAAGTGATATGGTGATGAGTTTTGGGTATAAATATAGGTTTTCTATATGAAATATTCTTGATTTTGTTTATTTTTTAATTAAAGTGTATTTTATAGAAAGTTAAAATGAATTAATAGATGAACCTTAAAATCGATTTCATATTCTTGGTATTTAGAGTTCTTATTTATTCTGGAGAGATGGTTACTAGAAATATAACTTATGTGGTTTAGGTGGGGGATATTTAATAGGATGATTTAGTAAACTATAGGAAGAACGATGTTAGGGAAGATCATTTTTTGAGGAATATTTTTAATGAAATGAAATTTTAAATTTTTCCAAAGTATAAAGAATCTATCTTTGATAAGAAGACAAAGATATGGTTAGAAGTGATTAAGGTTTTTTAGTTTAATCATTATAAGGAAGGATCATTGGATCATATTGGATATTATTTTATTTATGGGTTATAATTTTCATTTTTGGATGTTGTTTCATAGTGTTCGTGAAGAGTATAAGGCATCTGAAGAATATTTTTATAAGAAATTTTTGGTCAAGCACCTCTCTTCAACATAAAAGTTAGTGTGGCAGCATGATTTTTTCTCTCTTCTCCAGGGAAGATTTTTTGTGCATAATATTTGATTTTAGTTCATAAATATCATTCATTATGTTTCTTATCTTATTCTAGATGAGGTGGATTGGGTATGATATTTTTATTAATCATTGCATCCTATAATTCAATGTCCAGTCAAACATTTTACATTTCTAACATATCTTGATGTGCTAACTAAGGTTAAGATGTTTGATAAGATGATAGTGAAAACTAGTTTATATTAAGGTGGAATTTATTAGTTCTTCTAATGGAATAGGGATTCATATAGAGGATCTCAGTTTTCTAGTAAGTATAGGTTTCATTAGGTAAGGATTATGACCTAGACTTCTTCTTCTCTGTATTGGAATTTATCATACCTTTATAAGATTATTTGGTATTTTTTATCTACTTTTTGGGATTATTTCCATCAACTATTTCAATATTATACCATTATAGTCTGTTAGTGTTAGAAATTTTATCAGTTTACAATACAGTTACAATAACATTTTCTTCTAAGGCCTTATCACCAACAATAAATACCTTAGGTTTTTGACAAACATAGAAGAGATAGAGTCATTATAGGGTAAAAATATTATATTTATCATCCTTAAGTACATAGGGATTAACATGGTAATAGATATTTCCATTATTATGGTTAGTTATTCAAAAGAGTTGGATATTTTTTGATATATGTTATGGATTTTCTAGGTATAGGATGGCCATATGCTATTTGTGGTTCCATATACTTATCTTCTATCCTAGTTTATTTCTTTATTTATTAAAGTGATTTGATTTTTTTATTTACCTTTTTCTAATCTCTGGGTCTCAATGTGGATAGAATTATCTTTCCTTTGGTGTTAACTACATAAGTTGAAGGTTGGTCCAACATGTTTGAGTTTCCTTCAGGTTGTGAGCTGATGATAATGCGACAATAAACGATAGATGAGTTATCATTGATTTAAATATTACCGTATGGTGTTAATAATGTCAATGATTATTCATAATTGGAGTATTATATTTTCAAATATTCCTTAAGGAGTGTTGTTTCTTTCAATATAGAAGAAGAATGTATAGTTTTTATTGGTGATAAGGATCATTATATGGGTTATTTGAATATAAAATCCTCTTTATTTTCATATAACAAAATTGATGTTATAAAAACTAGAAGTTCTGGAATTGGTATTTTTGAGAGTTGTTAAATAGTTCTCCAATTTCTATTTGGAAGAGTTTATAATGTTTCACATTCGATGTGATATGAATATTTTGATACATTTTTAACATTATGTCTATTTTATAACACCTAATACCTTAAACAATCCATGATTACAAGATTTATACCAATTATTTCAGTTTCTTACATTTTCAAAAAATCATTGGTTTATAGTTTTAGAGAATTATGTAAAAATTTATATTAAAAAGTGTAAATTTCAACATAGCTTCCATTTTTTCCATAAAACAAGTTCTTTATAAAGACACAATTTATTTGTCCAAGGTAACTCCCTGAAAGAGCGCTGTCATGGGTGCCCTCAAATGATTAGTGTGATTTTGGGGTACTTAGGTGCAGCAGAGTGGCTGACCAAGGCCGTCTCTCAAAGGAGGAAGTTAATTAAAAAAAATTTTCAGAGGTATTCTAAAAATAAAAGAGAATATAATTGAAAAACTACTTAATAGGATGGGGTTTTTTATAGTTTATAAATCTAGAAGAAGTTTTCAGGAAGAATATTGTATTAGTTTTTTTTAATTTTGAAATGAAGTTTGATTAAAAAGACACAAAAAGAAGATGTTTTTTCTAGAAAATATTTTAAAAGGCGTAATCGATCTAGCTCTACCTATTCATTTACTTATTAATAATTATCATTTAAATAAATATCCACTTAATTATGATCCCCTAATTTGTTAACCCTTGAACCCTACAAAAGTTAACTTAACCACAAAGATGGAATTACTTAAACCCTAGGCTAGCTTCGGAACACGCAATCGTAACACCCTGCTTTGATTGTTGTTCTAAGGTTAGCTTTTGGCCAGTGGTTCATTAGAGAACATATCCATTCTGGAAATGAGGATGAATTGTGTTTAGGTATTATATTTTAATTCTACAAATTTATCCCGTGTGGTCTTGTATTACCGATTAAGATCACGCTCTCACAATTTATACAAAATCTCGACCTCGCATGTTTTTGTGTTAATTATTCAATTGTTTAAGAAGTTTCTTATAATTTAAAAACACAATTCATTGATCATATTAATTGAATTAAAATATCTCAATGATTCAAAATAATTAAATCAAGAAGGATAGAGGTCGATCGATTATTAAAAAGAACTACTCTTCCATGGGCGGTGTAGTCATCGTGGAGACTTTTTGCATGAGCAAAGGATTGAAAGGGTAGAACTCAATCTCGTCTCCACTCTTGATTCCAAACCAATTAATAAGATTAATATAAGAAGAAAAGGTAAGAACACAGAATATTATTTGAAGAAAAATTCAAGAAACAAACATGAAAGAAAAGAAATACAAAGGGAAGGTGGGAGATGAGAGCCTTTTTGGAAGAGAGGTTTTCACAAATCCTTACTTCTTCCAAGAGTTTTTATGGGCTCCAAAGAGACACACTTTCTACCAAACCTTACCAAATCCCTTACCCTCCCTCCCAAATAGTTAATAACCCCTTTAAATAGAGTTTTTGAGGGCTGGGGTTACATAACGTTTTAAGTGTGAAATGAAAAACTCGGCCAAATATTTTATTCCATTTTTTAACGCCTAGTTGACCTCCAAAACGCTTGAATTGTCCGGACTTCCAGAAGGGTTATTTGTGCCAAATCATTTCTTCGAGAGTTCCTCAAAATTTGGGCTCAATACAAGACTATATTCATTATTTATGGTCGAAATACATTACCCATGTCCATTCTTCTGAGTCCAGTCCACCATTGGCTTAATGGCCCATTTACTCCATCCAAATGCACTCTTTAGCACTAGTGTCCTGAATGAAAGTTGTAGAAAATTAAGTTAGGAACATTGTTACAAATTATTAAGTTCAAATAATAAATATTAAAATATTTATCTTCAAAATACTACAGTACATTTGAAAAGCGTAAAACTGGAATTTTCATCAAATTTTCAAATGAATGATCTAATCCCAAATATTTCATAAATGAATATATTTAGCACAATGTGAGGAAATTATATCATTTATTATCAATAAAATATTCAAAAAAATAGTTTTTTATCAAATCCCCCCCACTTACCATTTTTCACTCCTGAGTAAAACCTCATATCAAGTAAACATCAATATCAAATCAAAACCAATTTTAAAATACATATCCTTTGGATCAAACAATTACACACCAAGAAAAAAAATATCATGCCTCATAAAAAACATTATTTCAAGTTATTCATTTATATCATTCAATATATTTGCACTCTATTTATCCTCCCATGCACAAAACACTTACCTCTCTTGAATTTTCTCTTATCACACAAATATCATTTTTTTTGCAATGTCTTTCTCATCCAAACTCATACAAGGGTCACCATAGGCTTGATAAATTCCTAAATCGCTACCCAATGTGAGTCAAGTACATATGTTTATCATGAGGAATTTTCAGGGTTGTTCTGTGGCTTTCAGTTGGTAGGATTTAGATGTGAAAAATTCTGAGGCTGAATGAGGAGGGCTTGACTCTTTTTGAAGCAAAATTGCATTAATCTAATTTTCACATAAATATGGTCTTCTCCTCAATCCATATAGTATCAATTCGGCTCTATCATCATAAAAAATCATGAAAAGTTTACACCATTCATCATTTCAGCATAAAAAATGTCAATCTTCTCAAACATGATTTTCTTGAAAGCTCCAGATAGGCACAACTTTCCATCTCAATTAGAAGCTCCAGAAAAGGCACAGCTTCACTTGTCATGAAAGCTCCAGAAAAGGCACAACATTAAATATAATTACTTTCTTCAGTAGAAAACACATCTCTTCATAATTTAATTTTCCATCCAAAGTATCACAGAATGTGGTATCACAACACAAGATAGAGTCCCCCACACTTAAGCTCAACTAGATTTTGCAATTTCACTTCAAGAGTTGGTTGGATAGGGAAAATTGGCTTGTAATGTGGCTAACCTAACAGGTTGTGCATGGATTCTAAGGGCTACAAGGATTAAATGTTCAAGGTAGTCCATTATAAAAAAGGATTCTTTGAAATAGGGGCTTTAATACCAAACAAATTCCTCAATCATTTAAACATAAGTACCTCAAACCCTCATGTTTTGATAGGAATAGATCAAATTCTGGTTAAATCAAGCATGGTTTGGTTCTCTCAAGAAGTGAGGTGAATGTAAAGAATATGAAAATAATGGTTCAGAATCCTCACATGAAAGTGATTTTAAATATAAAGACAGTGAGATGTGGTATGGGATTCAAAATTCAGTGTACTTTTTATGAAATTACTAAATATTTAAACTTGAAACAAAGTCATTTCAGCATTCATTTAAGCTTAGTTTCAAGGGATAAATTGTTTCAATCATTTATATACATTTCAAAATTGTGATGAGAATCATTTCAGCTCAAAATTTTCAAAAACACAAAGAAAATTGAAAAATAAACACACAAAATTTGAAAAACACACAATTTTTTTTTGTTTTTTTAACAGGAAAACAATTGAAATTAATAAATTAAAAGGTTACCTCCCCCACAATTAAAATATTTCATTGTCCTCAATGTGAACCCATGAGATGAAACATGCACATGAAATGAAGAATTTTTAAATAGGAAAAATAATATAAAAGTGAAAGGGTTAGGAACAACCTGATGTGCTCAAGTGATGATGGGGTCACACAGTGTGATAAAATCCACTACATTAGTAGGAAGTCCCTCAATGTATCTCTTCAAACGTTTCCCATTGACTGTAAATCTCCTTCCAGTGTCCTCTTGTGTGATCTCTACTGCACCGTAAGGAATAACATTTGATACAATATAAGGACCTAACCATCTGGAAGGCAACTTACCAGGCATTAGCTTTAGTCGTGAACTATAGAGAAGGACTTTCTCTCCAACATGAAACTCCCTTTGTTGGATCATTCTATCATGAGATGCTTTTGATCTTTCCTTATAGAGCCTTGAGTTCTCATATGAAGACAATATAATCTCCAAAAGCTCTTGAATTTTCAGCTTCCTTTGGATTCTAGCTTGGGCCAAATCCATGTTGCATTTATTTATAGCCCAATAATCCTGATGCTCAACTTCCACGGGGAGATGACACACTTTCCCAAAAACAATCCAAAATGGGGACATACCAATGGGTGTCTTGTATGTTGTCCTATAATCCCACAATGCATCATCTAAGCAATTGGTCCAATCCTTCCTATTTGGCTGCACGGTTTTCTCCAAAATTTGTTTCAATTCCCTATTTGAAACCTCATCCTGGCCATTTGTTTGAGGGTGGTATGGTTTTGATGTTTTGTGTGCCACCCCATACTTCTGAAGAAGGGTAGAAAAAATCTGATTGCAGAAGCGTGTCCCTTGGTCATGGATGATGTCCTTTGGTACTCCAAACCTGCAGAAAATTTGATCCTTGACAAAATCCACTACAACATGAGAATCGTCAGTCCTGGTGGCCTTGGACTCCACCCATTTACTCACATAATCGACAGTAACAAGGATATACAAGAAACCAAATGAACTAGGAAAAGGTCCCATAAATTCAATTCCCCAAACGTCAAAAATATCACAGAATAAAATGGGTCGTTGGGGCATCTCGTGTCTCCTTGAAATGTTTCCAGTGTGTTGGCAATGAGAGAATGACTTACAAAACACATGGGAATCATGGAATAATATAGGCCAATATAATCCAGAGTCTAAGACTTTTCTAGCAGTACTTTGGGGTCCAAAGTGTCTACTACAAGCAATTGTATGACAGAAATGCAAAACAGACTCAAACCCTTGATTGGGAACACACCTCCTAATGACTTGGTCACTACACATGCGCCAGAGGTAAGGATCATCCCAAACATAATACCGAGACTCACTTTTTAATTTTTGGACTTGATACTTCTTCAAATTTACTGGGATTTTAGAGGCAACAATGTAATTAACTAAATCAGCATACCAAGGATGTGTACCTGAGATGGTATAGATATGTTCATCGGGGAAAGTTTCCTAAAGTGATACCTGGTCCAAGGTGTCACCCTCTAGTGTGTGAGTAAGCCTACTCATGTGGTCCGCCACTAAATTCTCTGACCCCTTCTTGTCCTTTATCTCGATGTAAAACTCTTGAAGAAGGAGAATCCAACGGATAAGTCGTGGCTTTGCATCTGGCTTCTTTAAGAGGTACCTCAAAGATGAATGGTTAGAAAAAACAACTACTTTAGAGCCCAATAAATATGAACATAATTTATCTAAATCTAATATAATAGCAAGAAACTCATTTTCCGTGGTTGTGTAGTTTGATGGGGCCGAATCCAGTGTCCTCGATGCATAGGCGATCACATGTGAACGTCCCTCTACCCTCTGAGATAAGACATCTCCAACCGCGAAGTTGGAGGCGTCACACATAATCTCAAAAGGAATCTCCCACTGTGGGGGCTGTATGATCGGTGGAGTGGTCAGACACTTCTTTATCTCATTAAAGGAAGTCCTGGAAGAATCATCAAACTCAAAATCAGAATCCTTTTGGAGTAATCATGACACAAGAAGAGCAATATTACTAAAATCTTTGATGAAGCAATGATAAAATCCGGTATGCCCTAGGAAAGATCTAACATCACGCACACATGAAGGATAGGGTAAGGATTAAATAATGTCTATCTTAGATCTATCAACCTCTATCCCATGTTTTGACACTACATACCCTAAGACAATGCCATGCTCTACCATGAAATGACACTTTTCAAATTTCAGGACTAGATTATTCTCAATACAACGATTCAATACCTTTCCCAAACTATTTATACATTCATCAAATGAGGATCTATACACTGTAAAATCATCCATAAATACCTCCATGCAGGTCTCAATAAAATCAGAAAAAAATCTCACCATGTATCTCTGGAAAGTACCTGGGGTGTTGCAAAGTCCAAATGGCATCCTTCGGCAGGCAAATGTGCCAAAGAGATAGGTGAATGTAGTCTTATCCTGATCCTCCAGATCTATAGGAACTTGAAAATATCCAGAAAATCCATCCAAGAAACAATAGTGTGTCTTCCCAGCTAGTTTCTCAAGCATCTGATCAATAAATGGGAGGGGGAAATGGTCCTTGCGAGTGTAATGATTTAGTTTCCTATAATCAATACACACACGCCAACTGTTTTGTACCCTCATTGGAACTAACTCATCTTTCTCATTTTTAACAACAGTAACACCACTTTTCTTAGGCACAACCTAAATAGGACTTACCCATTGAGAATCTGAAATGGGATAGATTATACCTTCCCTGAGAAATTTTTCAACCTCTTTTTAACAACCTCCGGAAGGGTTGGATTGAGTCTCCTTTGTGGTTGCCTCAACAGTTTATCCCCATCCTCCAAAAGAATCCTATGCATGCAAATGGAGGGGCTAATACCTGATATGTCAGCCAAGGTCCACTTGATTGCCCTGATGTTCTCCCTCGAAATATTCAAATGTTTTTCTTCATGTTCAAAAGGGATATTGTTAGCAATGATAACAGGTAATTTCTCACCACTTAACAAGTATGAGTATTTGAGATTTGGGGGCAATGGCTTGAGTTCCAGTGTAGGGGGGTGGTGTATGGATGGGGTCATAGAAGGAACTGAAATATGTGCACAAAGATCATCATTACCAGAATATACATCATCAAAATCAGATAATAAAGCATCAAATCCATCAGCATACTCAACTGCCATGTCATAATTAGAGTTCACATGATCAAAATAAGAATATAATTCCATTTCAAAATCAAATCTTAGAGAGTCTTGTTCCTTATAAACGGGTGTGGAAGTACTCTTAGACATCAAACTAAAACCAATACTCATAATCTCCCTAAGCATAGGACAATCCAATTCCAAGGTGTTTTTACTTGGTGGTTCAAAATGGGAGATAGCAAATGCAGAATGATCCTATGAGGGGTACTTCATGGAATCCATAACATTAAATATCACAACTTCATCCCCAAATTCCATGGAAAGTGTACCCTCATTGACATTTATGATAGTTTTTGCAGTTTTGAGGAAGGGCCTACCTAAGATAATGGGGGCATGAGAACTTACCTGATCATCCTCCATTTTGATAACATAGAAGTCTGCTGGAATGATCATGTCTCTTAGCCGGACAATTACATCCTCAAGGACTCCCACTGGATATGCCATAGTTCTATTTTCCAATTGCACCACTACACTCATCAGGTTCAACTCACTAACCTGTAAAGAAGAGAATACAGAGTGAGGCATCACATTTATTGAAGCTCTTAAATCACAAAGAGCATCAGAGAAGTGAAACTCCCCTATGGAACATGGGATGGTGAATGTACCGGGATCCTTGCACTTTTTTGGCATTGCTAGAGTTGGTGTAATGAGTGCTGAGACATTCCTTCCAAGGTTGATCCTGTCATTTCCCTTGAGCCCTCTCCGATTGGTGTAGAGTTATTTTAAGAATTTGGAATACCTTGGGATTTGTTTGATGGCTTCAAGTAGAGGTATGTTGATCTACACACGCTTGAATATGTCCAAAACGTTCTTTTTCATTGCTTCTTTAGCCATTTTCTTGGTTTGAAAAACCCTGTTTGAAAAAGGACGGGGTTTAGGAGGAACATCATTAATATTTTTCTTATCTTTATCTTTCTCCTTGGATTTCTCATCAGTTGGTATGGAATGCATATTCTATGGAGTTGAGGTGAATCCTGGTGGAATGGTAGGTATAGATGTATCGTTCATTTTATTCCCACTTCTCAATGTGATGGCACTGACATTCCCCTTTGGATTTGGAGTGGGTTGGGAAGGTATATTTCCATAATTCTTACTTACAAGTTCATGGAGTGCAGTGGAAATCTGGATCATTTGATTCTTCAACTCCCTCAGCTCCGAACCTTGAATTTTCAGATCATTCTATTTATTAAGAACAATTTGCTTAAAAAGGTCATCAGTGTTAGAATATACCTTGGGTGGGGATTCCCTTGTTGTTGGCTTGTTGATGCTTGAGATTCAAATCTCCTTTGGGGTTGTTGGAAACCCTGATGGTAAGGTGGAGGCTGCTGGAAGTTTTGTTGAAAGGAGGGCCATTTTTGTTGTCCAGAGTCATACCTCATGTTCAGTTGATCCTTCCACCCTTGGTTGTATGTTGTAGAAAATGAATCAAACTTCTTTTGGGGATATGATTGTTGTTGTTGTTGCTGATATGGTCTCCCAGAGAACACTGCTACACAATATTCTGTTTCTTGGAGTTGTGGGAAATAGTCAGTTGGGTGGCTTGTCTCAATGAAAATACCACAAGGCCTTGAAGGAGGGGGTTGGGATGTCTTTTGTGCCAAAGCAATCTGCCTCACCATAGTGCTCAATTTTTCCAACTTGGTATCAATAAAATGACTTTCAAGAGAATAAGGACTTACCTGATGTACTCCCCTGACATGTGGTGTACCTCTATCACCAAATTGTTGGGATTTTTGGGACATCTTGTCGATCAATGCACGTGAGGCTACTGGTGTCTTGTCCACCAATGCACCTCCTACTGTGGCATCCACCATGCTCCTCTCCATAGTTGTGAGTCCTTCATAGAAGTACTGAATGAGGAGTTGATCACTGATTTGGTGATGTGCACAGCTTGCACACAACTTCTTGAATCACTCCCAGTACTCATACATTGACTCACCTTGTGCTTGCTTGATCCCCGAGATCTCCTTACGAATGTAAGTGGTCCTTGATGCTGGAAAAAATCTCTGTAAGAAAAGACGTTTCAAATCATTCCAACATGTTACATCTTCGGGTTGTAAATAATACATCCAGTCTTTTGCAGCTCCATCAAGTGAAAATGGGAATGCTCTTAATTTGATTTGATCTTCAGATATATTTCTAGGTTTTAGGGTTGAGAAAACCACATTAAATTAATTAAAATGTTTATTCGGATCCTCACCAGAGAGGCCATGAAACTTTGGAAGTAAGTGAATTAACCCAGATTTTAGTTCAAAGTCCGATTCGAGATTTGGGTATGCAATACAATTTGGTTGATAGTTAATATCAGGTGCATCAAATTTTTGAATGGTTCTATTAAGTTAATTTCAATTATTGTCATCCATTGGTTCTTGTTTTATGGTTGAATTTGAATTGCTTCCAATTTCAATGTTCTGATATTGGAGTAATTCTCCAATTGGTTGAATGTTGAAACTTTCCCTAGACTGAGAATGTCTGATTCGTGCCCTAAGGCTAAGTTCAATCTCAGGGTCAAGATCTAAGAGATATTTGGGATTAGTTCATGTCATAAATCAATGAAATATGAAAATAAGGAAAGTGTATCATAGTAAAATAAAAATTAGAAGTTTGAGTTGATGGTCCAAAAGGAAGTAGAAGAAAATAAAAGAAGAAGAAAAAAGAAATCAAATTGGGTAAAGAAGGAAGAAAGAAGAGGGGAAGAGAATAAAATGTAAAATAAAATAAATACCTCTAATTGGTTGAAATAATTACTTTCCTCCCTGGAAATGGCGCCAATTTGAAAGAGCATTTTCGTGGGCGCCATCAAATGATTAGTGTGATTTTGGGGTACTTAGGTGTAGCAGAGTGGCTGACCAAGGTCGTCTCTCAAAGGAGGAAGTGAATTAAAACAACTTTTCAGAGGTATTCTAAAAATAAAAGAGAATAGAATTGAAAAACTACTTAAAATGATGGGGGTTGTTTATAGTTTATAAATCTAGAATAAGTTTGTTGGAAGAATATTGTATTTTTTTTGTTTTTAATTTTGAAATAAAGTTTGATTAAAAAGACACAACAAGAAGATGTATTTTTTAGAAAATATTTTAAAAGGCGTAATCAATCAAACTATACCTATTAATTTACTTATTAATAATTTTCATTTAAATAAATATCAACTTAATTATGATCCCCTAATTTGTTAACTCTTGAACCCTACAAGAGTTAACATAACCACAAAGATGGAATTACTTAAACCCTAGTCTAGCTTCGGAACACGCAATCGCAGCACCCTACTTTGATTGTTGTTATAAGATTAGATTATGTTCAGTGGTTAATTAGAGAACATATCCATTCTAGAAATGAGGATGAATTGTGATTAGGGATTATATTTGAAATCTACAAATTTATCCCATGTGGTCTTGTATTACCGATTAAGATCGCGCTCTCACAATTTAAACAAAATTTCGACCTCGTGTGTTTTTGTGTTAATTATTCAATTGCTTACTTAGTTTCTTACAATTTAAAAACAAAATTCATGGATCATATTAAGTGAATTACAGTATCTCAATGATTCAAAATAATTAAATAAATAATGATAGAGGTAGATCGATTACTAAAAATAACTACTCTTCTATGAACGGTGTAGTAATCATAGAGAATTTTTACATGAGCAAAAGATTGAAAGGTTTGAACCCAATATAGTCTCCACTATTGATTACAACCAAATTAAGAAGATTAATAGAAGAAGAAAAGGGAAGAACACAGAAGATTATTTGAAGAAAAATTCAAGAAACAAACATGAAAGAAAAGAAATACAAAGAGGAGGTGGGAGAGGAGAGCCTTTTTGGAAGAGAGGTTTGCACAAAGAATTAATTATTCCAAGAGTTGTGTGGGGATCCCAAGAGACACCCTTTATGACACAACTTCAAAAATCCCTGACCCTCCCTCCCAAAGAGTTCAAACCCCCTTTAAATAGAGTTTTTGAGGGCTAGAGTTACATAACTTTTTAAGTGTGAAATGAAAAACTCGTCCAAATATTTTATTCCAAGTTGCACCGCCTATTTGACCTCCTAAACGCGTGAATTGACCGGCCTTAAAGAATTATTATTTGTGAAAAATAATGTTCCAAAGATTTTCTCAAAATTTGGGCTCAATAAAATCCCATAATAAGGAGTTATGGTTGAAATACAGAACCCATGTCCATTCTTCCAAGCCCATCCCACCATTGGATTAATGGACCATTTACTCCATCCAAATGCACTCTTTAGCTCTAGTTTCCTGAATGAAAGTTGTAGAAAATTAATTTAGGAACACTTTTAAAAAATATTAAATTCAAATAATAAATATTAAAATATTTATTTTCAAAATACTATAGTACATTTTAAAAAGGTAAAACTTGAATTTTCATCAAATTTTCAAATGAATGATCTAATCCCAAATATTTCATAAATGAATATATTTAGCACTATGTGAGGAAATTATATCATTTATTATCAATAAAATTTTCAAAAAAATAGTTTATTATCACTCCCATATCTATAACTATGAATTTATTAACTTTTCTACACATCTTTAATCCATATAAAAAATAATTTGAAAAAATCGGATGAGAAGAAAAAGTCTATTAAAGTAAATAATAGAAAATAACCCTGTTAGTTGATTTTAAAACCATAAAAATCCGTAAGAATGATTTTTGTTTTCATAATGAACATTTGACCTCAAGTATCTGTTTGATTTTTCATGAAAAAAAATTAATTACTTAATAGATTCTAAAACATTTCATAAGAAATCATAAGTGAAAAATTATAATCATAAGGATTTATTGGAAAACATGAAAACCCATTAATACATTTCTATGAAAAAAATCCTTTCACCATTATGTAAAAAAGGTCATAAACTATCCTTAAAAACATATGCTCATTTTCTCCCCTTTTGAAACCAAAATATTTCCTTTATTAAACATTGAAATAATATCTTGTAGGTTCCTTGGGAAATTATCCTTACATTCACCACTATAATAACCCTTAAAATAGTATCACCTAACTAGATAATTCTCATATCTCATAGGATTAACCTATAACCGTTAAACTATTTCACTTTACCAATTTCATTGGAGAGCTCTATCAGGCTCACCCATCATTAGAGATATATCAGGATCAACCATTTTACATATAAATGTACAATAAACATAAAATTAATATAAAAAATATATATATTCACTTTGAATATAAAACCCACTTTAATTTTCATTCAATTTCATAAGAAATAACACTTTCTATTATCTCATAAAGATGAAAAAAAATTACTTCCTTAGAAAAAACCATTAAAACTAAAATTTTTAGAATATTGAGTGAAATATTTTCCTTGAAAATAACCATGTAATATTGTAGAGGATGATTTATAATGAATAATGGTTATTAAAATAGGATAAATTTTTAATCCATATATATTAAAAAACATTATTATTTTTTAATTTAGCAAAAAACATCAAATGAACTTTTCGGTAAATCTTAAAAAGATTCATTTTAAAAAATTCTAAAAGAAATTAAAAATTAGTGGAAAATAAAATTTAACATCATTTTAAGTATAAATAATATTATTATTTAAACATTTTAAATAACATTTACATGGAAGGAAAATATTTTAAAGGAATACTTTAAAACAAGGTTTTAAAGAAAAAACACATACATTAATCCCCATCGAACTTCGAACATTATATAACTTCTGAATAATAAAATTATTTTAGTTTTATATTGGTTAATAAACTTTTTTATTTTAATGTTAATTATTATTATTAGTTTTATTTTTATTTATTACCAATTTTTATTTAGTTACTTAAATGGTTAATTTCACGTTGGATGCTTTGAGGATGTTCGATTTATAACCTCAAAATCACATTGGTGTGTTGTCCATGGTCAAAGGGGTTATGGTCCCATTATATATATAATTTAAATCATGTTATATTTATCATATTTATATATTATATACACTTTTAAAACCAACTATATGAATTTTTCATGAAAAATGAACTAGGTAGTTTCATGGTGACGGTAGTCCGTACGTACACATGAATGTCATTTTAATTTTTCTAATAGGTGGGAAAAAATAAGATAATATTTAAATCTTAAAGAATAATAAATATATTATAAATTTCATATTTATTCATTATTTTCATCCTTATAACCAACGTTGTAAGGTATATATGAAAAATGAATCACATTGCTTTGTGGATGTGGTAATCTATACGTACGCATGAGCAACATTATCAATTTCTAACAGAAGGAAAGAGTAAGATGATAAGTAATATATTATCATTACAGAATCATAATTATGTCATAAATATAATATATATTCATTTTTTCAATCATTTTAACTATCCATATGATCTGGTGATGAAGAACAAAACATATCTCTTCGTGGAGATGGTAGTCCACGTATACCCATGAGTGATGTTTCCATTTATAAAAATATAGAAAAAAAGATATAATAGAGTTGTAGCATAGTTATTATAAAATTTAATTATATTTAATATACTAATTTTATTATTTTATCATGGTTGAATAATATTTGATAAATGTATAAGAAGAAATAAACTGTAAATAGGTTGGTTAGGACTTATACCTTCTTCTTAGATATCTCTCATCGGTTTACACATTAATACTTCAAGGATTAGTATTTAGAGAAGACCAAGACCTATAAGAAATGATTAGGTATTTTGGGGATATTTTTGGACAAGTATTGGCTGAACTAATGTACTAAAAAGGTGTGAGAAATGGAGGAGAGGAGGCACCCTTTTAAAAGTGAGGGGAGTGGCACACTTGTAATTTTTCTAAAACTTTTAATATTATAGAGACTTAATATTAGATAATTTTCTACAAAACTATCAAATTTCACTACTGGAAATCTTACCTTTCCCAATGCTTCTATACCAACGGTTTGTAAAAACCGTTGGTATAGGTCCCCTTTCCCAACGGTTTGGCTAAACCATTGGGAAAGACCACTTTGAGGCCACCTTTCCCAACGGTTTGCCAAAACCGTTGGGAAAGGGTATGGATTTCCCCACGGTTTGTCCAAACCATTGGGAAAAGTTCACTTTGTGGCCACCTTTCCCAATGGTTTGGACAAACCGTTGGGATAGGTATACCCTTTCCCAACGGTTTTGGAAAACCATTGGGAAAAGTCCACTTTGTGGACACCTTTCCCAATGGTTTGGCCAAACCGTTGGGAAAGGTCCCCTAGAAATCAACCTTCATCCCAAAATAAATTCTAGAATCAGGAACTATACCAACGGTTGTCAAAACCGTTGGTATAGGTCTATACCAATGGTTTTCACAACCGTTGGTATAGGTCCTGAGAATTTTTATCAAATCTTCTTACTGAGAACATTATATAAATCAAAATTTAAAATAATTATGACAATACATATATATATATTTATGTAATTATGTTCAAAAAATTCATGTTAGGTTAGTGTTTAAGTCGTTCAATGATAAACGAGGGGTCCTGGGATCAAATCCCAGCAAATCTTTTTTTTTTTGAAATACATATACCAATGGTTCCATAACCGTTGGTATAGATTTTCATATTACTTATACCAACGGTTTCCAAAACCGTTGGTATAGGTCTATACCAAAGGTTTTCCCAAAACCGTTGGTATAGACCTATCCCAACGGCTTACTTGGCAATGATTCTCCAACCTGTTGGTATAGGCTATACCAACGGTTTGGAGGCCTATACCAATGGTTCCAAACCGTTGGTATAGGTTAGTTTTCCTATAGTGTTTAAAATATAATGTGATAAGGTTTAAAATTAAATCATCCAATAAGAATTAATATATGTTTTTTGGCCTTATCACTTAGATTTTACCTTAATTTAACTGGTTTACCCTTTATCGTGGTGACACAGTTTTACCATGGCTATAATTCTTAATGAAAAAAATGAAATAGACCTCATAATAATTTTGATCCACCTAATTAAAAATATGGAATTAATTTTTTCATATTAATTTTTTTATAATTAGCATAAATTAATTTTAATATAAGTGTGAAAATTTTAACGAAAAATGGTTTTTAGAAAATTGTGTTTAAAGCATCAAAATTAACTTATAACAAAAAAATATATAATTTTGATTAATATGGAATTATTTAGATTATTTTTAATAAAATTTAACTTATGTTACTTTAAAAATATATAAAATATATTTGTAATTTTAAATTACTTTATTTAATGAAAAGAAATGACAGTTTTCCAAAAGTCAATATTTTAACTATTCACTTAGAAATCAATATTTTTTTATTAATACCAAGAAAAAATAATAATTTATATATGATATGTTGATTAAAAAAATTAAATCCTTTTTATAAAATTTAATTTCTAAAATATAGAATATTATCTTTTAAAAAACCATGTAATTTATGGTAAAAGAATTTAGTTAAATAAAATTATTCATTTTTCGATTAAAAACTTTTATAAAATTATTTATAAATCTATAATGAATATAAATACATAAAATTAATACATATAAATAAAATCATAAGATTTATTTATTTTCTGAATTTCTTGGATTTTCACATCCCCCCTCAAGAAATTTCATCCTTATAATTTTCTCCATTACTTAAACAAATGAGGGTATTTTTTCCTCAAAACATTTTCTCATCCCCATGTTGCTTAAAAAATCATGTGATTATTCAATAAAAAATTTAACCGATGAATAAAATTATTTCATAATAACTTCTCTCTATGATACAAAATCTAAATAGGATTTTCTTCAAAAGATATATTCTTCTCAAACTGTACCACTTCAAGGCTCAAAACATTAGATGAATTAGGTACATAATTTATTGGAAACAAAACATGAAACAAATCATGTATTTTTTATAAAATTGTTGGTAAAGATACTCCATAATAAAATGATCCTAGATTTTAAATGATTTCATATAGTCTAATAAACTATATACTTAGCTTCTTCATTCTTCCAAACCACATAACACTTCTCTATAGAGATAATTTAAGAAAAGCATGACCACCAAACTCAAATGAGTGATCTTTCATCCTATGATCTATACAAATATTACACCTAATTTGAGATATCTTAATGTGTTATTGAATTATCTTTACCTTATCAACTATATATTCTACCAATTCGGGTCCCATAAATTTCCTCTCACCAAATTTGTCCCAAATGTTCAAGTCTGAAATTATTTTCCATATAATGCCACAAGATGTGCCATCTATATATTTGAATAAAAAATTTTATTATAAGAAAATTAAACCAATGAGTGATGATGATCCCAGACTTCCTTGATAATCAAAATAGTAAGCTTAAATCATATCCTTTAAATTTTTAATTGTTCACTTTTATTTCCCATCAAATTGAGGATGAAAACACTACTAGAAATACAAGTTTTCCCAATGGTCCGTTGGGAAAGGCTGAAGAACTGTTGGTATATGTTATACCAACAGTTCTGCAAACCGTAGGGAAGTAATTCTTTGGGAAAGCTTTTCCTAATGGTTTACAGTGAACTATTTGGATAGGTTGGGGAAAAATTAACCTATCCCAACAGTTGTGCCAAACCGTTGGGATAGTTTTTTCCAACGGTTTGGCTTGAACTGTTGAGAAAACCAAGCACTCTCTTCTTTCCCAACGGTTTCTAAATCACTGAAAAAGAACCATTGGTAAAAAACTCAGAGAGGCTATGCCAATAGTTTGAAACCGTTGGCATAACTTATACTGTGCAAATTGCACAACAACCTACAATTTACACAGTAGCTCTCATTTTGTTCAATTTGCACAGCATGTCTCATTTTGTGCATTCCCTCTCATTTTAAATCCAATTATTGTACTTACAATAAACTAACACATACATATACAATTATTGTACCTACAATAACCAAATAACACATACATATAGAGAACAAATTCATACACATTTAACATATAATGAATCCTGGAACTATACACATCCATAGTTAAATTAGAATTCATAAAGTAATTATAAACATACATAATTCATTTAGAATTCAATTTAAAATTTAGATGACAATTATATGTGGAATCTGGAATTCAATTCATAATTTGATCAGTTTTTCATATACCAAATATTTTTACCTGAAATGATGTCCATTTTAAACAAAATACATAAACCTGGAGTGATACTGGCCACACCGTGCCTCGGATTGAGTTGAGGTTACCTCATACATGTCACAAATGACCCACCAACCATTTTCCTAAAGTATCAACAAATTCCGAAAGCGTTTGGTCGGTTTTCCATATGTCAGTTGTTGTTTTCACTTAAAATGAAGTGCTTTTTAAATAAAAAAGAGACAATTTGAATCGTTCCACCCACACCACGCCTCAGATTGAGGCGGGGTTGACTCGTACACATTACAAATTACCCATAGATCGTTGTTCTAAAATATTAACACAATCAGAATCTGTTTGGTCAGTTTTCCGTATGTACTTAAAATGTTGTCCATTTTAAAAATAAGAGAGACATTTTGGGTGGTCCCGGCCAGACCGAGACTTGGATCGAGGCACGGTTTACTCTTACACATAACATATGACCCATGGATCATTGTCCAGAAATTTCAATAGATTCTGAATGCATTTGGTCAGTTTTCTGTATGCCAGTTGTTTTTTTCACTTAAAATCGTGTCCATTTTAAACAAAATAGACATAGTTAGAGTGGTACCGGCCACATCACATCTCGGATTTAGATGGGGTTTACACTTACATGTCTTAAATTACTCATGTATCATTTTCCTAAAGTATCAACACAATCTGAATGCGTTTGGTCGGTTTTCCATATGCCAGTTGATGTTTTTCACTTAAAATGATTTCCTTTTGAAACAAAAGACAGACACTTTGAGTGGTGCCGACCACACCGCATCTCAGATTGAGGAAAGGTTTATTATTACACGTCAAATATGACCCATGGATCATTTTTCTATAAACAAAATCAGAATCCGTTTGGTTAGTTTTCCATATGTACTTAAAATGTTGTCCATTTTAAACAAAAGAGACACACTTAGAGTGATCCCGGCCACACCGTGCCTCAGATTGAGGTGGGGTTGACTTTTACACTTCACATATGACCCTTGTATAATTTTCCAAAAGAATCAACACATTTCGAATGTGTTTGGTCACTTTTTCGTATGTCAGTTGTTGTTTTCACTTAAAATGATGTCCATTTTAAACAAAAGAGAGACACTATGAATGGTTTCGGCCACACCGTGCCTCGTATTGAGGCAGGGTTGACTCATACACATCAAATATGACCCATGGATCGTTATTCTAATGTATTGACACAATATTAATGTGTTTGGTCGGTTTTCTGTATGCCAGTTGATGTTTTTCACTTAAAATGACGTCCTTTTGAAAAAAATACAGACACTTTGAATGGTGTCGGCCACACTGTGTCTCATATTGAGGCGGGGTTGATTCGTACACGTCACATATGAACCATGGATCATTCTCCTAATGTTTAAATGGAAACCAAATGCATTTGGTCTATTTTCCGTATGTACTTAAAATGTTGTCTATTTTAAACAAAAGAGAGACACTTAGACTGATATCGGCCACACCGCAACTCGGATTGAGCCCAGGTTGGCTCATACATGTCACATATGACCCATGGATCATTGTGATAAATTATCAATAGATTCCGAATGCTTTTGGTTGGTTTTATGTATTCCAGTTGTTCTTTTCACTTATAATCCTGTCCATTTTAAACAAAAGAGACACAGTTAGAGTGGTGTCGGCCACACCGTCTCTCATATTTAGACAGGGTTGACTTGTACATGTCTCAAATGACCCATGGATCATTGTCCTAAAGTATCAACACAATCCGAATGTGTTTAGTCAGTTTTCCATATGCCAGTTGTTGTTTTTCACTTAAAATGATGTCCTTTTGAAACAAAAGACAGACACTTTGAGTGGTTCCGGCCACACCGTGTCTCAGAATTGAGGCAGGGTTGATTCGTACATATCACATATGACCCATGGATCTTTGTGCTAAATTATCAACACAATCAGAATCTTTTTGGTCAGTTTTCTGTATGTACTTAAAATGTTGTCTATTTTAAACAAAAGAGACCCACTTAGAGTGATCCCAGCCACACCGTGCCTTGGATTGAGGCGGGGTTGACTCATACATGTCACATATGACCCTTGGATCGTTATCCTAAAGCATAAACACATTTCGAATGCGTTTGGTCAGTTTTTCGTATGTCAGTTATTGTTTTCACTTAAAATGATGTCCATTTTAAACAAAAGAGAGACACTATGAATGGTGTCGGCCACAAAATGCCACTTATTGAGGCGGGGTTGACTCGTACACATCACATATGACCAATGGATCATTGTGATAAATTATCGACACAATCTGAATGTGTTTGGTTGGTTTTCCGTATGCCAGTTGATGTTTTTCACTTAAAATGATGTCCTTTTAAAACAAAAGACAGACACTTTGAGTAGTGTCAGCCACACCGCGTCTCAGATTGAGGCGAGGTTGATTTGTACACATCACATATGACCCATGAATCATTCTCCTAAAGTTTCAACGTAAAATGAATGCATTTTGTTAGTTTTCTGCATGTACTTAAAATGTTGTCCATTTTAAACAAAAGAGGGACACTTAGACTGATCCCGGCCACACCGCGACTTGGATTGAGCCCGGGTTGGGTCTTACACATCACATATGACCCATGGATCGTTGTGATAAATTCTCAACAGATTCCGAAAGCGTTTGGTTGGTTTTCCATATGCAAGTTGTTCTTTTCACTTATAATCCTGTCCATTTTAAAAAAAAGACATAGTTAGAGCGGTGTCGGCCACACCGCGTCTCATATTTAGATGGGGTTGACTTGTACACATCTCAAATGACCCATGTATCATTTTCCTAAAGTATCAATAGAATTCGAATGCGTTTGTTTGGTTTTCTGTATGCCAGTTAATGTTTTTCACTTAAAATGATGTCCTTTTGAAACAAAAGACAGACACTTTGAGTGGTTCCGGCCACACCGCGTCTCAGATTGAGGCGGGGGTGATTCATACACATCACATATGACCCATGGATCTTTATCCTAATGTTTTAACAGAAACAAAATGTGTTTGGTATGTTTTCCGTTTGTACAAAAAATGTTGTCCATTTTAAACAAAAGAGAGACACTTAGACTGATCTCGGCCACACCGCGACTCGGATTGAGCCCAGGTTGGCTCGTACACATCACATATGACCCATGGATCGTTGTGATAAATTATCAACAGATTTCGAATGCGTTTTTTCGGTTTTCTGTATGCCAGTTGTTCTTTTCACTTATAATCATGTCCATTTTAAAAAAAAGAGACACTTTTAGAGTGGTTTCGGCCTCACCGCGTCTCGTATTGAGGCGGGGTTGACTCATACACATCTCAAATGACCCATGGATCATTTTCCTAAAGTATAAACACAATAAGAATGCGTTTGGTTGGTTTTCTATATGCTAGTTGATATTTTTTCACTTAAAATGATGTCCTTTTGAAACAAAATACAGAAACTTTGAGTGGTTCTGGCCACACCGCATCTCAGATTGAGGTAGGGTTGATTCGTACACATCACATATGACCCATGGATCGTTCTCCTAAAGTTTCAATGGAAACCGAATGTGTTTGGTTGGTTTTTCGTATGTACTTAAAATGTTGTCCATTTTAAACAAAAGAGAGACACTTAGACTGATATTAGCCACACCGTGACTCGGATTGAGCCTGAGTTGGCTCTTACATGTCACATATGACCCATGGATCGTTGCGATAAATTATCCATATATTCTGAATGTGTTTGGTCAGTTTTCTGTATGCCAGTTGTTCTTTTCACTTATAATCCTATCCATTTTAAACAAAAGAGACATAGTTAGAGTGGTTTTGGCCACACTGCGCCTCGTATTGAGGCAGGGTTGACTCATACACATCACATATGACCCATGGATCTTTGTGATAAAGTATCGACAAAATCTAAATTCATTTGGTCAGTTTTCCGTATGCCAGTCGATGTTTTTCACTTAAAATGATGTCCATTTGAAACAAAAGACAGACACTTTGAGTGGTGTGGACACACTGCATCTCAGACTGAGGCGGGGATGATTCTTACACGTCACATATGACCCATGGCTCATTGTTCTAAAGTATCAACACAATCAGAATCTGTTTGGTCAGTTTTCCTTATGTACTTAAAATGTTTCCCATTTTAAACAAAAGAGAGCCACTTAGAGTAATCTCGGCCACACCATGCCTTGGATTGAGGCAGCATTGACTTTTACATGTCACATATGACCCTTGGATCATTTTATTAAATCATAAACATATTTATAATGCGTTTGTTTAGTTTTTCATAAGTCATTTGTTGTTTTCACTTAAAATGATATCCATTTTAAACAAAAGAGAGACACTATGAATGGTTTCGGCCACACCGCACCTCGTATTGAGGCGGGTTGAATCTTACATGTCACATATGACCCATGGATTGTTTTACTAAAGTATCGACACAATCCGAATGCATTTGGTCGGTTTCTCGTATTCCAGTTGATTTTTTCACTTAAAATGATGTCCTTTTGAAACAAAAGACAGACACTTTGAGTGGTTTCAGCCACATCGCATCTCATATTGAGGCAGGGCTGATTCGTACACTTCACATATGACCCATGGATCATTGTGTTAAAGTTTCAACACAATAAGAATCTGTTTGGTCGGTTTTCCGAATGTACTTAAATTGTTGTCCATTTTAAACAAAAGAGAGACACTTAGAGTGATCCCGGCCACACTGTGCCTCATATTAAGGCAGGGTTGACTCGTACACGTCACATATGACCCATGGATCTTTTTCCTAAAGCATCAACACATTTATAATGTGTTTGGTCAGTTTTTCATATGTCAGTTGTTCTTTTCACTTATAATCCTGTCCATTTTAAACAAAAGAGAGACACTATGAATGGTGTCGGCCACACCGCACCTTAGATTAAGGTGGGGTTGACTCATACACATCACATATGACCCATGGATTTTTGTGCTAAAGTATCGACACAATGTGAATGCCTTTGGTTGTTTTCCGTATGCCAGTTGATTTTTTTCACTTAAAATGATGTCCTTTTGAAACAAAAGATAGACACTTTGAGTGGTGCCAGCCACACCACATCCTCGATTAAGACGGGGTTGATTCGTACGCGTCACATATGACCCATGGATCTTTGTGCTAAAGTATTAACACAATCAGAATCCGTTTGGTCATTTTTTCGTATGTAATTAAAATGTTGTCCATTTTAATCAAAAGAGAGCCACTTAGACTGATCCTGGCCACATTGCGACTCAGATTGAGCCTAGGTTGGCTCATACACGTCACATATGACCCATGGATCATTGTGATAAATTATCAATAGATTCAGAATGTTTTTGGTCAGTTTTCCGTATGCTAGTTGTTCTTTTCACTTATAATCCTGTCCATTTTAAACAAATGAGAGACACTATGAATGGTGTCAGCCAGACCGCACCTCAGATTGAGGTGGGGTTGACTCGTACACATCACATATTACCCATGTATCATTTTCCTAAAGCATCAATACATTTCAAATGCATTTGGTCGGTTTTCCGTATGTACTTAAAATGTTGTCCATTTTAAACAAAAGAGTGACACTTAGACTGATCCCGAACACATCACGACTTGGATTGAGTCTAGGTTGGCTCGTACACGTCACATATGACCCATGGATCATTGTGATAAATTATCAACAGAATCTGAATGTGTTTGGTCAGTTTTCTGTATGCTAGTTATTCTTTTCACTTATAATCATGTCCATTTTAAACAAAAGAGACACAGTTAGAGTGGTATGTTAGTTGTTTATTCACATTATTCAAATACAATATTTGAATATGGGTCTTTAAATTAATTTATTTGTGAAAATTTTACATTTAAAATGAGAATATCATAAAATTAATAGAAGATAAACCTTTTACTAAAAATCCTTGAGGAAATATTAAGGTAAACATGATTTATGAGAATCCTCATGTGTCTATTAGTGGAATGGTATTCACTTAAAATATTGTGGAAATTCATATAGAATATTTTTATATCATTCTTAGTATGGATTAGATTTTAGTTTATCATGCTGTGAAACATTTCAGGTCTAATAATGGCATGCCCAATGAATACATCCCTTTTATAACATACCAAGAATCTATGATATTGATTAGATGTGTAAATATGATTTAAATTGATTATCATGATGAAAATAAATTAAATATATATTATATATTTTCTAGTAGTAAATGAAATCAAGGAGGGTGGGGGGATGTCTGGGGGGGCTGTCCGGGGGGCTGTCTGGTTGGTGTACGGGGGGCTGTCTGGGGACCAAGGAGGAGGGTGGGGGGCTATGGGGGGGGGGGGGGGGCTGTCCGGGGGGGTGTTCGGGGGGTTGTCTGGGGTCCAAGGAGGAGGGTGGGGGGGTTGTCTGGGGTCCAGGGAAGAGGGTGGGGGGCTGTCTGGGGGGCTGTTTGGGGTCCAGGGAGGAGGGTGGGGGGGCTGTACGGGGACCAAGGAGGATGGTGGGGGGCTATCCAGGGAACTTTACAGGGACCAAGGAGGATGGTGGGGGGGGGGGGTTTCCAGGGTCCATGAAGGAGGGGGGTTGTCCAGGGAGTTCCCAAACACACAATCACTAAAAGACATCAACATCCATGAAAACATGCAATATATAAAAATAACTCAACTGCAATACTATACTATAGGTCTGGATAAAACCAACAACTAGAATAGATTAAACATAAAATCGCAGTAATATTAGTCAAAAATGTAACGGATCAACTTGTCCCACATTACCATCACCATCATCACCATCATCATCACCCTCGTCCTCATCCCCATCATCGTCCTCGCCCTCCTCGCCCTCGTCCTCGCCCTCGCCCTCCGCCTCGCCCTCCTCCTCTCCCTCCTCTTCCGCATCAGGATCCTTGCCATCATCATCATTAGCCTAGACATCATCTTAAACACCACTAGAACTTCCACCTGGTGCTTCATATATATAACGTATCGACGACATATATTCATCAAAAGTTGGGCTAGCCTCTGGTGGAAGTGTCAGACGTAGAACTTCAATAAATTTCATAAATGCACTGTTTTCCCTAGTAGACTGTTCTGTCGTCTCTGTGACCCTTTTGTCAGCCTGTTCTTCCTGTTACCTAACATGCTGCAGCTCGGTGGCACTAAAACTCGTACCTGGGGAGGGCTAATACCTCGTCGGGGTAATCCTAGTTTGACATCGTACTCTGCTAGGATGCTCCTCTCCCAAAACCTGATGTAAGTGATCAGTTGGCCCAAAATTGCCTGGTTCTTGGGCATTGAGAGCCTCTAAGGCATCTTGTTACAAATATAAATATATTATTAAGTTAAAAAATAGATATTAAAATATAAAATCAACATATTAAAACTTACAATCTGCTACTGAGTCACTTCCTTGATGGCACTTCCATCCTTTTTCCACCTACTCGAGCAAAATAGTTTTTCTCGAGGCACACATCCTTCAATATTTTGTATTTTCCTATACAATGACATTGAAAAATAAAGTTATATGAAAACATTAGAAAACTATTAAATAATTGAGGAAACAAAATAAAGTGTAAGTCATAAAGAAAACTTATAAACAATTGTCATACCTGCTTCCTCTCATGATCAGGCATCATAGTGCATCCCAGTGTGTGGAGGTATTTTTTGCATCAATGTTCTTTTTATTTTTTATATATTTTTGGTTAATAAAATTTGAAAATGAAACAGATATTATTAATGCAAAACATGAAAGTTATTATTTAAATGCCTCAAATGTAATTAATACCTTAAACTGGGTACTCGTCCAATTAGTAATCATCTGACGATACTGCTCTATAGGACAATCATCCACCACTGGTACCACCTCTAACTCAGTGCCAACTCTAGAAACCCATCCAATATACAACTCATGCTTGTAGGCTCTCCAAAGCTCACCTAAATCCTTTAGACGTTCCGGTCGTTCACCCTCACCATCAGGAAAATTAAATCGAAGCTGACATCAAAATATTAATTCATATAAATACAAAAATAATTCATGGCATTAAATAGAACAGCTTTTTTTACACATATCTCTGCCCAATCTCTATCCTTGACCTCTGTGGAAAATGTCTCCACGATAGCGGGCTGACGTGAATGATGTTGGAGTATTTGGTAAGCGTCACCAAAAAACTCTGACATTGCTGCCCTATTTTCTCAACCATTTGGTTGTCTTCATTATAATCCACCATAACCTGTGTGCGGCGGTTCCACACCGAACGCATGTGTGTACTCCCCCGCCCCCACCTCCTGTCAGAAGATGTATCTGTCATGAAATAAAAACAAATATTTTATCAAAACATGTTATAATGAAAATAAATATTGCTATACAAATTTGTTAGGGTTCTATAAATATACCTACTCCAGTCTGATTACTAAGTGCCACTAGATCCACAAATATTGATGGAACACCCTATGGTGGAATAGGAGTCAAAGACGATGGAATATAGAAGCTCGGAGAGATAGAAGTATAAGGAAAAGAAGATGGGACAACTGTCTAACCGGATTCTGACTGGGGAGTGGGAATCATCATGGGATGTGAAAATGATGGGCCAGAAGATGCAGAAGGTAGTGAAAACATGGGAGGCCTAAATATCCTGTGTGTCCCTAAAGACACACCGAGATCAGAATGTGGGAAGGATGACATGTCAGTGGGAGGGGCAGGGTCTAGTCGGGTACGCGTAGCTTCTCGTCCACCTCTGGTACGAACCATCCTCGTACCACCAGTTTGAGTACTAGGACCAGTACTAGGCTCCTCGTCGAATAACTGTCAACGTATATGTGGATCTTACAAAAATGTTTACAAAACAATTAATCACATGACATTATATATTCTTTAAATATATCTATTTGAAATAAAGTACTCACTGTAAGCACTAATGATGGAATTCTTAACTCCGCCATTTGACAATTTTTCTCCATTATTTTTTCCTTCTTCTCTCTTCAATTGGCTGCATTTCCTGCTTTTGAAAACAAATATGTAATTAATTAGAAAAAGAAAACTAATGTGTAACCCAAAAAACTAAATATATGAGGGAATAGGGGAATTCATTGGTAATTTAGATATCAATTGTTTTAGAAGATCTTGAATGTATTTAATAAATCATACAAGTTGTAATGTTCACCAAGTTAGAAATATTGTTTGACTACGTTTGAATACAGTTCAATTCCAAATTAGAAAATGCAATTCAAATAAAATTGTAACCAATAAACATTGAAAATTCACATAACGGTCAAGTCAGCTAAAAAATATTTGTGATCAATACTAAATCAATTTGAATATTACCAACCTTAACAACCCAACTCGAGGTAAACCAAAAGAATTGAGAACATGGATGAATGATTCTATATATTTTCAACCACAACTTCAGGTTCACAATCAACTCTGAAAATTGAGCTATTGGAGTCATCAAAGGAAATAAATGGATTGGTTTCAATGGCACAAGGGATAGTGTCAATTCTATCATCACCATCATCAAAAATATTTCTTAGAATTACTTCAACTATGACACAAAATTCTGGTCGAAGTTGGTCTTTGACATAAAAAACATGTTTATCCATTGATGTCAACACATATGGTTTTTCGGTAGCAAGAGTGCGAGTCATATTAATTACTTGAAATCTACAATCATCAATAAATGTTCCATGTCTCGTCATCGAATCAAACCAATGGCATTTCATCATTGTGAATCGTCCATGAGAGTAATAATCCAATATTATTATTTTCTCAACAACTCTATAATAACCGACATTTTCAAATTGCGGTCTACTATCTGATGCACTGGCATAACAATCTGTTGTGGAAGTAATCATAACACAATCATGTTGTGTTATCATGTTCTTTGCTCGTTCAGTGACAATAAATTTGTACCCATTGATAACAATTGATTTACAGTCACGAACCATGTTATTAGGACCAAAATCCAATGCTCTTATTTCCTCATAGACAGAGTCAGAAGACAAACTCAATACCTGCAATATAAATGACTGTTAAACTTAATAAAATATTGATATAATTATTTTAAACAGTAATATTTTTACCTTCAATTTTAACCAAGCAGAAAACTCTTTTCTATGAAAAGTCTCTCTCCTACTCAAAGATAAAGAACAATGCTTCCTATTTATCATTGTTTTATATTCCCTGTAGATAAAAAATATGAATATTTTAACAGATATATATGTATGATATACATAATCAATTTAGTTACCTGATATAGTCATCGAACAAATCACAGTTGGACAAAACTATGCGATGTGCCATCTCCCGCTCTTCATGTCTTGATGTCTTCAATGTATATGATCCAGGAATTCCTCCTGTTTGAGGAAGTGATGGAAAACTGGGTTCAATTTTCTCATACTGTTCTTCATTTCTCATTGGTCTATTCAATCTTGTAGTAAGATCAGACAAATACATCGAGCATAAATCCATACATTCTTGAGCCAAGTAACCGTTCATGATAGAACCTTCAGGATGATTTCTGTTTTGGACATAAGACATTAATGTGAACATATTTCTTTCAGTTGGATACATCCAATGAAAATAAACAGGTCCTATGAGAAGTATTTTAGTGGGAATATGGACAGTCAGATGCAGCATGCATGTGAAAAATGATGGAGGAAATATTTTCTCCAACTCACACAAAATTAATGGGGCATCTATCAACATTTTTTGAAAGAAAGACTTGGATAACTTTATAGAACAAAGATCTCTAAAAAATGATACAACTGAATAAAATACACCCTTACATTATTGTACAAAAGATGACGGATTTCTATTGTAAGTAACTCATGTAGTATAACGTGATAATCATGAGTCTTCAAAGATTTTAGCTTCAACTCTCTTCTGTTGACCCGTTTAGATATGTTTCTTGAATAGCCATCGGGAACTCTAGTAGTCTCTAATACTTCCAAAAAAAAATTTCATAGGTTTTATCATATAATAAGCACATGGAAGTTGGCATTTATTTTCACTGATACATACAGGATGCAATTCTGGTCTGATGCCCCAATCCACCAAGTCACGCTGAGATCATAAATCATCTTTTGTCTTCCCCATGACATTTAGAAGAAAAGAAATCAACATTTCGCATATATTCTTTTCAATATGAATTACGTCTAAGAAATGACATTAAAAATTGGTTAACCAATAAGGAAAATCAAAAAATACTCCTCTTCCTCCAATTGTAACAGGTTTCAGTGTAAACATTATTTCTTTTTCCAGATTTCATTTGACCCTTCCTGAACGAAAAACTGAAATATTTCAATTCATTAAGCACATCAGTTCCAAACATACGCTAAGGTGGATCGTCAGTCTCTATGGTATTATCAAATCTTCAACGATTCATTCTATATGGATGATCCTTTGGCGAGAATCGTCGATGTCCCATAAAACTGAAACTACAATGATGTTTCAGTCTTCTGTATCGTGTATTCTTCATACAAACTGGACATGAAAGTTTTCGCTTTGTGCTCCATCCAGACATCATTGCATAATTCGGAAAATCATTGATCGTCCACATAAGCACAACACGCATCTGAAATATGTCCTTCGAACAAGTATCGTATGTGCGCACACCCACATCCCAAATAAGTTTCAACTCTTTTATTAAAGGTTTCATGTATACATCAATATCAATGTCGGGATCAGAAAGACCAGATATGAGTATACTCATGAAAGTGAAAGGTTTTTTTATACACAGCCATAGGGGAAGATTATAAATGTGTATAAAAACTGTCCATGTGTTGTGTGAAGTAAGCATCTACCCAAACAGATTAAAACTGTCGCATGAAAGACCCAACCTCACATTACGCATGTCAGCTGCAAAATTAGGATGTCGCGCATCAAATATCTTCCATGCAAATCCATCTATAGGATGAACCAACTCATCATTAGTCTTCTTTCTCTTGGTATCATGCCATCTCATTTTTATTTATATTTCATGAGATATAAAAAGATTCTGGAGTCTGGGGATCAATGGAAAGTGTCACATTACTTTCTGTGGAACACGGGATGGTGTTCCATCAGATTTTGACTTCCAGCAGGATGTTCCACATTTTATACAATCATTTCGTTCAGCGGTTTCCTCCCAGAATAAACTACAATCTTTCGGGCAAGCATGAATTTTGTTTCTTGAAAATCCAAGTTCCTCAACTAACATCCATGCCATATAGTGGTTTGAGGGAATATCTGCATCATCTGGAAGTAAATCCTTCAAGAGGGTAAGAATGTAATTGATTGTTGTATTAGAAATCCCATACATAGTTTTCCCATGAAACAATCGGATTAAAAATTCCAGATTTTTCATTTTATCACATTGTCGATATACTAGAGTCGTGACAGCATCATTCAATTTTTTCACCCTATCAATATCATCATTTTCACTAGATGCATCAGCTGTCCTCATATCAAAGTCTTCTTAAGTCAAAATCCTTTCTTTTTCATGATGATGAATAATTGGAAACCGATCATCTAACAAATTCTCCATTCTAGTCCTTTCATTTCCATCATCACCAATTTGAGATTTCATTTTCTCCCCATTGTGATACCACACAAAGTAGTTTGCTTGAAAACCATTTTTGGTTATGTGGTAGCTGACTTCTTCACGGCTCAACTAAGGTCTACCAACACAATTGGAACATGGGCAGTGTATGCGACCACTATCTGAAGCATTGTGAAATGAAAAATCTATAAAGCTATCCAAATTTTTTTGAAAATCTCTTAAGATCCGATCAGTTTCATACATCCACCTTCTGTCCATTCTATAAAAAGAATTTATATAAGTCATTATGTCATAAACAATTCAATAGGATTGAACTTTAATAGAAAATACATTTAAGTAAACTATAAAGGAACAATTATCTAGTCAATGTAGTGAACTATTAAAATAATGTAAAGAACAAGTACTAATAAATTAAATTAAAATTTATTTATATTCATTTTCATTAGGTCTATAAGAGGCACATGCCTCAGGTCCCATCATGTGTTATAGGCATCCCAAATCATTCACTCATGTTCAATAACTCATTATTGGCACCTCTATGGCTATACCTTTCATTACCCAATTACTTCCCCAAGTCAAGCGCACCCCATGGGTGAATAAATTTTAGGCTTCTACACTAATCAGTTGTTCATGGCTTGTAAAAAGATTTAATTTCATTAAGTATAGACAAAAACATTTATTTTTAAATTTGAGATTAATAATAAAGTATGTCAATGATAACAACATTACTTAATTAAACTTGTGACTTATCTAACATTTTTATGGATGTCTACACATGCCAGAATGGGTAGTGAAAAGCACCCCACCCTCATAAAAGCGAGTATTAGCCAAGAAGGACACATAATATACATCGTACAATGAGAACCATATTTAATTGACCCTAAAGTTATATTAGTACAGTCATCTTGGGGGAAATGGAATATATGATCCTGGTTAACTGATGAATTCAAAATCTCGTATTTCATATGTTGGACACTATCTAAGGTAAGAAATCATGTGAGGATGGGTTTACATCATTCAATTTCTTACATGCTAGTGAGAATGAAGGGTTGAATTAATGACTTGAGTTCACTGATTAAATGAGGGTAGAGGTTGCATATGCTGTGTAAACATAATGATTAAATAGGTAAATATCTCAAAATATCTTTAAAACAACTCATTAATAGGCTCAAAACGTAAATATAATCTTGAACCAACCATGGAATCTCTTTCATAACACATTCTTGCACACTAGTTATCTCATGTGTTACTTAATACCAAACATAGTCACATACGTAATGTACTATAACAAAATACATTACACAATCATTATTTAAAAAATTCTCATTTTAATAAAACACTTTCCTCAAGATTAAATCATTTCTGAAATATCTTTCGAAATCCATTTTAAATAATAAAATCCCTTTGATCATTTTTAACAAATATTTGGAGTTTTCTCAGGGCACCCCCATTTAGAAAAGTCACATTAAATGCCCAATTTCCATGCCAAACCATTGAAAACAATTAACATGAGACAATCATCAACCACAAATAACTTAACTGGAAATTAAAAAAACAGAAACCAAATGTGATATAGAATTTAATGTTAAGTTAGGGGAAATGAGATTAAATAGAGACAACAACATCATAAATGGTTCCAACATCATAAATTTTGATTAAAACCTCCCATAATAGGAATGGGAATGCCTCATACACCTAATCCCTAATAAAACAAACCAAATCTCCAATTAAAACATTGAATTCCACTTGGACAGCCCTACCCCCACCCCACCCACCCCACTTGGACAGCCCTACCCCCACCCCACTTGGACAACCCAGCACCCCCCCCCCCCCACACCCCACGTGGACAACCCTACCCCCACCCCCCTTGGAAACCCCCCCCCCCCCCCACCCCACCTGGACAGCCCTACCGTCACCCCGCTTGGACAACCCATCCCCCCCCCCCACCCTACCTAGACAGCCCCTCCCCCACCCCACCTGCACACCCTCCCCACCCCACTTGGACAACCCTGCCTGGACACCCTCCCCCACCCACCTGCACACCCTCCCCCACCCGAAACAGCCCTACCCCCACCCCATTTGGACAACACAGCCCCCTCCCCCGCCCTACCTAGACAGCCCCTCCCCCACCACACCTGCACACCCTCCCCACCCCACTTGGACAACCCTGCCTGAACACACTCCCCCACACCACCCTACCTAGACAACCCCTCCCCCACCCCACCTGCACACCCTCCCCACCCCACTTGGACAACCCTGCCTGGACACCCTCCCCCACCCCAAATAGCCCTACCCCCACCCCATTTGGACAACCCAGCCCCCTCCCCCACCCTACCTAGACAGCCCATCCCCCACCCCACCTGCACACCCTCCCCACCCCACTTGCACAACCCTGCCTGGACAACCTCCCCCACCCCACCCTACCTAGACAACCCCTCCCCCACCCCACCTACACACCCTCCCCACCCCACTTGGACAACCCTACCTAGACACCCTCCCCCACCCCACCTGCACACCCTCCCCTACCCCAAACAGCCCTACCCCCACCCCATTTGGACAACCCAGCCCCCTCCCCCACCCTACCTAGAGAGCCCCTCCACCACCCCACCTGCACACCCTCCCCACCCCACTTGGAAAACCCTGTCTGGACACCCTCCCCCACCCCACCCTACCTAGACATCCCCTCCCCCACCCCACCTGCACACCCTCTCCACCCCACTTGGACAACCCTACCTAGACACCCTCTCCCACCCCACCTACACACCCTCCCCCACCCCAAATAGCCATACCCCCACCCCATTTGGACAACCCAGCCCCCTCCCCACCCTACCTAGACAGCCCCTCCCCCACCCCACTTGGATAGCCCTCGATATCTTCCCCAACCCCATCTACACACCCTACCCCACCTCAAATTGAAACATAAATTCATACAAATCAAAATACAATTTTCAACTAAAATAAATTCCACCAAAATTACCATATCACCCCACTAAACAAACCCTTTACCATGTTTGAAGTGTAGAACAAAAAACAGAAAACAAATCCAAGGGTTTCGTAGATAGAAACCCTAATTTAGCCTAAATCAAAAAATCAAACACAAAAAAAATAGATGAATAACGCTAAAACTAAGGTAACACTTACTAATTTGAAGTGTGAAATAATATTTTGTTTGATTGAAGATGGATCTTGGCTGGAAGGAGTCTCATGGCCGAGAAGAATTCAAGAGGAGCTCGATTAGGGTCTGTTTACAATCACGCTGAGTGGGGGTTCGGGTGGTCTTTATTTGGGGGAAATATTTCCCAACGGTTATTAAAAACTGTTGGGAAAGATATAGTTTTCCCAACGGTTTCATTAAACCATTGGGAAAACTAATTTTTTCCCATCTTTACCAATGGTTTGATGAAACCGTTGGGAAAAATAATTTTCTTCCAATCTTTCCCAACGGTTTCATCAAACCGTTGGGAAAAATCAATTTTTATAGATCATTACCAACGGTTAATGAAAACTATTGGTAAAGATCACCTATACCAACTATTCAAAAGAACCTTTAGTATACAACTGTTGGGAAAACCATGATTTCCAGCAGTTAAAGTTGTAGAATAATTTAATTTAGTTTCCATTGATTTCTGAATTACTTTCCAAAAAATTGATGTAATCCTTGGATCATGATTAGATACAATGGAGAGAGGTACCCCCATGTAATATAACTATCTCTTTAAGATAAAGTCTTTTAATTTTATCCAAATAAATAGTATCATGAATTGGAATAAATGTGTAAACTTAGTCAAACAATAAACAATAACTCAAATCACATTATTACCTTAATATATTTTTGGTAATCACACTATAAAGTTTATGGATATGTTATCCAATATCCATTCTGGCATTGAAATTTTTTAAAGAATCTCCTTTTAAAGTTTTCTTTCATCTTTAAACTACTAAAAAGTTAAACAATTTATTATAAAATCTGTTATATATTTCATCATAACTTCCCACAAAAAGTATTCCTAAAGGTATCTATATATATTATAACTTCCTATATGAATATAAAATACAGATTTTTGATATTCCCATAATAATTCATTATTCAACTATGTATCACTTGGTGCACAAAACCTCTTTCCAATCTTGATAAGACCTTATTTATCAACATTGAACCCATGTAACTTACCCTTCTTGGATGATTATAATATTAATAGTAAACCAAGATATTCTTTATAATACTCCTTAATTATTTCTAGAAAATATTTATACCTTGATACCTGATCCAAAATAGAATAATTTTCTACATACATAATTTCCAGGTCAATATTCATTAAATAATTAACCAATGGATCATGTTTTAGAAATAAAAAAAGTTAATAATTCATTAATTTTTCATCTCAAGGCATCAATTACCTTATTTGATATATCTATATGATAGTAAATCATTCAATAATGATCCTTAATCAGTTTTACCTATTTTCTCTTCCTCATGTTCAATTATTTTTTAATGAATATATACTTTAAACTTTTGTTATCAATATATATTTAAAATTTCTCCCAATATAAATGATGTCTCAATATTTTTTAATAAAGAACAACTATAACCATCACAAGGTCATGTGTAGGATAATTCTACTTATATGGTTTCAATTAAACAAATTCATACATGATTACTTGATCATTCTTCATCGAGACACAACCAATTCATTTAAAATAAGCATCATTAAAAATAAAAAAAATCACTATTTCTTATTGGAAAAGCTGACACTATATAATTAACAAATATTCTTTTTAAAATTCCTGAAAACAATAAACACATTACTTTTTCATAACGAATTTAACTTCTTATCCAATTAACAAACATATTAGGCTAGATAATTGAGTAAATCTTTCAATAAAACTTCAGTAGTAACCAACTAATACAAGAAATATTTGAATCTCAATGAAATTTATAAAACTTGTACACTATTCCAACCCTTTATCTTTAGCATGTTCAATAGTTATGCCATCTATAGAAACAATATTCCTAAGAAAAGAAATCTGTTACAGCTAAAATTCACATTTATATTATTTTACATGCAACTTATTTTCTTTTAAAATATATTAAACAATCCTTAGGTGTTTCTCATGATCTTCATAGATTTTAGATTATACAAGAATATCATTGATAAAAAAACCAAAAATATTTATAAATACTCATGGAGAACTCTATTCATTAGATTCATAAATATAAGAGGTTTTTTGATTAACTCGAATAGAATAACCACAAAATCATAATGACCATACCTACTATGAAACTTTATCCTCAGTTTGTCTTCCTACTTCACCTTTAGCTTGTGATACCTTGTCCTAAGATCAATCATTGAAAAGTGTTATGTGCCCTAAGTATGATTAAAATACTCATTGATATGAGGAAATATATACCTGTTCTTAATAGTGATATTATTTATTTCTCTACAATCCATGTAAAGTGTCATGGTAATATCCTTCTTTTTAACAAATAAAATAGGAGAAACCCCGAGGAGAAGTTCTAGAGAACATAAAAACCTTATCAAGAAACTTTGGAATTTTATTTTTAAATTCTAATAACTTTACTGAATCCATTAAATTGGTGGATTTTGAAATTATCTTTGAATATGGAACAAATTCAATAGTAATCTCAAACTATTGATTATGAATAATACTTTGAAAATCATCAATAAATACATCAAGATATTAATTTATAACTAGCACATCTGTAATTTGAAAAGTTCCCTTTTTTCAACAATATGTGCGAGATAACTTCCACTACTATCTTTTATTAGTTTCTTAGCTTATTGTTATATTATCAAAGGTATGAACTCATTTTTTTATACAAATAGAAACTCATTCTAAAAAATAAATTCTTTAGATCTACTATCTATCCTAGCATGATAAAATGAAATCCAATCCATATCTAAAAATAACAACAAACTCTATAATGGATTACACAACAAGGTTTTTTGGAAAAAAAATCCATATATGATAATAGGAAGATTTTTATAAATTCATGTTACTTTTATACTACCCCAATAAGAATTTACTAAGAGTTGTGACCTCATTTCTTAATATGGTATTTCCATTTTACTTGAAAATTTCCAATATATAGAAGAATGTGGGAGACTTGAATCAAATAACATTGAAATAATCTAAATAAATAGGTAATGTACCTAAAACCACTTCATTTTAGGGTGCATCATCTACCGTAGTGGAAGAAAAATAATTTTCAACACCTTTATATTTCTGATCAGGATGATTCCCACCTTATGTAATTAACATTTTATATGCATTTGTATAATGAACCAACTCATAAAACATTTTAACTGACTTCTTTTCATTAATATTATATCCATTTCCATTTATAATTTCTTTATAGTCACAATCCATGTGTTTAGGTTTTCCACATCAATATCACCTCTCAGATCTCATAATACATTCTCCATAATGCTAATTTCCAAACCTTCCATAGAGGATAATTTAATTATCTTACCTTTAGGTTTCTTTGATGTATAATTCCCCATTGTCTACCATATTTATCATTTCTTATCTTTATTGTTGTAAAATTCCACAAAATACATCTTAAATTTGTTAGTACACTTTAAAATTTCCATAAAACTTCTAAAATCATGAGTATAATTATCTTTATAGGTAGTGACAAATTCCTCTTCTTTTTATATCATATCTAGGAATTTCTTTTCTATTCTAAGTTAAATAACCTTAGGGAAATAATTTTCAAGAAAGATATATTTAAATAAAGTTATTTCTATGCCATAAATTTGTTCCTTTTCCATAGTTTTATTAATTAAAGACCACTATTGATCAACTTCACCTTCAAAATGAAAAATATAAAGAGTTACCTTATGATGTTACAAAAATCCCAGAACTTTAAATATATTTTCTATAACATTAAAACATCCTTTTTATTTCACTATGTATAAGGATCCACCAAAATATGGAGGGTTTTGTTTCTTGAAATTCTCCACTATAGACATATTCCTCTACAGATAATTCAATTTTTCTCTTTCATTGACTCCTCCATTAATATCATGCCCCAAGTTAGTTATCAAAACTATAAACTACTTAGTTCCAATTCCAACTATTCCATGTTTTTTATTCATAAGGATAATATCCTCTTAATTCCTTTCTACCTCAGCTGGTTTTTTTCCTCTATGGAAGACCATTCTAAATATACATGAATTTGATAAAGAAAAATGGCAATTTTCAAAATATAGTCCATGATAATGTAACCATAAATTATAGTATCTTTAATGTGTCTTTTAATATCACCTTTACCTCTAAATTTATCTAAACCATTCTCTGATACCAACTATAACACCCCATACTTTAAACAAACCATAATTACATGATTTATAATAGGGGTTTCACTTTCTTAAATTTGTAGGATATTTTTAGTTTATAGTTTTATAGAATTATGTAAAACATTACATAATAAAGTATACATTTACATAGTGTCCCTTTTTCCCACAAAATTGTTTTTATAAAGACACACATGATTTATTCAAGGTAACTCTCATTCCTAGAACTCTGACTTTATTAACTTCTCTACCTATCCTTTTTCCCTGTGAAAATATTTTAAAATGTGAGATGGTAAAAATGTTCTATAAGGGATATATATAAATAAACATGTTATTCCATATGTAAATCGTAAAAATCTATAATTAACATTTCACCCCAAATATCAATTTATTTTTTCATGAAAAAAACATAATTTATTAATTGATATATATAAAAGTTCATAAGAAATCATAAATTCAAATCATAATCATAATTATTTCTGGAAAAACATGAAAAATCATGAATAACGTTCCATGAAAATAATCCTTTCACATTTATTTTTAAAAAAGGTCATAAACTCTCCTTCAAAACATAAGGTCATTTGCATTTCTTTTGAAATCAAAAGATTTCATTTATAAAACATTGAATTAATATCATGTATTTACCTTGAAAAATTGTCCTTAAATTCACCCTTATAAGAACCCTTATAATTAAATCACATAATTAGATCATTCCCATATCTCTTATGAGAAACCTATAATCAATAAACTTTATCACTTTACCCAATGCATTGGAGAGTTATACCAAGATCACCCATCATTATTATAAAATGAACAATAACCATATAATGAATAAAACATATATATATATATTACATTAATCATAAAACCATTGTGAATTATCATTAGATCTCATAATAAATAACACATTCACTTATCAAATAAAATTAGAAAAAGTTTCTATTTCCATAGAAACCCCTTTTAAAACAAAAAATTCCTAGAATATTGAGAGAAAGATTTTATTTGAAAATAACCATGGAAAATTTAATAATAATCCTGATAATTGTTAATGGTTATGATTTTGAGAAAAATATATCAAACCACATATAATAAAAAACATTCTTTTTTCACTTTTGTAAAAAATCATCAAAATGATCTGTTTTGTAAATATCTAAAATATTCATTTTAAAAAAAATTAAAAGAAATTAAAAAGTAGTTATAAATGAGTTTTAACAGAATTTTATTTATAAATAATAACATTCTAGAAACATTTTTACGAACTTGGACATGGAAGGAAAATATTTGAAAAGAATACTTTAAAAGAAGGTTTTATAGAACAATCCCTTACCTTAATCCCATTATAGATTATTACATTATCTAACACCAAAATTTTAAAATTATATTAGTTTTATAACTTTTTAATAACCTTTTTCATGTTTTATTATTATTATTATTTCTTTTATTTCATATATTTCCATTTTTTCTTTAGTTATTGAAATGGTTAAGTTCACATCATAGTTTTGAGCACTTTCAGTTTATAACCTCAAAACCAAATCAGTGTGTTGATCGTGGTCAAAGGGGTTATGGTAGCATTATATAAAAAATCCAAATCATGTTATATTTATAAAACCAGGAACACCATGACACATAAACCATTCATGTAAATAGTTTATGAAAATTTAACCACAACGTTTCATGGAGAAGGTAGCATGTACGTACACATGAACACCATTATAATTTTTATAACATGTGGGAAATAAATTAAGTATATGATATTTAATTCTTATATAATAATAAATATGTTATAAATACCATATTTATAAATTATTTCCATCTTTATAACCAACCTTTTAAGGTGGACATGAAAAATAAATCACATCACTTTATGGAGGTGGTATTCCACACGTACGCACGAGTGACATAATCAATTTACAATGGATCGAAATAGTAATAAGATTATATTTATAAAATAATAATTATTTAATAAATATAATATATATTTATAGTTTTAATCATTTTAACTATCCATTTGATATGGTGATGAAAAAGAAACACATTGTTTCCTTGAGGTGGTAGTCCACACATACGGATAAGCAATGTATTCATTTCTCAAAAGATGTAAAAGGGGATGGAAAAGAGTTTAAAAATAATAATAATAAAAATTACATATATTTAATATATTTAATTTATTATTTCATTACGGTTGAAGAAGATTTTATGGATGGAGAAGAAGAAATAAACTTTAAATAAGTTACTTTTTACTTATACCTTCTTCACATATATCTCTCTTGGGATTACACCTTAAGCCTTACAGGATTTCTCTATTTAGATGAAAAGTAACTATAGGAATTGGGGAGGTATTTTTGGTAGATTTATGGGTAGTGATTTTCTAGACTATATTTCTCAAAAAGTTTGAGTAAGGAATGAGAGGAGGTCGCCTTTTTATAAGCGAGGGGAGGGACACACTTGTAATTTTACTAAAATCTTAAATATCATAAAGTATTAATATTAATAATGTGGCTCCAAAACTATAAAATTTCTAATATAAAGTCATAATGTTTAAAATAATATCATACGATAATAATTAATATATTTATTTGGCCTTATCACTTAGTTTTTACCTTAATTATCTCGATTGACCATTTATCACGATGATACATTTTTACCATGGTAATTGTTCATAATAGACAAAAATAAAATTGAAACAATTACTAAATTTAACCCTTTTGATTAAAAATATTGAATTAATTTTTCAATATTAAATTTTTATAATTTTTATAAATTACATTTAATATAAGTGTTGAAAACATAACAAAAAATATATATTTATAAAAATGTGTTTTAAGCATACAAAGGAAATTATAACAAAATAAAATATAATAGTGATTATTATAGAAATATTTAGATTATGTTAATTAAAATAGATATTATTTTACTTTAAAAATAAATCAAATTTATAATAGTAATTTTAAATTACTTGATTTAATGAAAATAAATAGTAGTTTTTCCAAAATCAATATTTTTCACTATTTAGTCAAAAGCAAATATTTTCTGAGAACTCCAAAAAAATCATCCTAATTTACATTTTATATTTTTATTAAAAAAATGAAATAATTTTTATCAAACTCAATTTCTAAAATCCTGAAATTTCTATTTTAAATAATCCCATGATATTCAAGGAAAATCAATTTAGTTAAATTAATCTATTCTTTTTTTATTTTAAACTTTTATAAAATAAATTATAAAACTATGATGAATATAAATCCATAAAGATAATATTTATAAAAAATAATATTTATTTATTTATATGATTACTTGGGTTTTCACATCTTTTATCTCTATATATCTATATAGTCTGACACCTTCTGTGTTATGGGACCTATAGATTCATATTGATTATATATTATAAAATTGTTTCATTTAGCCTAGTGTGTCACCTTGGGATGATTTGGTGTTTTTTTTCAAATAATTTGGATGGTTTTATGAGGTTTTTTATTTATTACCATTATTTAAACTAGGTTATTTTTAATAACTATTATCCTATCTTAATGATTTATTATATATTCAATTATTTTAATAGAGATATTTGGTTCTCAAAGATTGATCTATGGCTTGGATATCATTATATATGTGTTTATGTGGAGGATTTCTCAAAAACTATTTGCATTAATTATTATGTTCACTTAGATTTTGTGATTATGCTATTCAGTGCTACTAATTCCATTTTAATTTTCATATAAATGATAAATTTAGGGTTTCATTAGTTCTAAAATAAGTTTGTGTTGGTTTTTATTGATGACATTATCATGTAATAGAAGTATGATTTGGATCATGATAATCATATAAAAACTATTATAGATGTTCTTTGGTGATTTCAGTTGTATTTAAATTTTTCCAAGTAAATTTTTTTAATACATGAGGTGCATTTTCTTGGGAATTTATTTTCTCACCAAGGAGTGGAAATTGAACCATAAAAGATTTTTTGGGTTATTTATTGGGGTTAGATCCCAATAATGTGGCATAGGTTCATAGTTTCCTTGGTATTTTATACTATTTTTAGAGGTTTGTGTCAAAATCCTCTCAGATTATATCTCCTTGAAATTCATGACTAAAAACCATTATACCTTTTTATGGTTTAATCAGTGTTGGTTGATATTTGAGTAGCTAAAAGGTAAGTTGATCAGTGGTCCTATTTTCAATTTATTAGAAGAGGGGTTAATGTTCAAGGTCTTGTGAAATGTTTCTATCAATAATTTAGGTTTTTACTAATATATCATAGGGTAGTGATTTATTATGGGTCATGGAAGTTATTCAACTATGAGAATAATTATTAAACCCTTATTCTTCAGTTGGCAGTCATGGTGTTTTCTCGGATTTTATAACAACATTATCTCACAGGAAATCACTTTGTAGTCTTTATAATCAAAAGAGTTTGAGATATATCTTATCTCAATGTGATTTTAATATGTATTTGTGGAGGTGGAAGGATTTATTATATTATTATGACTTCAATATCTTCTACATAGTGTAAAAAGGGAAAGTAGTTATTGATGCACTAAGTATGAAGTTCATGGGGATGTTGTTCCTGAGTTTTGAGATACCTGAAGGATAATGGGGAATATTTTAGCATTGAATCTTTATATAAAATAATTCAATGGTGGATTTTAACAATATCAAATGATAGTATAATCTCTCTTGTTTTACTAGGTGTAGGATCATATTTAGGGGATATTGAGGTAGAGTTTTGATGAGATTAAATTTTCCATATAGGATCTCTTGAGGGTTGGTCCCAGGATGGGAAACAACATGTCTTGTTTCATGGGAAACTTTTTATTATATCATAGGTGTGTGATATAGTTATATATGAGTGTAATAAAATTCCATTAATAGGTTATAATATTATATACATGATATATCAGTCCTTGAGGAATCAGTTTTGGTGTCATGGGATGAATTATTGGGTGGAAAAGTTTGTGTCTTTGTGTTCAGATTACTAAAGGGTAAAATTTAAGAATTATGTATCAATAGGTTTTATATAGACGTTATATATTCCTTGATCTAAGTGGTAAGTAATTTTAATGGATTTAATTATTATTTTTCCTTGATCTGGGTAATTATATATAATTTTATGAATTTATCTCATTTCTTAGTGATCATGGATTTAAGAATACTGAATGATTTTTTAATATTGTATATAGCTAATATAATTTCATATCATGGGGTTCTGAGGATGATTACATTTTTTTGTGATCTTTTTTTTACCTTGAGAGTATAAAAGTGTTTGAATTGTTTTTTTATATCTCATATATCCCTTATAATTGTGTTCTCTATTTTTAAGAACAAATATATGGGAAAACCATCCAGACACTGGAGGACAAGATGTGTGCATGTGTTCTAGATTTTGGGGGTTTATGAGTGAAACAACTACCCTTTATTGAGTTTTAAAATAATAACAACTATGAATCATCCATTGATATGTCTCTATCCAAATAATTATATAATATATCTTTTATATCTTGTTTGTGATTGACCAAAGTGGGATATTTAGTGATTCTAGTACTAGATTTGGTGTAGGGAATAACCTAAAATGGTACATGTGATTCGAGAGCATATGCAGGAAACTCAAGATCATCAAAAGTATTATATTGGTCATAGGAGGAGTCTAATATAATTTAATAATATTTACCATGTATTTCTAAAGATGTATCCTCTTTATGGGAAGTAGAGGTTTGATTATAGGAGTATGATTTCTACTCAATTCATCACACCTTTTGAGGTTTTGAAGCACACTAGTGAGGTGACATATTGATTAGTTCTTTAGTGATGGATTAGATTCAGGATGTTTTCCTTATATTATTGCTTATTCAATATCATTTTTATAATTATCATGTCATTTATTGTAGTGGTTTGTATTTTAAGGAAGATAATAAATTTTTGGATTATCCTATTGTGTTCTAGGATCATTATAAGAAGGCACTACATAGACATTTCATTCATTTAGTTCATATCATTTAGAGTAATGGTGTATTAGAGGAGTTTACATGGTAATTCAAGTCACATATGAAATCTTTATATCCTTATATGTTTTGAAATTTTTATTCTTATTGAAATTTTGAATTTTTTATGCTAATAAAATTGATTTTGTTTTCTCTAATGTGATTTTGGTGTGTCTTTAATTATTGTGAGATTTCTATTTGATTGGTATCTCATGGGATGTTTAGTATTGATATTACCATGTTCTCTTCTTGGTTTTTTGATTAATATGAATGAGAATCATTTTGGTGGTATCTAATATAGAGGACCTAGTTTTTTTGGTCTTCTATATTGTGAATTTGAGGTGTTGGAGTAGTTTGTTAGTGAGTTAAAGGTGAATGGTGGATGTATAGAATAAGTTTTTCTAAAATTTTAAGAAAAAGGTAAAATCATACCACAAATTAAGATGTTTCATCATGATTAGTTGGATAGAGGAGAACAGTCTCTATGATATGGTGTGTTGCCTCATGATTAGTGAGGTTACAAAATGAGGTGATGTGTTATGGAGTGGATCTTGAGTGGTGAGATTGTGGTATTCCATTTGATATATATGGTTTTATCATTACACTATTGAATTTGGGATTTTAGTATGGAGAAATTATTTTCACAGTGAATTCCATGACTATTATTTTTCATTGTCACTCTATTTTGGATGGTTACCCTATGTGAGATCATTTTTCATTTTGCTAATATTTAGAGGTTATCAGGTTTAAGTAGAGAAGGTTGAGGTTTACACTATAATTTCTGAGTGTTCAAGGGTTTTAGTATGAAAGTTCCCATTTCACTATTAACTTACTTATTTATATAAATTTTAATCATTTTCCTCTAAAATATAGGGATATCGCACCGTGATTTGTGGAGTAGACCTCCATTGCGTTGTGACACCATGAATTAAGCCATGATTTATGTATTTATAAATTTTTATAATAAATTCAGGTATACTATAAGGTTATATTTAATGCCTATGTCTTTTTTTTACCCTATGTATCCATTAATTTTTTATGGGTCCTCTTGTTCATCCCTTGGTATATTACACCCCTTAAGATAAAGTGATCAATCATGTATGATCCAAGGTTTTTTTCTACCTTCCTTTACAATATTCCCCTCCCATCCATTCTTATTTGAAATTTTTTCAAATAGTTTATAATCCATTTTTTCATTTAATAAAGGTTTTTATAGGGTTATTTTCATGTATAGTTTTCATGAAATATTATTATGAGTTTTTTGGTGGTTAAGAATCACTTTATTCCCATTTTGGTATTGAGATTGTTATATATATTTTTGATGTAGGTGATTTAAATTTTCTTAATTATTTACTTTTTGAGTGTGGAATAATCATTCTTTAATTTTCAATTGGTATATAGATGGAATCATTCTAAAATGATAATACACCAGACATAAAAAAATGAAAAAATTAGTGGTGTAATAATCATGTATAGTTTTTCAAGTTTTTACCATGATATTTTCTTATTATTTTTTATTTATATTCATGTTTTTTTGTAGTAATATACTTTTTTTATTTATGTCACTATAAATATGTTTAATCATGATTTACAGTGGATAAAAATATAAACAAAATAATGATATTCGGAAATGATAATCTAAAATGTGTTATTACTTACTTTTTTATTACTTTTGTAATCATGTGTTATACTAATAAAGAGTGGATATATGTGATGGTTTTTTTGTTTTGATGATGGTGTGTTCATTTTTGTATGACTTCCTTGATGTTTTATGGATACTATAGTGATTTTATAAGGTTGAAATTTCTTTTATAGTAGTGGCGGTGGCCATGTGATGGTTGTCTTGATGTAGTGGGGTAAGAAGAGATGGTTGGTGGATATTATTGTGATTGTATGAATAAGTTAATGTGGTGATATGGGATAATTTATTAGGAATATGGAATAATATTTAAATAAATGAAATAAGAGATGTGAACCTACTTCCATGTTATAAATAAGGAACCAAATAAAAAATAGCAATAAATGACTTATATCAATCAAACCAAATCTAATGGAAGTAAGTGGTTAATATATAATAAATTTAATATAAATAAATATTATTAATGAATCATTTATTTCTAGTAAATAAATAATGTGAAGTGGTAATTAGTAAAAAATAATGTATATTTTGGCAGTTTTTGTGTGATGATGGCATGGTTTGAAAGTGTTTTGATTAAATATGAAAGTAGTTATTGTAGTGGAAAGTTATAATGAAGAGACTGATGTAGTTCAAAGTTTTTAAGGGTTTATAGACAAGATTTAACCCTTATATTGGGATTACGTGACCTATTATATTCATTTTGTTTTTATATAATTTCTTATCCACAACCACCTGATTTGGGTAACATGATCCAATCCTAATTGATGCATTTTATTTGGGTGTCTCCCCCAATATTCCAAATAGTGGTGATACTAATGGAAAACTACTCCCTATTAAATACTCTCTCTTCTATATGAAGTATGCACTATGATGGCCATAATAATGTGATTATGTGTCTGATATATACAAGGAGGGATGGGAATGAGGTTAAATCCCTTCATGATGCATCTTTGTGATAATATGGATTATGGAATGTTGTATGAGGCTTTGATTATGGGGTAAAAATGTGGTATATGGATGTGATGATGCCTTATATGGTTTTTGTATATGGTATGTTGCTTTCGTAATTTTATTCTGGATATTATATGGTAATGTATTTTGTAGTTACATGGTTATGTAAGGGGTGGGAGTGACAGGACATGTGTTGTTAGGGCATGAGGGTAACTAGTTCAATGGGGATGTGGATGTTGGGTACCTTTCCATCTATATTCTCTTGATATTATGTTGTTAAATTGTATGAGGATTAGGTGATTGAGGATTGTTTAGTGCGTGGAATTAGATAATAAGATATAGTTAATGAGTTAGTTTCTCTATCAGTTCACTAAGGCTTTAGTATGTTTTTTTCACATTTTCATGAGATAGTCTAGGGAGGAATCGACTGAGTATACTTATATGCTCACACTAACTATATATATATATACATACTGTTTTAGGGATATAAGAGGAATATTTTTATAGTGACCCATATCTGATATAAATGTTATCAAATCATTTTTATCATAGATATCCATTAACACACCCATAAATCCACAGGTCTAGTGTCTTTAGGATATTACCTACAAAATACAATATCTGAAAAATAATAAAACATTAACCTTGATTTCCATATTAATTTTACTCTACTAGATCCAATCACACTACTTTCACTATATGTAAATTTTTTTACCTATAAAAATGAATGAGTGTGTCAAAAATCTTAATAATCCAATAACTAAGATAAGAAAACAAGTGTGAAAAGACAAGGGTTAAAAATATTAACATAGAATCATAAAAGAGTATGATCATAAATCATAACATTTAACATGAAATAACATAGATGATAACATAAGGACATGTTAATCATAAAAATTATAGGAATATGGAATAAACACAACACATGTCATTATAAAAATAAGATGAGGCTTGCTTCTAAGGTATAAAAACATAATGTACTAGGTACACTACCCAGGAAATAGACATTGTATCTGATGAGATTTAAGAATTTCCCAATTAAATGGGGGGATGTGTAATTATGATATAATCCATCATAATATGTCATGTATATGTTTTACAAATATAAAATAAATCATTCATAAATATAGCCATGAGAAAATCAATGAAAATTAAATTGGTTACATAATCATATCACAAATAATAACCAATGATGTATTATTAAGTATCTAGAGAAATGAAAGGATTAAGGCATTTAGTATATTCATAATTGAATAAAGAATTATTATTTGTGAATATGGATCTAAATGTGAAGGAAATTATCATAAGATAGGGTAGGATAGGTAGGTATGGAAATGAACCTATTATATCATGTTTTAAGAAAAGGTAAAATAACCTTAAATAAAAAAAGTGGATATACTATTAATCAAAACCAATATTGAGCTAGAATATTTTTTGTTAAAAAATGAGTATCTTTAGAAATCATAGAAGTTAATATCTTTAAAAATAGTGATACCTAAAAAGTAATAAGAAATAAAATAGTTTATTTTTATTAGGTTTTCATTGAATAAATTATTGGAAGTAAATCTTTAAAAAATAAATTCCCCTAAAAAATTAAAAAAAATTGTATACATAAAGGAAATAAGAATTTTAGAGCCTATATAGATCATAAAAGGACAATGAGGGTGGTTAATAAGTGTACCCAAATTTTAATAAGTTTTCCTTTTATTTAATTAATTTGTCTTTCACTTTAACCACTACTCTAGTTAGGAGGAACATATCAATAGATGTTCCCCCCAACCTCACCTTATCATACAATACAGAAATAGAAAAAGAACAACAACAACGCATGATATGTACAAGGTTAATCCTTGATATGAGAGCCTAATGCTTTTCATGTTCAACTTTTGTCAAGTACACATATTTTATTATCACTGTAGAATTGTAGAGATTAAAATTGTAGTTCTAATTCTCATACAATATTGGGATTATATCATATAAATCCTAAAAGGTATAAAAAACAACATTCTAAATGTATGAAATTTTTTATAATAGTACCACAAGTATTCAAAATTTCCCCCTTAGAATCATGAAATAGATCTCCCAATTTTCTCTAAAAATCACTACATCAACTAGATTATGATCTCCTTACTCATGGAGTAGATCTTCAACATTCCAAATGATGTAAAAAATGTAGTTTGGATGCTATTTTTTATGATTTTTTTCAAACCTACTATATATTTTGATCACAATGGTTTTCTTATCTTTATGGTCCTAAACACTTGAATCATAAATTGTAGCAAAACATTTCATCCCTCTTTAACTCTATGTTCATATCTGTTTTCTTCATTAAACTTTGTTCTATCTACTAAGATGTTCACATGTTAATGGATTCTCTCCCTCCCCCCCCCCCCACTCCTCAATACTTACACTTCAATGCCAACAAGGTAGTACCAATATCAGACTCTACCCAATGGTATTCCTCAAATCATAAAAATATTTAGTAAGAAAATATGGGTTGGATATCTGTAGTTTGTTGACTTATAGATGTTGCATCAATAATAACTGATTCAAACTCTATTTTATTTTATTTCTCATCTCATATATATTCATTGCACACTTGAATATTACCTTATTATTCAAATAATGAAAATATGATATTCAAGTATATTAGAAAATCATTGAAAACTATGTTAAGAAATATATTTAAGTATTCCAAAAAAATCTTCATAAAAACACTTTCACCATTTTCTTTATAGATATTTAGAAATTTTAAACTTCATATGATATGAAAATATCATTTCCTCTCTATCAAAAATTTTTTATACATTATTTTATTTTTAAAAACCTCTATATCTGCATATATATTACATGATGGAACTTGGGATGGTGAACCTTACACAATGGAATGTAACACTCATAACTTTCATGAACCATAGTTTTATCTACATCATAACTTTATACAGCATGCCTTTCACCTATACAAAACCAAATAGTTCCTCAATCACTGATAAATAGGTGTGCAATGACACTTATAGGGAGTGTCATATGAAACTTATGTTGGTATATATGAAAGCTGTGCAGACCATTTTTTAACACCCTCTATTTTTATGAAATATATTTTTTCAAATAAACTTAATTTCTTTGATGGCTTGTATTATACACAATAATGAATTTTAACGAACTATGATATACTATTAATATTATTATTTAAAAATGACCACTATAAAATAGTTGTTAAACATAAAATTATGAATAATAATAACCACCTTTTTAATATTAATTATAATGGTTTTATATAAATAAATCATATTTATAAAAAAGTGATAAATTTTTAGTAAAGTCTTTATATGTTTCAAAAATACTATTTCCTCAAAAAGTATTTTTATTTATTTCTTTGAAAAAAATAATAAAAGTAATATTTGAAAATTTTAGAAAATTTATTTGAAAAAATAAATATCATTTTTTAAATTTACATGTCAAAATTATCTTTGAGTGAAATCTTGATAATTTTATAAAAATATGAATTTTTTGATGAATAGTAAAAAATAATACTTTTTATTAAAAACTATCTTTTTGTTTAAATAATTTACTAAATATATTTTATTTTAATATGTATTTAAATTTAAAATTAATTCAATTATACATTTATTAATCCAATTTAATTCATTATAATAAATTTCATATTGAATTTTGATATTAAAACTTTCTATACTTGTGGAAGTTTTCTCTTTGGAAAAAACTCTTTTTCATCATGTCTATGAGTTTAATTTTGAATTAAATTTTTATAATTAAGTGAATTGAATTTATAAAAATGTATTACATATTTTTAATTAGAATAATTTATATTTTATAATAATTTTAACTTAAATTTTTGTCAAAATGAATAGTAAAATAGTAAAAATTAATTGTCATAGTTAAGATTAAAATGAGTTTAAAGAGGGTTAAACTAAAAATATAAGGTGTAAAATGACTTAATAACTTTTAAAAATCCCATTTTATTGAAATATTTCAACCATATATCATATAAGGTTTGGCAATGCTCTATTGTAGAGCGTTTTAGAATTTATAAAATGTGGGTACACGTTTTTCTTTTCAAAAAATATCAAGGTGTCCTATCCCCTACTTATAATGATAGATTTAATATATTTATATGATATTTATGGTATAATTATAAAATTTAATTATAATATCACATATACCTTCTTAATTTCCATTCCTTATGAATATGATAATGTCGCTCGTGTGTATGGCGGACTACCACAACATGAAGCGATGTGATTTATTCCTCACTTACTCTCTACATGGAAGGTAATAAGGATGAGTTTAATTAAAACATGTAATATATATTACATAAAAATTATTATGTAAATTTGATATATTATTTACCTTTCTTTCGTTTCATCCATCAAAAAATGGAAACAATGTTCATGCATACGTAATGCCTACCGTCTCCAGGAATATGGTAATTCGTTCTCTATATCAAAATTTAATAGATTACTTTAAATACTTATATATTGAATGAATTTTATATTTATATCACTGTTAATATTTTTGAGATTATAGAACCATTATCAAAGTAAAAGGACTAAAATAATACCAAACCAAAACATACATAAAAAATGAAGTAGTCACCATGATTTTAAAAAGTAATTGTTAATGAATGGGTAATAAAAGGCCATAAGTAAATAATATATGGTATGATATATATGATTATGGTTATATAATAGAATTATAATAAAATTATATATATTATACTAGATGTTTGAATATGTATGAAGTAATTTGCATCTTTTCGTAAGGTATTTCTAATATCCATTTTATTTTTGGGATACATATGCCATATTCACCACTGGTTTATTTTATGTGGTGTATATACTATCCAATTTAAATTGTATATCATGAATATAATTATTTTAATAATATTTAAAGTATCATTTGATGTTATTTTTTATTTTCTATTATTATTAAAAATTTACTAAAGTAGAAAGGGATTTTTTGTCATACTTTAATTTTTGTGGGACACATGACATATTCACAAATAATTTATTTTTGTGTTATGTATATACTACCCATGAATTAATTTTATGTTTCTTATCATAAAAATTATGTTATATACATATCCATATAATTATATTTCTTTCATGGGTCTTATTATTCAAAATTTATCAAAGTGGTAAAAGTTTTATGTTACAATCACATTATTTATCAAGATTGTTTATGATTAAGTTTCTGATGTTGAAATATTAAGATATATCTCTCAAGAAACTCATGTATTTTTTTCTACTATAGTTATTTCTATAGAATAAATTTTTTCCTTAAATTTTACTCTCTTAAATTATTAAATAGACCAATATAATGTTTTTTTAAAAAATTACCTTATTTATCTCTTCATTCAAAAATCCATTTTCTTCCATATCCATGTTTTCTCAAAAAATTAAAGAATTTTTTTAGTATTATAAAATTATTTTTTAAGGAAATTTTTACCCAGGTTTTAATTTTCACAAAATGGTTTAAAATTAATCTTCTTTTCATCTTTCAAACAAGTCCCTTTTGTATTTTTACAAAAAAAAGTGAAAGGAATATTAATTTTAATGTGTATAATATGAATGATATCTCCCATAATCATGACCAATTATTGATTTAAAGCTTATTTTTCAAGTTTTCAAGATTTTTTTAAAATAAAATATTCCTTAAATATTTGGAAAATATTTATATTTTAATGAAGTATTTTCAAATTAGAAATTATATTTTCTTCAATTAATAATTCAAGTGATCTTATAAAATAATTTTATATATAATATGTCATCCTTTAATGTTATTTAATATTTATTATGGATATGATCCAATGATACCATCCTTATTCTTTCTTTGTATGTTTTATAATTATAAGTAAAATATATTTATGAAACCCATTTTTTTCTGTGGGTTATGCTATGATGAATTTATGATATGATTATGAAACCAAATTCCTTTGTATGGGTTATTCTATGATGAAATGTTCATGAAATACTTTTCCTTTTATGGTTTATGTTATGATTAATGTTTTATAATCTTGTGGCACACATATGTATGATTTTAATTATTTTTTGGGTAGGACCTATATCTACCAGTAATGAGTTGGATAATTATCGATATCTCATGAGATAAATGGGTCTTGAATGGGGAGTGAACTGAGTTCATTAAGGGACATTATCCACTATGATAGTCTTTGTATTGAACCTTAACTACTATGATATTTTATATAGTAAACCCATTCCACTATAATAGTCTTTTCAATGATCCTTGACTACTAAGGAAATGATTTTATATTTTTATGTGTATGTCCCAAATCTATTCCAATGTTATTATCTCATGGCTCATATTTTTTGATTCCTTTATGATTCATTTCTTATGAAATACCAAGATTTATTCCATGAATCACATTTATGATCTATGATATGCAGGGTAGGTTTTTAAAATTTTATTCTCATGTTCTCATACCATATTTACATGTAATATTTATATATCTCGTGTTTACCCTTACTAGGCATCTAAGATCACTCTTTCTTATGTTTCCTTTCCTAAGGTTATAAAGAAAGGTTTAAGTATGGTATTTCTATAAAGAGTAATAAATGGGAAAATATTTACGTGGTATGTTAAAGATATTTCATGAATAATAATATTTTGTAACTATTATCCAAAGACACTAAACCATGATGATCCTCGAGTGTGTATTTGTGAAATTTATTGAATATTCATTTAAAAACTGTTATATTTATGTATAAAAATATTAGGTATTTATATTTGGTATTAGAGGAAATATTTAGTTAACATTTTGAACTTGGATGAAAAAAAATTAGTGGGAACCCTATGGATACGTCTAATGATAATTCGAAGTATAATAAAATGTTGAAGAATTTTCTTGAAGGATATAGTGAGTGGTTTCCATGTATTTAAATAATTTTATAGATACAAAAAGTGGATATAGTGAGTGGTTTCCATGTATTTAAATAATTTTATAGATACTAAAAGTGGATGTGGATCTAGTATATATATACCTAGCGGTATTAAATTCAAAAAGGGGAATTGAGATGGAGTCAATCATTATCGGGTTCATGAAAAAGGGCATTGCTGCTCACCTGGTTTGATACTCTCAAGGGATATTCTTGGAAATTCATGAACTCTTTAAGAATGATCAAGAAGGATTTTAAATAGATGATGACTATGAATAACCTAGTTTAAACCTAATGTGTCATAGATTGAAAATAATCTATCATTATTTAGACATCCTATAAGTAATTTTAATGATTATGTGGTTTCCCACTATGATTAGTGTTGCTTACACAATTATTTTTAGTTTTATTCAATGGATGGAACCCAAAGGAAACATTATAATAATGAATTTTATAGATAGTGAAATTATTTTACTCCTAAAAAACTAAATATTATGGGTTTTTGAATAAACAATCTAGTTGTTAGGATCACACAAATTTCTCAAGATATGAATCATGATGAACTTCCAAATGAGTAAACGAGGGAACAATGTTCCTTTGAGTCCTTCATGAGAAAATGTGCACCGTATTTTAGTGTTTTTCTGATCCACTAGTTTCTAAGAAATAGATCGGTACCCCTAATAATATATTTTCCCTTCTCCAGTTCTTGGATAATGAAAAAGTTATTTTTGGTTTTCTATCATTTGAAAGTTTATGCGGATCAATCATGGAATCTTATAAAGAATATAAGGAAACATGAAGAAATTGAATGTATAGAGTGGTATGAGTTTAATATATTATTTCTCAATAATTAATTTTATTATTTTAATCATACAAAAATTAATATGGAATTCTTTGAGCTAAAATAAATAGAAGATGAATCCATTGGTACTTATGAGGAAACTTTTACATGAATTGTGAGGTATGAATCTGGTATTATCATCCAAGCTAAAATTAAGGTTGATCAATTATTCAATGACTTAAAACCAAGTATATGAATGGAATTAAACATAAGGAACTTCATTATCTATGAATAAATCATATGATTTTATATTAAGGTAAAAATGAAGATTGGGGTTAACTATCAATATCATGGTTTTTTTCATGAAAAGAAAGATGGAATTAAAAGGAAAATATAAAATACATGAAGACAAAAATATGGTATTTCCTTCATGATTGATGTGTGGAAGAAAACATAGAGGAATCTGTATTAAGGGGGCTACTAAATGTTTTCAGTTTCGATACAAAGTTTATCGAGTGGATAAATTATGAAGTGATGATAATAAGTTAGCTGATGATCCGAACAGAGAGATAGTTACATAGAATGCATCACCAAAACATCAATTCTATAGATGTAGGGATTTTGGTAATTATATAGATCAATTGTAAATAACCTCACTCCAGTATCCCAGAGTCAGTGGTTACTTTATTACACTATCATTAGATATAAGGAATCGAATCTGAGAGGACTGAATAGTTTAGTAGTCTTGATAAACTAAAAAAACACTTGAATTTCATATTACAATTAAAAACATAAAATACAAAATAGTATTTTATTTTAGTACACCATTATTACCTTTAAAATATACCTATATAAAAATTTTAATAAACTTCTTGTTATCTTAGATAAAGGAAGTATAAGAAATGGGTGATCTCTAATGATCAATAATGGTATACGTATAGTGGAAACTATGATGAATAAATAAGGAATAATAAATATGAAAAGGTAAATAACTAGAAAAAAAATTATATTTAATTAATAACATGAACATAATTAATAATATGGGAGGAATAAATGATAGTTAAATAATTGCATAAAAATCACATGAGCTTAAAGCTTATCTATGGATATTCTAATTAATTTAATAATCATATGGACATAAATAACTAATTTCATAATGATGGAATGCATAATTTCATATTTCATAAATATATTATCAAGGACTCATTTCAAGATATATTACATAAATAAGTAGGGCCTCAGCTAATACCCAAGCTATTTTATCTTATGAGACCTACCAATACATTGAGGGGAAATATTGGGCCCCATCCATCACTTACTAAGTTCAATGTATTCCTCATATGAAAGGGGTGAAACATAATCAATATACAAATTCATATTGAAACTAGTATATGAAATGTTAATAATTTCCTCAATCAATAAACATAATCATAAACCACCAATAATGATATGGATAATGGAATCAAAATAGTGCATCCCTAGTCAAACAGATCATAAACCATTCAATAAAACATGGTAGATGGTATCATAATAGACCAAACTCAATGTATCATAAGATTAAACAAATTATATTGACATATTTGAAAATACATTAATAATATCATTGAAATAATTCTTGAGGAAAATACCCCTTTTCACTTTGAAATAATTTTTTTTTAAAATCTCTACAATTATAAAAAAAATTATTTGAAAATAACCTTATAAATTTATAAAAGAATATTTAAATATTTATGGTTTCATGATGGGTTGAAATTACATTCATTTCATATAAGTTATAAAAACATTCCTTTCATACAGTTTAAAAAGTACCTCGTTCAGAAAATGACAAAAGGATTACTTTTAAAAAAATGTATAAAAAGTAAAAATGAGTAAAAATTACCTTTAGAAATCATAGGATAAAATTAAAAAAATTGAAATAAATTTTATAAAACATTTACAGTGAATATAAATATTCCACAATTTATATATAAACATAAACAATCCTAAATAATAATGAGATTGTGACATAAACTCTTACCATTTTAGTAACTTTTGAATCATAATCCCTGCGAAAGAAATAACTTAAAATTTAAATTTAAATGAAATTAATACAAATATATTCATGATATAATTTATCAAATGAGTATTATATAAAACACACAAAATAAATAAGTGGTTAATATTGCATATATCTCACAGATTAAAAAGTGATATGAGAAACCATTACCTCAGGTATGACTTCCTTAGTATGTGTTTGAACCTCTTGTATACTAAATATACATTTATTATACATATATTATATAAATATTATTGTAAATATAATACAATATATTACTTAAATATAATATTTTATCTTAATCTTATTAATAATTCTTTTTTTTAAATCCATGTTTCGGGTAATAACTACTTCATTTTTTATGTATGTTTTGGTTTGGTAGATTCTATCCTTATACTTTGATTATGGTTCCATAATATCCAAAATTTTTGATAATGATATAAATAATATATATAAATATATACATATATATTTATAGTAATCCATAAAATTTAGAGATGGAAAAATGAATTGCACCGTTCATGGAGATGGTAGGTCGTACGTACGTATGAATGTTGTTTTCATTTTTTAATGGATGGAATGAAAGAAAGATAAAGAATAATTAACCTTTTTAAAAATATATATTATGTAATATATATCATATATATCCATTATTTCTATCATTACAACCATCCAAGTAAAGTCGTGATAAAAAAACAATTTACACCGATGTGTGGAGATGGTAAGTCATATGTACACATGCGCGGTGCTTTCTTTTTTTATAGCATGGATAAAAGGGAAAATATGGTTTTATCATAATCATAATAAAATATTTATATATATATTATACTATAATTTTTAATTTATGATTTAAAAAATATATTAATAGGATGTATAAGAAGAAATAAATGTGAAAGATTCGGTAAAGAAGTTTACCTATTCTTTGGGAAACTCCCTTTAGATATCTTCTTAAGGGTCCTAGGGTTGCTATTTTGGAAGCTCCAGAACCTCAAGAACTTGGATAATGATGTTTATAAGAGTAAAATTCAGGTTTTTTTGTCTATATGGCTCAATGTGGTGTAATTAATTGAGGGAGGAGGTCCCTTTTATACTTGAGGTGATGGGAACTTTTGGAATTTCAAAATATATTAAATTATAATAAGACAATTCTCTTCCAAATGATTCAAAATATATTATAAATTCATATTTTATGACTTTTATACAATATATTATCACATTTGTCCTTATTTAATATTTTTATGATTTTAAAATAATTTAATGAATTATTATTTTCATAAATATCAATATTGTCAATTTTGATACTATTCATTACTTAGACTTTAATAACATCAATGAGACACCTATAATTATAAAAAATTATTTTAAAATATCCCCAAAATTTACTGTTAATATATAAAATTTGTTTATCACCTTAATTATCTCAAATTATAATAATTTTAATACTTTTAATATCATTTATTTGATTTTTCCATTAATTGAATAATTACGGCATCAGCAATGTGTATGAATTTAAGGTAATATTTTCTTCACTAAAAATTAAAAAATAAATTACCATGATGAATATAAGTTTTTTATATTTAAAAATACCATTTATATTCAAGCATATCCCCTAGATAACAACATATTAAAAATATTATAGTTATTAAAAACAATAGTGTGATATGTTTGAATTTTCTTGAAATAAAATAGTTTAAATGTACAAATCTCATTAAAATGCCCATAAAATTACATATAACCTAATTATGGATGATTATGGATAAAATAAACTCATTTGATAAATTTTAGGCATGTTTTGGGTCTATTTAATAGTTCTTATCATTTTATTTTTAACATTAATTACCTGATTTACCCATTACTGTGGCAACAAAACATACTAAGGTTACTATTCATTTCGACCAAAAAAGTTACCTATTAATAAATTTAGACCTCCTAAATCAAATTATGGAATCCATTTTTCAAAATTCAAAACACATAAGTAGAACAATTTAATTTAAAATTAAACCGTAAAAACACAACAAAACCTAGTTTTTCAGAAGAAAAAATACCATTTAAGTATAAAAATGTTTTTATACAAAATTAAATCATGAAATTGATAAAAATTAACTTAATTTTATTATAAATAATATAATATAACTTATTTTACTTTGAAACGATTTTAAAATAAAATTAAACTTTAGAAATGGTTGAAATAAAAATGTAGTTTTCAATAAAAATTAGTATTTTCATTATTCATTGGAAAATAAATCATTTCAAAAAAATATGAAAATTTCACCCTAAGATAATTTTGATATTATTATTTTAAAAATTATATTATTATTTTTTAAATAAAATTTATATACATTGTATAATTTAATTATAATATTTTCTAAATAAGAATCATTTTTGAAGAAAAATTATTTTTGAAACATAAAATATCTTTATTAAAAATTAAATACTTATTTTATAAGCATTAATCAATTAATTTTTATTTATTATTTACTATATATATATATATATCATAATTCAGTTAATATTACTCATACCCACTAATTTAATGTCTAGGTTATAATGATCATATTTAAATAATAATATGTCATTGTTCATTTACGTTGGGTGTTGTGTGTCTTATATGATATCAAATATTGTGTTTCCTTTTAAAATATTAGGATAGTACATTCTCTCCACCTCCCTTAAATAAATTTCATCTTCAAAATTTCAAATTGTGTTCGATAATCAAGGGTTTGAAATTTGAAAATTTTTTGTGGAAATCTCACATCATAAAAAGGGTTAATAAAACTTATTATTAAAAAGAGGGAAAGATAAATGTAAAGGTCACCAAAAAACTAGGTTTTTTAATTAGATAACATTAGTGGTAAGTGAAAACATGGATTTGAAAGAAAAAACTAATGCTTATGTATTATAATAGAGTGATATAGAACATGGTCACGAGAAAGTTTTCCATCATAAAACCGTAAATCTATCATGGGTTAAAAGTACAATGATTTCTCATTAAGAAACACTTCTATAAATTTAGTATTTACCAATGATTTAAAACTGTTGGTAAATATTGTGTAACTGTTGGTAAAACTTGTACTAGCAGTTTAGTTAACTGTTGGCAATCAAGCCATGGGGATAGGCTTATACCAACTGGTTATAAAATAAACGTTGGGATAAGCCACTAGAAATAATACTATATTTCCCAATGATTTAGAAACCGTTGCAATAGATCTTTACCAACAGTTTTTGAAAACCATTCATAAAGATTGATAATAATAGGCCTTTACCAATGGTTTCTGAAACTATTGGTAAATATTGAACTAATACATTTACCAATGGTTTTAACCTGTTGGTAAAGAGTAGGTTTTTCAATTATATATCAACGATTTTGGAAACCATTAGTATAGATCCTGCAATTTGTCTAGAAGCAAGTAGCTTCCCTATGAATTTACCTACAGAATAACACATAGTTTAGAATACAGAATACCTATCATTCTATACCACAAATTCACTTCAGGTTTATAATGATATCCCCTATTCAAAACCATAAAATATCATATTATGTTTTATGAATGAATTTTATAATCTGTGTGTTGAGTTTACTGTAGACTAAATCCTTATGAGGGATCTGTTATACAACCCCTAATTTGAGTTATTTCAAAATAGTATCACATGTTCAGTTTATTAATGTACAACCTTTATGTCTTGGTTAATTCTCTCTTATTTTCTATGTTATTCCATATAGATATAAAGTAGATTAAACATAGTCTCTTAGGTAAGTTGTCAGTGAAACTTTCAATCTCTCAAAAGGTGATATAGGATGTAATTATGAGTAAAATGGGGATAATATGGTATCTTTTAAAGAAGTTAAATGAATTGAGAAGATCCCATGATATCCTTTCTATTTATTATAAATAATATGGAAAACGATATAAACATATTGGTAAAATAGTAGTTTGTTGGTATTTTAAAACAAAAAAAGGGGGACATTAACAATCTTATTGATCAGATTGTATTTATTTATCAATGATTTTGGCATGATATAGTGTTGAGGAGTGAAATAATATATTGATGTCAAGGGGGTGGGGGTTGTCCAGGGGGTTGGGGGTGCTGTCCAAGGGGGTAGTGGATGTCCAGGTAGGGGGGTTGTCCAGGGGGTGGGGGTTGTCCAGGGGGGTGGGTTGGGTGTCCAGGGGTAGGGGTGCCCAGGGGGTGGGGTTCTAGGGGGTGGGGAGTGTCCAGGGGGTGGGGTGGTTTCTAGTGGGGGTGGGGGTCCAGGGGTTTGGGGGGTTTTCCAAGGGGGTAGGGGTGTCTAGGGGTGGGGTGGTGTCTAGGGGTTGGGGGCCGTCAAGGGGATTGGGTGGGGGGGGTTGTCCAAGGTGGGGTTGTCCAGGGGGTGAGGGGCCATCCAAGGGGTTGGGGGGATTTTCCAGGGGGTAGGGGGTTCGTTCATGGGGGTGGGGGTGCCCAGGGGGTGGGGGTGTTCAGGTGGTAGGGTGGTGTCCAAGGGTGGTGGGGGGGTCCAAGGGGGTGGGGGCTATCCATGGGGGTGGGGGTGTCAAGGGGTGGGGGTGTCTAGGTGGTGGGCTGGTGTACAGGGGGGTGGAGGCCATCCAGGGGGGTTGGGGGGCTGTCCAGCGGGGTAGGGGTTATCCCTGTGGGTGGGGGTGTCCGGGGGGGATGTCCATGGGGTGGAGGGATGTCTGTGGGGTAGGGGGTGTCCAAGAGGGTGGGAAGGTTGTCTATGAGGGTTGGGGGTTCCCACAGGGTTGGGGGTGTCTAGGGGGTGGGGGCTGTCCAGGGGATTGGGGGGTTGTCCATGGGGGTGGCAGGGCTGTCCAGGGAGGTGGGGGATGGGAGATGGGGTCTTCGTGGGGTGGTGGGGGTTTTCTCGGGGGGGGGGGGGGGGGGGGGGGGGGGGGCTGTCCATGGGGGTGGTGGCTGCCCAGGGGTGTACGGGCTGTCCACAGGGGTTGAGGGGTTTTCTAGGGGGTATGTTTTTTCTAGGGGTGGGCGGGCTTTCCATGGAGTTGGCGGGGTTTTCTAGGGGTACGGTGTGTCCATGGGGGTGGGCGAGCTGTCCACGGAGGTGGTGAGGCTGTCTAGGGGGTAGGGGTGTCTTGGGGTGGGCTGGCTATCCATGGGGGTGCGAGGAAAGACAGGGGTAGGGGGTGTCCAGGGGGTGGGCGGGTTTTCCATAGGGTGGGGGTGTCCAGGGGGTATGAGGTGTCTATGAGGGTGAGGTAATGTTCACAGGGGTGGTGGGACTGTCCAGTGGGTAGGGGTGGGTGGGATTTCCACGAGGGTGGGGGATGTCCTGAGGGTTGGGGGTGTCGACGGGGGTGGTGGGGTTGTCCAGGGGGTAGGGGTGTCTAGGGGGTGGGCAGGCTGTCCACAGGGGGGAGGTGTCTAGGGGGTTTATCAAGCTTTCCACAGGGGTGGGGGTTGTCCAGTGGGTAGGGGGTGTCCGTGGTGGTGGTGGGGATATCCAATGGGTAGGGGTGTCAACAGGGGTGGGAGGGCTATCCATGGGGGTGGTCGGGCTTTCTAGGGGGGCAGGAGGGCTATCCACGAGGGTGGGCGGGCTGTCCAGGGGTGTGGGCGGGCTATCCATGGGGGCGGATGGGCAACCCAGGGGGTACAGGGTGTCTAGGGTGTGGGCGGGCTGTGCATAGGGGTGGCGGGGTTGTCCAGGGGGTAGAGGGTGTCCAGGGGGTGGGGGTGGGTTGTCCAAAGGGGTGGGGGCTGTCTAGGGGGTACGGGGTGTCTCGGGGTGGGAGGTTTGTCCAAGGGGGTGGTGGGGCTGTCCAGGGGGGGTATAGGGTGTCCATGGGGGTGGGTGGTCTATCCACGGGTGTGGCAGGGCTGTCTAGGGGGGTACGGGGTGTTCGGCGGTGGGTGAGCTGTCCACAGGGGTGGCGAGGTTGTCCAGGGTTATAGGGGGTTCTAGGGTGTGGGTAGGCTGTCCACGAGGGTGGGGGATATCCAAGGGTTTAGGGGGTGTCCAGGGGTTGGGAGGGCTGTCCACAGGAGTCGCGGGGCTATCCAGAGGGGTAGGGGTGTCTAGGGGGTGGGGGGTTGTCCACGGGGGTGGGGGCTGTCCAGGGGGGTACAAGGTGTCCAGGGGGTGGGTGGGTTTTCCACGTGGGTGACGGGGATGTACAGGGGGTAGGGATGTCTAGGGGTGGGTGGGATGTCCACGGGGGGGGGGGGGGGTGTCCAAGGCGTCGGGGGTGTCCACGGGGGTGGCGGGGCTCTCCAGGGGGGGAGGGGGTAGGGGTGTCCAAGGGATGGGAGGGATGTCCATGGAGTTGGGGGGGTTGTACAGAGGTTACATAGAGTCTAGGAGGTGATCGGGCTTTCCACGAGGGTGGGCGGGCTGTCCATGGGGGCGGTGGGGCTGTCCAGGGGGGTATAGGGTGTCTAGGGAGTCGGCAGGCTGTCCATGGGGGTTGGGGGTATCCACGGGGATGGTGAGGGTGTCCAAGGGGTGGGGGATGTCTAGGGGGTCAGGGTGTCCAGGGGGTGGGGTTTTCCAGGAGGATGGGGGGGTCTCCGAGGGGTGGTGGTGTCACAGGGGGTGGGCGGGCTGTCCACGGGGGTGGTGGGGTGTCCAGGGGGTGGGCGGGCTTTCCACAGGGGTGAGGGATATCTAGGTGGGTGGGCAGACTATCCACTAGGTTGGTGGCTGTCTAGGGGGTAGGGGGTGTCCAGGGAATTGGGTGGTCTATCCACGGGGGTTGTGAGGTTGTCCAGGAGGTATGGGTGTCCAGGGGGTGAGTGGGATGTCCATAGGGGTGGGGGTTTTCCATGGGGTAAGGGTGTCTAGGGGGTGGGCGGGCTGTCCACGGGGGTGGTGGGGCTATCCAGGGGAGTACAAGGTGTCCAGTGGGTGGGTGGGCTTTCAACGGGGGTTGTGGGGCTGTCCAAGGGGGTATGGGGTGTCCATGGGGGTGGGCGAGCTGTCCACAGAGGGGGTGGGGCTATCCTGGGGGATAGGGGTGTCCAGGGGGTGGGCGGGCTGTCTACGGGGGTGGGGGCTGTCCAGGTGGTATGGGGTGTCCATGGCGTAGGCGGGGATTTCCAGTGGGGTATGGGGTGTCCAAGAGGGTGGGTGGTCTATCCATAGGGGTGGGGGGCTATCCAGGGGGTGGGAAGGCTGTTGACGGGGGTGGTGGGGCTGTCTAGGGGGGTACGGGGTGTCCAAGGGGGTCGACAAGCTATCCATGGAAAATTTAACTAACCATTGTTTTAGGTGAGATTGAGTATATATATAATGAATTCAATAAATTGTACAATCTTTAATAAATAAATTTAATTTTTTGAAGGATGGTTATTTTCTAAGTGTCATCAGTCTATTAAAATCATGAAACATTGATTTTGCGACTTTATTTTACTCAATAACCAAGAGAGAGAGCATCCTGAATTATGCCTCTAGAAAATTCATCAAGGTATATATGGGTATCAAGAGTGAGAGGCCACTCACATTTTAGAGATCCCATGATAGATAGAGTTACATTTTGAGCATGTGACTATTATTTTTAGTTTTTTATTATGGAAATTGGTGCATGAGGTGTATGTGTGATAAGTGAATTAACAAAGTGTGGTTAATATATGGGCATCAAGAGTAATGCATAACTTGTATGAGTGTTGAGTTTGATGTGGTATTTTATGGGCATCATGAAAGGTGTGATTATGAAATGAGAATATGATGGGATGTGGGAAATGATGGTGTATGATGCTTCTAATATGGGTGTTATGGGATGATGGTTGTTGTGGAACCACCTGGATATTGATACCTTGGGTCGGGAAGTGATGAGGTAGGT